>JAUMHL010000001.1:18179859-18232685 GCA_032362345.1 Sandelia bainsii
CAACTGAAGACATGTATCTTTTCATGAAAAACATGGTCATTCCTATGTGTGTCCAAACTTTTGACTGGTAGTGTATAAATATGTTGATTTGGTTGAGGGAAAGAAAGGAAACCTAACTAACTTTCTGCTACATGTCCTCCTGTACAGACTAATAAGCAAGTCAGAGTCTCATCCTTGGCTATCGGGCTTCTTATTACAGTATCCAGGCACAAGTAATCTGTGCAACAGACACTCAAAGGGTACTTACACAGTCTACAATGTAGCTCATCTGGGGTGTTGTTTTTCAGCACACCCGCATATCAGTCATATTTGAAGGTTTCTCAGAATATTGGAGAGACACAAACCCATTATCTCCCAATGACACCTTGGAGGCATTGTGTGCTGAACCAGCTCTGCCATGCATGTTAGTTAAAGAGTCTGTCTCACACAGGAAAATGAGAGAGTGGAAGATACAGCAAGAGGGAGGGAGTAGGAGTGACAGAGCCTGCTTTCTGGTCAGGCAGAGATTGGGACACCCGCCTGTGAATTGGAGGGGGCTTTAATTAGAGCTGAGCGTGACTAAACTGTGATTAAAGGCTTAACAGTGAGGGGGGAAGCAAGGAAGGGAAATGTGGGGTGGGGGGGACCTTCTGGCAAGGCTTTTGAAGTTTTTGCCGGTTACAGTTGCTTTCAGCATTTTTTTGCTGCTAATGTGTTGCTGCACACATGAAAAGAGGAGGTAGGATGGAGGATGGTATAGTCACTACTGTGCTTTTTAAAAGTTTGACTCCTCAGTGTGAATGAAGGTCAGGTAGTGGATCCACTGAGCGGACACATTCGTAAGGTCACAACAACTTAGTGGGCTCTTTACGAAACAGCAAAACGTTGATAGGATGGATGTTAATTTTTTTAGGTAAATTCAATTCAGCCACATTGTGTTTTACTCCTCTGATCTGATTTGTAAAAACATTTGCTGTGGAAATTATTAAAGGAAAACTCACTTGTCACACCAACATTTAATGTCACAAGTTTTCCGCTGATAAATGTTATGGACCTTTTTATGATCAGAGGGCATATTTATTTTACCATCCACAAAGGGCACTGCTAGCAGTTGTATAAAAGTGTGAGAAAAATGTGATCAAAATGTGAAATAAACATTTCAGGAACAAATACAGAGTCTTATAGACCTGCAGAGACTTCATTGTGTGTTGTTAATGTCAGATCAATGTGTGCATTGCACCAAATGGAGATATTTTTGTTTGTCTGTAATAACAGCAGAAGCACTGCACCCCAGCAGCTCTGGAGATGTACTACACCGAGCAACAGCAGCAGGAGCCAGGCATGCATGGTGGCACCAACACCGGGCTGTATGCCGCTCTCAGTCACCTAAACCAGGTCAAGGGGACTGGGCCTGAGCTACCATCGCCATGGTTACCAGTCATCAGCGCGCTGAAGGAAGCTGAAGTGGCCAAAGAGGGCAGTGATCCACTGAAAGAAGTGCTGGAGGGAGAGGAGTGAAGAGTCTGATGGTCTGATGGTTGTGATGGTTACATTGTGTGTGTTTGTGTGTGTGTGTGTGTGCGTGTGTGCGCGTGAGTTGTTGTGGTTAGGGGCAGGAATATTGAAGTGTTCGAGAATGTGCCTGACTTTTCCAGTGTTACTGAGTCATGTGTAAACTCTGTCATCTGCAGAAAGAGTGTACACTGTAAATGCTAACAAACATATGAGCATACATGTGCTGTGTGAAAATTTGCCTTCATGTGCCATGCGTGTGTACACAGTGTAAGATTGTGTACTTCTCTGAGAAGACTGGAGGTGAGAGAAGAGAAGAGAGGTGAGAGCTCAGAGTGAGAAGAGAAGATAACAAGTTTTTAATGAGATTACTGCGAGTTTCTCCTCATTGCGCCATCTTGTTATCTCACCTACTATTCATTTAGTCTTAGAGGTGAATGTACAAAATCATCAGTCATTGTGTTACACAGTTCAGCAAGTAAGACGAAGAGCTATAACTGTCCATAAAATTTTAGCAGAAATATGCTGATTCCACAAATTATGGTCATTTTAATAACAAAAGGAGCTGTGTCTTTAAGGTCAAGTGTTGCTCTTATACTTATACAAATGAAAAATGAAATAAATACAAATGATTTCAGTGATACAGCTGTTTTAAAACAGACTTCACGCAGGGACTTTGGAAAGTATCAGATTATCAAAAATCAAAAAATGCAATCTTCAAAATGTGTTTTTGTTTGTAATTTTAATGTATCACGAGATTTATTTGAAATCCATTTTAAATAAAGTGTGCAGCAGGGGGGCTGAATACTTTGTAAAGCCACTGTGCAACTTAATTTGAAGACTCATATTTTTATATGGCCTTATGTGTGAGCTACCTATTGTAAATATGGATGAAACTTTAGAGTTTTTAAGGTGTTATTACAAGAATTCTACATTTCGGTAATATCAGTTGTTCATATGTGTAAACTCATTATAAATTCTAGCCAACTGTGCTTCATCCAAGATTTTAAGATCTAATTTTGTTTTTAATTTATGCTGCTGTAGGTATTCTGTAATGTCCTTGTAATTCAATGTGTACAGTATAATAATTACAGGGTTAACTCATAAGTATATGAATGTATGACATACCTGCTTTAGTCATGCAAAAGATATAATTAGTGCCCATAATGTACTACCTAAACTGGTCAATGGCATTTATGTTTTTCTATTTATTTAATTAACTAATTTATTTAATTGACTGTTTATGTATGTATTATTTTGTGTCTTTTGAATGGAATTGTTGTGTTTTCAAATCTTACTGTGTACAGTCCGTCATGCATCCATTTTACAGTGAGAAAAAAAGATAAGTTTATCTTTCAAAATAGACAAAAATAACCTGTGATTACCCAACAACTCTTTTCATTTGCATTAATTTGTTCATTCTGACCTTTTGTCTCACTCAGAGACAAAATGGATATCTTATTTTATAACAGAAGTCTTCATGTGAGTAGGACGATTGTGAGACCACAGCACAGCTTGTCTCCTGGGTTCAAGTGCCAAACGTTTACATCAGACCCATCTGCTCTGATGTCACTGACTGAATGCAAATAAAAGACTGAAGTGTTGAGTTCTCTCAATCACAGTGAGCCCTGTTGATTTAGATTCATTAGACTGATGACCAGAATTAGTAATTTGCCAGAACTGATGAAATATTGCTTGTTGGATTAACAGACACCACTGATGAGATGATTTATACCATGACGCTGCAGGAACCTCAGAACTAACCTCAATGGTTAGTACAGATAGTTGCTGAATGTAGCTTAGTACATCAGCTTTGTTTGTGTGTGTTAAACTGCTATATGTAAAATAACTAACTCCAGCTGTCGTGTAAATGCAGGGGTAGAAAATACTCAGGTACTGTACATAAGTACAATTTTGAAGTACCTGTACTTTTTATTTCAGTTTTATCATTTTTACTTCATGCCAGAAGCAATTATTTACTTAATGCACTATATTTACCCAGTGGAGTCAAATATAATATCTTTTAATTAAGTAAAAGTAGAGTTTGAAAATAATCCATTATAGTAGTAGTAGTATTAAGATAAAGCCTATAAAACCGACATGTAGCTGCTGAGTTTTACCAATAATTCACTATAGGTTCTTCAATGACAAACCAGAGACAAGAAAATCCATTATTAGTCAGTTACTGGTTGTCCACTTACTCATATAATACTGACAGGAGCCATTCTGCAAAACACATTTCTCAATTAAAGATACATATATAAACTGTAATGCTAGGCTTTACATGTATTTTTCACTTTTATCTATGTAAACACATACAACACTTGCTCCATGAGCAAGAGAAAGAAGGCGATGCATTCGTTTTTGTAGAATAGTTTTTATTCAAAGTGTGGTTTTGAAAACATCAAATTCGAGCTGATCAGCAGAAGAAACATTTACAGCTTAGTTTACATCTGTTGCTCAAAGATGATCAGTATGCATAGAATTCAAAATATGATTCCTTCCATCTCCTCAAACTTTAGCAATTCAAAGCCAAGCCACATCCTCTCTCTCCCTCTCTCTGTGGGGTTCACTGCTGTGAGCCTGTCTGCATCTCATTTACACTCACATATTTTCACACCGTCGCTCTAAACCCAGGGATGTGTGGCTTTGTGTGTGTGTGTTGCCTTGTTAGTGTGTGACTATGAAATAATTTACCTATGTGTGCATGCATCTTTTCTGTGTGCGTGAGTGTGTGTGTGTGAGCCGATGCTTGGCTTGTTAATTAAATCTACATTACACTCTATTTAGTCCTCAGGGTTTTTTTTTCTCACTCTGCTGTTACTGGGTGACATTCTTGAGAAGTTGTTGGCCTAGGGCATGGAACTAAATAAAGTGCTAAAAAATATTTATTAGGGCATTTACAGATCCCATACTTGGTCAAGGCATAGCATGTTGTGCCAAAAAGGCTTACATTCAGGGCCGGGGGAAAATCACATAAAATCACCCGAGTAGTCACGTAAAGGCCGCCAAGACCCATTTCCCTGTTTTATAGCATCAACAGATCTGAACAGTAAAATAGCAGGTTGGCTTTTTAATTTGTCCTGATCGTTCAGAGTCTGCCCCATTCCCCAGCATTTTGCCTGAAGATTGTTAGGGACAGGCCTGCCAGGAGTCATTTGGCTGTTATCATCCCACCAGAACCAAATTCCTCTGAGCCCTGATGTCACTGTAAAGGTTGGAGAAAAGGAGGGAGGATTCATGGTGACAGACTTCCTCATATTCACGTCTCTGTGCAGAGCAGACAGGAGATGAAAACAATGAGGTGATAGAGTGTGGCCTGTATTTATTATAACATTTTTAAAAAGTACTTAATTTTTACTTAAAAGTTAAAATCCATTAGTTTTACTCAAAAGGTTAAAACAACAGTTTAACATTTTTGGGGAAACGGCTACCAAGAAAATGTCAGTCTCATAACCTCCCTGTAAAAATGACTGACTTTGGTTTCAGTACAGATTAAACGAGCAGCGTGTACATTGAGAGAACTTGAGAGATGATGGTTGGTGGATTTTGCTACATTAAGACAGAGCCAGGCTAGTGGTCTTTGGGCTAAGCTAAGCTAACAGACTACTTATTTTAGCCTTATACATAACAGACAGAAGAGTGATGTCAATCTTATTATTTAACACTTGTATTATTGATGTCTGCAGAAACAGAGACTGAACACAAATCTGACAAATTAAACAATAAATATTATGAATAATATCCAGTGCATATTAGTGTACCTCATAAGTGTGAAATGCGTCATTTCATATGAACTTTTGATAGGATGTTACAACACTTTTCGCATTTATCATATGAAAGCTGATGTCTGCCACTATGAGAAAATGATGAAAAAAACCCAATGGTAAGTCAAAATTATGAGATAAAATAATAATAATAATAATAATAATAACAATGATAATAATAATAATGACATACTTTATTGTTA
Organism: Sandelia bainsii; assembly: GCA_032362345.1. NCBI lineage: Eukaryota > Metazoa > Chordata > Actinopteri > Anabantiformes > Anabantidae > Sandelia > Sandelia bainsii. The sequence continues at coordinate 18,185,321 of JAUMHL010000001.1, forward strand.
AAATGTTTATTTGTTAAGTCAAAATTATGAGATAATGTGTCACAATTTTGACTTTTTATGTGATAATTTTGACCTACCATTGTTGTTTTTCTTCTACTAGTGTATAACTAAATGTTCTTACAATCACCATGTGTAAGAGTTTTTGTGTACTTTTTTAGAATTTGAGAAATAGGAAAAGTGAGGAAGAGAATAAACAACAGCAGAGGAGGAGATGGAAGGAGAAGAAAAAGGATGAACAAGGAAGAAAGAGCAGATGAGAAGCGGTTAGGCCTGGGAAGTGAAGGCAGGGGGTGAAGGTTTGGCTACAAGAAGAGGAGGCGGTGGAGGCCAAGAGGCATGGAGGAGGTGGTGGTGGTGGAAGAGGAGGAGGGTGAATCCAGGCTGACCCCTGTGTCTGTGTGTGTTGTTGTGTGTCTCAGTGGGTTTCGTCTGCCCTGGCGCCAGCTGGAAATGCCTCCACTAAGCAGAGGCAGTACACACATCATCCTCCATTCACCCCCATTCAGTCCCCTTTGATGATAGTAACACTATACATGCCCAGTATGCCTCACAGATCATATCAAGCTACTATTTAAAGGGCCGGAGCGAGAGCTGTGACACCTGATAATAACTTATAGAGAGCTTGAACGCACTGTCATCCAGTGTTGTTGCCCTGCAGAGCAAATAAAAGGGAGGACAATTGAAGAGGTTTTGTAATTGAAATGATGTTGTCACTGTGGTGGAGGTTTCATGAGGTAGGCTGCCACCTAGGGGTCATCTCCAGGGTTGCACAGAGGAATGTGCACTGTGCTTATTTTGAACCACAGGTTCGACAAACAGAATTTAAGTGGACTATTTTTTCTCAAAAGCCTTTAATGCCCTTCTTTATTTCTCACTTTACAAGGAAATTAAAACTTTTTTTCTATATACCTTGAATACCTGCTATCAGCTGCTCTTTAAAGTTGATCCTCATGATGGTCTTTTTAAAATGACTCAATAGCCATGAAATTAGTCATTAGTTTGTTATCCTGCAGTGATGCTGCCCTCATGCAACAAAAAACTTTGCCAGTAAACAATTATCTGACACAGAGAGGTAAAAACCCAAAGCTGCAGGCCAGACATGCCGTGAGGAAGAAAAACAACCGGCTTTGCTTAGCTTAACTTTAGTTTGCTTTGTTCTGGTCATTATGGAGCCGAAATATTGTCATTACTCATAGATCAAATCATTTTACAACATCCTGCAATTAAACTTTAAGCTAATAGGTTAATGAGACAAATAGAGTTTGAACAGTGGAAGTTGGTTTCTATTAGTGATGGCATTGCACCATTGCATGCTTTACACACACACACGCACACACAGACACACACACACTTTTTTTTTCCCCTTTTACTGCATCTTTCGTTCTCTCTCTTCTCTCTCTCTCACACACACACACACACATGCAAACACAAACACAAAGAACAGACTGGTTTGATTTAGGTTTTGCGGTCCCCTCCCGGTGCAGCCACAGACAAGCAGAGAGGACCAGAGCCGAGTGAACTTCAGTTCAGCCTGGGCCTGGCTGTCTCTGCTAAGCTTCAAGTTGAAACCCTCCAAATTAGGTTTAATCTATGTTTTGCTTTGCCAATTATCGACCTGGAGAGCAGCATGGCAAATGGGGATGAATGAGCTTTAGATGGGCCTGGTTGAGAGGAAGGTCACAGCATGATTAATGGTGATCTGTTGAAGCCATAACTCAGCTGGCAGAGATGTAGCAAAGGATGAGTTATCAACAAATGAACATGTGCTGGAAAAATGCAGACCATGATGCAGCAGAAATGCAGTTTATGTGATGGAAAATCTGAGAATATAATAAAATGAAATCAATATTAAACTGTTACTTAAAGGAAAATTACCACACTGTAAATTTAGTTTTTCAGTCAACATGGTTTGTAGAGTGGTGGTGGTGTGGTAGCTGTAGGATGAATGTACTCTGAGCTTACCATTCATTATAGTCATCACTGTTAATGTGTGTCAGAAAGGTAACATAATGATTTTTGTTTTGTGAATTTCACTCAACACAGACCTGGAGAGATTTTACACATAAGAAGGATACCGCTTAGTGTGTGAAGACAGTTCACATGGACATTTTCTTACCAACGTTTGAAAAACAATCCAGTCAGGGTCATCTCAGCTTGGATTTAGGATTTAAAATGTTTAATGGAAAACAGCTTTTACACACTACTGAGCTGCATTGTACACTATTGCATATATGCAATGTTTAAGGGATAGAAAATCAAGGTACCTCAACCTCTGCTGATTTTCAACCATTGTATAAATTTCATCATCATCTCAGTTGTGATAAATAGGGGAAAATAGAGACATGATGAAGCTTAAACATTATGGAGAAAAGTGAATATGAATTTAATGAATGAGGGCTGCAACTAATGATTAGTTTCATTGTCAATGTGCAGCTTATTTTAGTGTATAACATCCAGGTCCATCACTAATTTCTGTGTCCAAATTGTTACCAGTGAATTTCTTGATTGAAAACAAAACAGCAGCTAATTCTCACATTTGAGAAGCAGGATTTGTCACCAACGGATTTGTCTATGACAACAGTTTGTCTGACATTTGATTAATTGACTACTTATTTCATTTTATTTTAAACATTTGCTTGTGCTCTGTACTGATACATTATTATCAGTGTGAATTTAGTCATTAGTTTGTTTTCCTGCAGTGAAAAACACTACATAATAAAATCTGCTTCTCTGGTTAGGAGTGTCTTCCTTTTTGTTTCTGGATGTCCTCACTGACCTGTCTTTCTCTCTCTCTGGGTGTCTTCATCTCTCTCACTTTGCTTGTGTCAGTGTTGACACACAAAGCATATTTCAAATTCCCAAAGTTAATTAAATGAACACAATGTTCATAGAGAATTACTCATTTTCCTTCTCCGTAACACTCAGTGCTACTTCTCTTCTATTTCTCTTTTACACTCCATGAAGCAGTCCAGAAAATATAAGTTAGATTTTAATTTCACCATAGAGTGTTGTATTTTTGAAGCTTTATTTCAATTTTATTTCCAAAGGTCTCCAAAGAATGTGGTATATGTACACATGTATAGATAGATCACAATCAAATAAAAAGTTTATTTTTTTGTTAAACGTTTCACAGTACAATTCTTTGGCCTCAATAAATAACCAGTATGCATGTTGAAGAATAATGATACGTCTCCCATCGTCTGTCCTAAACACAATTTTATATCTATATTTAATACAAACTGACTGCGAACTCACTCTGAGCTTGTGTTAACTGAACATTTGTAACAAAACTGAATTAGCACTCATCTATGTAATCGTTCAACTTAATCAAATTAATAAAATCTAATTGTCCTTGCTTTTTCTTCATAACTATACAGTTCTGAAGGATATGATAAGTTTACCAATTACACTAAGCAGGACAGGGTGTGGCTTTGAATTCTGTGACTGCCGACAATATCTCACAACCCCCAACACGTTTCTAATCCTTGAAAAGTTCCAGGGACTCTGTCCAGCATCTGGCTTTTCTGAAAAACGCATCACAACCCAAGAACCATTGAAAACCATCATATACAGTATGATCCAAAACCAAATTATCATTTATTTATTTTACATTTTTGTATGTAATTGGTGATACCCCAACAGCCACAGAGTGACAAATCTGCTCCTCAGAAAATTCACAAATTATAACAAAAATTTTAGATTCCAAAGAGAGAAAAATGAAGCTTCTGTAACTGTTGTTTAACTGATAGTGTTACATTCACTGTTTCCTAAATCTAATCAATTCTCCTGATGTCTTTGATCACCTTCATGCTAAGTACACTTAGCAATTCAATTCAATTCAATTCAGTTTTATTTATATAGCGCCAAATCACAACAAAAGTCATCTCAAGGCACTTTACTAATATGTTGGTAATACAATAGTTTGGTTAACTGCTGTGTTCTTATGTTTAGTTGTTTTCCTGTGGACCTTTTGCTTGTGAGGCAATAGGTGGGGGTCCATCCACCATTTTTAGTTTGTGCAAAAAAAAGACTAGCTGAAAATGCTGAAAATCTAAATACATTTTTAACACTTGGCTCAGATGGAAAAGTTGGTGACTCAATAAAAGTGAAATGTGGCAAAGCACAACTGAAACAGATAAAGCCAATAAATCATTCTGTACATGAATTTTGTAACCTAGCAGAGCAATGAGGAGGCAGTAACCTTACTCATATTAATATATGAAACACATGACACATTTCTGTCTTCTATTTTCATTGTTTGAGATTTAATTGGCCCTCTTTTAATTACATTTCCTGGGTGTGCCTTCTTATGCAACAGTTCAATTCACCTAATTGGAAAATTAGCACCACAAGCACAAAAAGGCAACTTCTATTATTCAGATAACTGTCAGAGAGAGACACATGTATTAAACAGAATTTTATTTATTATATTTAGCAAGTTTTACTGATCATTCTCACTGATCTTCTGGACCTATACTGTTTTTGCAGTTCCAGTACAAACTGTTTATGTGTGTTTAAATCACACATATCATGTTTACCATGAAGATCCTGACAGGAAGGTCCTTCCCAGTCAGCAGCTTGTATTAAAAGTCCAACATTAGCAGGTGGGTCACAGTTAGTACACAGCATCAGTTCATTTTTTTGCTCTACATTGTCGTCATGATATAGGTCCTCAGTTAGCAGGCAGCTAAGACACAGGTTTTTATAGGATTAACTTTAATTACCACTGCTGAAAGTTTACCCAAAATCCCTCAGTGGGGGTGACAAAAGTTACACAGAAGCTGAAAGTCAGCAAACCCCACTGAGACTGAGTTAAAGCTGACACAGGGAGGCTGAGGAGCAGCACTCACTCACACTACACAAGACAATCATAGTTTTCTATTATTGGGACACTACATGTTCATCTCTGGATCCTCTTGCCCATAGATTATGTATATATATCATTCAAGTTGTTCTCCTTTATAAAGGGAATAAACGTGTCACTGTGGATTAACGGTGATATTCCAGGTCTCTGGTTCTGGCTACATGGTGTAGCACGGAAGCCAAATGTAAGACAAGAAACTCAAATAAAAGGGTTATTGATATGTTTGCCAGTATCTTTTAACACTACAAGTATGGTTATTATGAGAATCCCCCTTAACCTCACTATAAAAAAAAGATGTCATGTCTTGTGCTCATTGCCTCACAGAGCCCTAATTCTTGACATGTTTTCACCCCTCACTTCATTTGACAGTGGTCGTAACTGCAGAGAAAACAAAGAAATACTTTCAAGAAAACACAGTAAATTTGGAAAGGATGATGAACAACTGTCAACAAATAATGACAGTCGCTATTAAAAACCGAAGCGACCCTCTCGCCACAAGCCTCTCTCAAGGGGGACGAGGGAAGCCAAGAATAAATTGCCTGTCTGTAGTGATTTGAATGCAAGATTTAGCTGTGATTTATGTGAAGGCAGAGAAGCATTATGAGAAAACATTTTCCAACTGCAACAGCTTGCAGCAATTTACAATATATGGGGGAAAACCGCAGAAACAAATATTTGACCGGCCTCCATATTGAAATGGATATATTTATATGCATTGAATTGAGTCAAAGGCTCTGTAACGAACGCATGGCTTTAGAGGACCTCTCTGCGTTCTTGCAGTAAACATTATACTAATGCTACAGGGGCTTCGAATGAAAGTTATGAGACTCATAATTCTCCAAGCGGGCCGAGAGATACAAAGATAATCCACACGAAGAGGGAGAGAAGATCCGCTAGAAGGAAATCAACGCTGTGTTTGTATCTGTGTCAAAAAGAGATTCAGACATCTAGAAATCCAGTTTCAATTAGTTTGAGTTAAAACACGCAAAGCTGAAATGGATTTATACTAATCTGTGTGCTGACTGTGTTACACTTTAATCTCCTGCATTATTTCTCCTGCCAAAAAAATCTCTGAGGATAAGATAAATATATTTGCAATATATTTCCCCAGGGTGACATCAATAATAAAATACATTTAACATGTTTAGCTTTGAAACAAACATATCCACACTTTTGAGGAAACTTAACACAGTGTACTTATATTTTCTTATTTATTTTGTAAAATTTGGTGTTTTAAAGAGTGTTTGTGTGTTTAAAGCTGCATTAATCAATATTTTTATTTTAACATATGTGTGTGTGATGTGAGAAATTAATTAGAATTAATGCACGGCTCTACAGCCCCTATCGACTTTATGCAGTGCTGTAGCATCTTTCAACTGGTTGTTTTGGTATTGCAACCCACATCTTTATTGTTTTGGTTCAGATCATTACTTTCATCAAGCCAGTTGAGAACAGGAGGCAGCAAAACAGCTTTAAAACCAGCTGCACACAGACTTGTTCTGCAGCAGATAGACAAAGCTAGAGACTATAGCTAGTGAATGTAGCAGAGAATAAAAATTGTGAAATCATTCAAAGCTATTTCAGTACAGTCCCAGAATAAAAATATAAACCTGAGATTATGCATAATATGGTCTCTTTAATTTATAAACTACAGATGGTGCAATAATTTCCCTAAGAGGATTAATAAAGTATCAATTATTATTAATTCATTATTATTATTGATTATAAGTATTAAATTGATTTAACTGGGGACCTGTCCAGTGTGGAGTCTCTTACACAATGTCAGCCCCCCCCCCCAACCGAACCCTCTGGTAGAGCTAATGGGTGGATGGAAGATACAGATAATAAGTTACAGATGGTTGAAATTGACAAACAGCTATCCTGTCCCTGCTCAGTACACATTGTAGCATCACACACAAACAAACACACACATTTGTTCACAAGCAGGCAGAAGTTCAGCACAGGCAAGAAAACACGAACACAACACTCTAATTAATATGTCACAGAGAAAATATTTTAATGACTTACAAATGGGGGTGACTGCACACTGCCCTGTGTCATTTATTTACAGTGAGGCTGAGACTTATTGGCATGAGGAAGCATATACAGCAAATTCTTAGACATCTAAATTAGAGGGGGCCTGGAGTGTCGTGGCTTCAGATACATGTGTGTAACCTCTGTGGTCTCCAAGCCCCCTCCTTTAAATTTGCGTCTTCCCTAATCACTGCCAAATGGAATTTTTTTCCCTCTCTCTCACAGTTTGAGCAATGTAGGAAAGAGAGGAAGGAAGTCATTGTATTGAATGAGAGCCTTCCATTTTTATTTTTTTACAGCCACGTCACATACAGCCACCCCACCCCCCCGGCTCCACATAAACGGAGCAACTCTTACAATTACCAAGGCTTTCATGTGTCCCAGTCAGCGGTCGCTGGGGAAGGAGGGCCAATTGCTTATAATTAAGAGGTATTTGTTTGGGAGCTGTGGGATGCTAAATTCTTCATACACATGACACTTTTTTTTGTCATATTAGCAGCACTGTTGGACAAAATCTCCAGTGTAAATACAAAAACATAGCTCAAAAGTTAATCACAAAATGCTGTAATGTTATCTTAGTAAGTTAATATGAGAAATTCGAAATTTAATTTCTAATATGAACACAAATTATAAGGGTTAGGGACAGACACATTAGTTGTTACTGAAATTCTTTATTTTATAAGAAAAGCAAGTTGTTAGACTGAAGTGAACATGTTGGACGGAGAGTCTGAACTGTCATTAATTCACGTTTAGTTTGTGCCTAATGCCACAGTAAAAGAATTCCACACTTCACATAGCATATGCTAGTGATTATTAATTAGAGTTTTGCCTGCATTTTAGGTAATAAGAGTGAGGGGTAGTTAACTTGTGATCCCTCATACCTGACGTAAATGCTTACAATTAAAGTTTACTATGTGTTTGTTTTTCACTATTTTTTAATGTTCAGCTGATGCAACAATTTGGCAGATACAATCTCAGAGTGACAAACGTTTGTTCTGCAAGAGCTACAGTGAGTCTGAATGTAGGAAAAAGTTGAAAGACAGCGTCTCCATAAATTTGTTTCTCGTTGTGTCTATGAACTGAACTGCTGTGAAATAAAATTTTAAAAAAGTTTACTGGTCAAAGTATCTTCTTTCCCCAAAGTATAAATATATGTTCAATAGGGATGGGGAGCTTGATATAAAAAAAAAAATGTTTTATTTTACAGGCCAATTTCCTGCAAATATTACACATAATTTCCTAAAAATCAACTGATATTTAAAAAATTTAAATTTTCCACAGAAGACTTACATGTTTGGTAAGGGACATGGAAAATGTGTAAATTGCTATTGTTATAAATTGTCACTTTGTTATATTTGAAATTATGTGGTAGGCAAATGAAAAAATGGTAGGCAAACAGACAGGTGTGCATAAAGGCAGGTTGTTTCATGTAAAGTCTCATAACTTGGACACAGATACTGTATGTGCTACTGCTGTCTGTGTCACCTCCTTTTGAGTGATGTAATAGTCAGTAGATTTAGAAAAAAGGCTCATAATGATAAACATTAATCTATAAATATCCTAAGAATCAGAATAAGTCAAAACAGGAACCGATTTTTATGTAAAGTTCCTAAATTACAAATGATGATGACATGACACAGACCAGAAGTGTCAAGCTGCGTAAAGTTAAATTTTCTATAATAAAATATTAAGTGTAGCAATTGTTATAAAATGTTACAGTGAAGAGATCAGTCCTTTAATGGATCAACATCTCACCTACGGCACCAACAATGTCAAGAAACGACCCTGTGATGAGTCACTGCAGTTTTAAAGGGTAAATTCCCCATTTTGAGATAATTAGGGTTTTATAGTTTAAAGGCTTCAAATTGATTTGAGAACATTATATTTTATTTACACATTGAATAATATAAAATAATTTTAGATTGCTATGCTGAAGTGATAAGTCTGGTGATCATCTATACTTCATTTATTTTCAGCAAATCCCATAAAAAGAAGAACCACCAATGAACTTACCCAGATACTGAGTTTTGTATGTGTCCAAAGGCTGAGAAATAGACCAATGTGTTGTTGGTTTTAGTCTGGAGATGTCCTTAGAGGACAGCAAGACAAGTTGTAAGACAGGTAGTCAATTTGAGAAGTGTCCTACCGCAAACACTGAACCTTTTGCCACTGCTGTCTCAACCTGGTTGACAGTATAAACAAGGTCACTTCTTTTTTACTCACCTCTGGGGGCGACCCAATAATTTGGCTGATCAATGGAGAAGACATCTTGGGACTGTTGGGTTTTCTATATAGTTCTGTATATATACTTATATGTTGCAAGGTTCTTAACCTTGCTATGTAAAGTGCCTTGAGATGACCTTTGTTATGATTTGGCGCTATACAAATAAAGATGAATTGATGAATTGATGAATTTAATCTAATTTTCTAAAGCAACAGTCCGCTCTGCACTATTGTCTATTTTTATGTGTGTGTGTGTGTGTGTGAGGGAGAGAGAGTGTGGGGGGTATACTACCATGGCACTGTCATTTGGTCCTGCTGACATGGCAGAAAACTGTCTGGGTCACAGAGTCAGTTGGCACCAGAGCTAATGGACCTTGCCTGTGTATGTGTGTGCATGTGTGTGTGTGTGTGTGAGAATGTGGCCACACTAATGGTTTGTTGCATATACACACATTGAATTAACTGATGTGTGTGTATGCAGAAACACATTCAAAGTCTTGTGTGTATGCATGTATTTGTGTGTGAGTCCCTCCCGGCCCCCCAGCTCTGCTCTCTGTCCACAATGAGCCGCACTCTGAAATGTGGAGCCGCGTGATGACAGGCCGATCGGCTGGGGACAATGCGCTGTAATTTGTGAGGGGCCTTGCTGCGAAAGGAATGATGGGTAATTAAGAGGAAGACACTGAGAGACACGGCGGGGGCTTGGTGACAGGCGACAGGCCTTTGGCTGCGTGTACCGACAAGCCAACAAACCCTTCTGTGGTTCTCCCATAACAGGCTGATCCCCCACTTTGTTTCACACATACACACACACACACACACACACACACATGCACTTGACCTGCTGTCCCAGCTACATACCACGCACTGATGTTGTGTGTTTGCGTATGTGGCGTTTTCTCTCAGGAAAAAAAAGGCATATGTATTTTAAGAATACTCACAGAATTGTTAATTAATCAAATTTTTTACAGCTTCATACTTTCATGTTAATTTCTTTCACTTGTAATAACACAAAAAATGTTGTGCCTGCTAATCTACACCTTGCTTTCACCTTCTGTACATGACGAGTACAGAAGGTGCAAGGACATTAGTCAGTAAACTGTTTATAGTTTGGGTATTAATTGTATAGTTTACCATAGTTTTATCTTCTAAATTAATCTGAGTAACATCTGCCTTTGTTTAGAACTTGTCTGACAGTGTGTGCTCAATGCCATGCATTGACTTTGTTTAGGTCCACACAAAACTACTACTGAGTCTCTCAGTATTCAGTTTTCACCTATTGATCATTGTATAGCTCGTAGCATCATGTGTAGCAAGAAAAAGAAACTCAGTTTTTGTATTTCTGAATAAATCTGATTACATTTTAATGTCTGCATCATTTACTACTATTTTATCTAAATGTTTTTATACATGAAGGTTTTCATGTGTCATATTCTATTACTGTATCATCTTGTTTACTTTTTTTAAAACAGTGTTTTTGTTTTAGATGGAGGTCATTTCAGTCCCCTGTCTGTGGGTGGGACAGTAACACACTGAGGCCTTTGTATAGAGCTGAATGAAAGACAGAGGAGGCACTGATGTGTTACATATCAAATGATAAGAGTCCACATGCTGCCTGTGCTGTTAGACTTACATGAAGTACACTCACCTGTCAGTGTTAAACATACAACAACAAAACAAACAAAACAAAATGTGTGCATATGAGATGTTCATACAAATCACCCAGCTGACACCTATAAATCTATATGTTAATATAAATTCACACATTTGACAAAAGTTGTTTGGTTTAGATTAAAAAAATACCTGGTATATTCACAATGGGAACACATGCTGAATAAAATATGGCTAAAGAAACCTGCTTTATTTCCAGCCATGTAAACATCAGTATGTTGCCTCCTTTTTTTGAAATAGTCGCATAAAAGCAGAAATAAACACACAAATTTACACTGAATTTGTACAATACTGAAATTTCAGTAGTTCCTGCATTTCCCAGATTTCTCTGATAAACTTCTGACTGAACAGATTGTGTAATTTTAAGTTTAGTGTGATAAAAATCAAAATGTTTAACACAACTGAAGTGCACGATGTCATGTAACTGAACAGTGTGATGACTGTAGCTGAAATAGAGAAATTAATGTAATCCTGTGTGATGATCATTTGTGCCTCTATAAACAAAATGGTGAGTTTACAAAAAAGAGTTTTTCTTCTTTTCTGATTTCATGTTAAAACATTTCCGTGGCATATACTGTAAGAATGTGGCTTTTGCACAAAAAAGGCTGTGGTTGAAATCTAATACATACACTATGAAAAGAGGCATTTAGCTTTCCAGAAAATCTCAAACATTTTCTCTTTCATTTGCATTTCTTCCCTTCCTTTCCAAACCTTTTCATCTTACAGCAGTTTCACCACATTACTAGAGGGACTTTAAACCACAGCACCAAATCCTCAAGGTACACAGTACATAGGCTCTATTCCCACAGACCTAAAAAAAATCCATATCAGCCCATGTCTGCATATCTCTCCTTTACATCTCCCTTGCAGCCTGTAAATCACCAAAGCTCACTCCAGGCCCCATTAAATAAATGTGCTGGAGTCACTGACTAATTGATAGCGTTACAATCTGAACTGGTTCATAGTGGATCTAAATTGAAAACACCAGGGGAGGAAGACTGCTTGGTTGCAAGGCAAGTGAGGAAAGGCTTGTGAGGGGAGAGACAAGGCACAGGGGGAATGATGGGAGGAGACAGGTAGAGGAGGAGGAAAAGACTAGGCAAATGGGATGCTGATAGGAGAAAAGTTTGCTTAGGAGAAAGTAAAAGGAGAAACACAGAAAGTAAAAGAGAAGGAGGTGTCCAGACAGAGAGGAGTAAAGGGAAAAGAGGAGAGGCAATATCAAAAAGATTAGAGAGTGAATCTCAGGAGGAAATTCTGACAATGCTGCAACAAGTGAAAAGTGAAAATGTAGCTTAAAGGTGAAAACTTAATCGATATGATCAATATTAGATTATGTTTGAGGAGATCTCTGTCAACGACAAAACACACAATGAGAAAACAACTCTTATTTGCTTATTTCTCTGTGAATACCTGCTCTGTGTTTTAATATACGCAAATTCATTTAGCTGTTTTGTTTCCATATTTTTCTGCTTCTGACCAACAAGTCACCAAAATAAATCAATATGTTGTTCGTCAGTGCCTTTTAAATCAGTTACATATGGCCATTACATTATTATTTATGTTTGCTGTTAGTGATTACTGTTTTCTGATCTGCCATGTTTGTGCTTGATTAGGTTTGGTCACAAATATGTATGTGAATATCATCACAGTTAAAACAAACTAACGTATTGACAGGTAATTGTAAATGTAGGTGGTATTAACCTTTTTTTCATATGAGAACAGTTTTATTTTACAATAATCCCTGTGCCAAAGCTCTAATCAAACAATTTTACGACTCTGAAGTTAAAATTTAAATTAAAACAAATATGGATTATATGGGTTAATTAAAATGTGTTTCTCCTGATCAGGTATGTTGGTTACAGCAATTTGTGTCATTAATTTTACTGTTATAAGCCCCTGCCTAAATTAGAACTAATTTACGGTATAATTTTCTAAAACGACAGGACACCAAAGGGTTGATTACTGGACAGGTCCAGGAGGTCAGGGGGCCACTGTGTCAGAGCCCCTGTTTGAAGTGAATGTCAACTATTCCACAAAGGACACAAAAAGATTTAAAGACCCTCCAGAATGCTACAAAGAGACTGAAAATAACTACAAGGAGATTAAAAATCGGTACAAAGAGTTACAGAAAGAAAAAAAGAGGCACAAAACAGCTGTAATAAAACTTTAGAGTTATTAGAGACAACTGTCAATCGTTTCTAAATGCACAGAGAACACACAGAGAAAAATGTTAAGTGTTTAAGAAGTTTTCATATCATTTAGAATGAGTGAGAGATAAATCATTACACTAACGTAACTAATGTTAGTCTATCTTTTACCATAGCCAATAAGTCTTGTAATTTAAGTCTGACATCGTTATTATGATCAGGTTCAGGTCCAGTACGTGGACCACATTAATCTTCACTTTAAACCTGTCACTTACCAACAAGCTAACATTACTTTAACATTACTTTTCTAAGCTGGTTCAGCTCTATGTGACTTTTACGGTTATCATTAAATTGGTGTAAATATCAAGTAACAGCTAATCTCTATGTAAGAACTAGTTTGTGTGGTGCAACCTGTGTTATGTGAATCTCTACTCAGTAAAGACTTACTGTACATTATAGCTAGGTTAAGTTTGAATTTAGGAACTCCTGATGTAACTGGCTTTTGTTCTCCTTGTACACACAGAAAAGCTTTTTACAGAATGACTTTATTCTCAAGGTAGAAAAAACATCAGCTTCACAGACAGAGGGACAAAACAGAGAGAAAAAGATGTGTTTGCAAATTTAAAGTGGTCGTAGTCTTAGAGGACGTAGACAGATGGAGAGAAGGAGAGATAGAGAGACAGAGAGCTGGATGGAGAGGAGGAGAGGGAGGAGGGAGATGTTTGTCTTTGATCTCAGTGCATGTCTGCCATGCTGTTTTCCTTCAAGGCTTCCTGGTAAGTTTCAGTAGACACCAGTGGGTCCACTCTTGGGGATCGGACGCTAATGGATCAGTTAAAGGGGCCTATGCTTTATGGCGTGGCTAAGTGTTATCATCTGGGGTTAAAGATACTGACCATGGAGCAAACTCCTGCCAGATAGCAGCTCCTCTGGGGGATTACAGTAGACCCTTTGCCAAAACAAGGAGCCAATTGAGGGAAAGTGGCTCTCATTCTGTGTTTTGTTTTGCTTCATTTATCTCACTTAGATACCTATTTTCTATCTCATTTTTTCTCTTTCTCCATTCTCTCTTTTTCTCTCTCTTTCCTTGTTTCTATCCACATTTCCCTTATTCTCTCTGCAGACACACACATCAGGGAATACCTTTCTAAATCTCCCTGAATGCAGTTTGAAACCATTTGTCAGTTTTGCAAGACAGAAAGCTGACGATGGATTCCAGAGGTTGAGGTGACCCCTTTCATACGGCAGTTTATCCGTGGGACCTCTCAGGGCCAACTGCTTCAAATACAACGCAGAGCCCGTCAGATAAGGATCACAAAGACAGAGACATGCCTCCTAAAGTGATCATTCTCCGCCTGTGTTTTTGTTTAACGAGCAGGCCCAGGGCTGGATTGACAGCTCATAGACTCCCTCTAATTGAATGCGATAGATCCAGTCATTAAGTTAATTGGCAGCTGGTGTTGATCATGACCTGTCACACTCACTCAGAGATTTTATGGCATCATTTTTGTAGTCAGTTGGGAAAGCTCGATCTCTCACGGTGGATACCTGTTCTGTGAGAACAGACGGGACCTTTTCATCACGTCATGTTACAGCATGTGCTGGGACAATGTCGCTACTGAAGGTTCTCAAGCATCAGTGGGACATGTGCAGGTTATTAACAGTTTTTGTTAACTTAGTACTGACAGACAGGAAAAATAGAAATAAGTACAAATACTACCAACTACTCTATTATATTCAGCAATATGGTCTTAAAAGATGAGTCTAGTGTTATTTATCTTAATTTCAACAAATTCCAAACAATATGAACTGATAAGATTTTTCCACTGGCCTTTGGATTACCACAGATTACCGCAGAAAATAAGCTCTGTGAGAAACAAAAGTTTATGATACTTTATGATCCACATTTTGTTCATCAAGACAATCTGCACAAATGAACACCACTTAAATGATTTTTGAAGCCTAAATACAATCACCAGAACTAAATGGGAGGCATGATAGAGAGCAGTTGTTTCCCAACCCAAGGGTGAGCGGTTCAATTCTCAGTCCCGGCAAGCTACATATCGAGGTGTCCTTGGACAAGACACTGAAACCCCGTAGTAGTGCTGACACAGGTCTAGCAGCTGTCCAAACAACAATTTCCCCAAGGGGATCAATAAAGTATCTATTATTATTAAACAGCTATTAAGGCCATAAATAAACTACACCACAGTGGCGTGACATCAACGTCACCACTACTAAGCTCCCAATTTGTAATTTCATTCAGTGGGCTTACCTCTCCTACAAAAGTCTTTCCTCTTATACCGGGTTCAGCCTTCATATGAGCCTGATAACAGCCCAACACGACAGACATAGGACAGAAAGAGGATGCAACAATTTGATCTTTTTATCCTATATATTGTGTCATCGTAAATGAGAACCGACGCTGCATCTGGGACTCTTCTTGGCATCCCAGCACAGAGACTGGCCTGTCTTTGAGTTTGCCCAGCTGTTTTAGGAAATTACTGATGATTTTCAATACTTTTAATTATGAATCACGATGAATACCACAGACAGGGTAGGAAAGTCAGACATTATTGAGAGAGGGACAAACACATTGTTGATATTAGGTTTAGGGATTTATTGGTAGTATAGTATATCACCAGTCCTGCCTTTTAACAAAGTGTCATGGTCTTTAAAAAGACATTTTAAACTTTAAAATAATGATCAGCAACCTTTCTCACCCTCATGAGCTATACTGCTGCTGCATAATTCAAAAAGGTAAACAAACAAAGAGAGAAAATAGTAAGAGATCACATTTCAAGGCTTGATTCACGGTTGGTTTATATACAAAATTGTTTTGTGTTTTAATAAGAACTCTAGTCTACAGAAGTATATCAAAATCAGTTGACAGTATTTTCTGTGTATTATCCAGAGTAATGAGTATAGATGTGAAAGAATGTTACTTGTGGTACACTGCTAAAAAAGAGTTTGTGTCTTTTTGACACTACTAACCATATTTTTGTCAAGAACCCTATCCCAGAGCTTGGATTAATAACCCAAAACTATTTGCTTAGGAACATACTGAAGAAGTGATGAGGAAAAAAGTCTAAATATACATTTTTTTCAGTAAACTGGAAGTACAACATCCTTACACTGGTTTGACTTCCATCCTACAGACCTCTGTGTCTGTACTTGAGAGAAAGTGTTGCTGTCTAAACCTGAAAAGATCTGTGTGAGGGGACCTGTCGTAAAATAGCCAATAACACGTGTTTCAAATTGGCCATTGGTTATAGATTGGTTTACAAGGCTGGCTGGTTATCGGCCCAGTGGCATTTCCCCATGTTGATAAAGCACCAGGGAGTTGTGGGTCAATTAGTTTGCCACAGCAGAAATTCCTGCAGACAGCCAATTAAATCTTTTGGCCTGTAGTCATGAAGCACGTTCTTCCTGTTGACGGCTCTCACAGTTATTCTGAGCACCGGTGTAAAACCGTATTCTAAGTCCTATGCTATTATAAGAGTGCTTTAGGAGATCTCCATAGTTAGCTGAAAAAAGTAAAATTTGTGTGTTTGAGAGCGGCTTGCTGGCAGGTGATTTGGTGCAATGCAGTGATTAGGTTTCTTATTTTGGAGTCACTGGAAAGCGTATGGATAAAGATAAACACAACATATGAAGAAACAAACAAAATCAAAAAGGGTTAAAACAAATTCATCTGTTCAAAGGAGAAATGTATACGAGGATGATTGGAGTGTGGGTCAAAGTGGTGCCGAGTGTAGACAAAAGACGACAGGAGATGATTGCAGGGAATCAGTTTTCCATTCTGCTCGCCCCGTCTGTGTCACAATGGGCTCTGAGAGCAAACCTATCTTCAGCAATGAGGAGGATAAACTTTTATCTTCTTCCCTTTGCTTCTGAAGCAAAAAAAAAACACAAAAAGTACTTGATGTCACAAGCTTTTATTGTGAAGTCTTTTGTCCATGTACGGCTGCAAATTGTTGTTTTTGTGATGCGACGCAAACGGAGCATAACAATAAACACTGGTCGACTGTGGGATGTTGGCTGAGGTTTGGAGATCATCAGACTTTGTGAGGAGGGCAGGAAGACCGGCAGCTGAGTCATAAGCTGATGTGTGTGTGTGTGTGTGTGTGTGTGTGTGTGAGAGAGAGAGAGAGAGAGACAGAAACAGTGTAATGTATGGGGAAACACTAAGATAGTAACACTTAGATTGTTTTCCAATTTTCATTTAAATCATCATAATAATAAAAGCTTACAAATAAGCACACTCATGTAAGAGTGTATCTTTACTGTGAGGTCATTCTGACCAAAATAAAAACACCATCTTCACACTCATCTATTTCGAAAAAGCTGAAAACTTCAAAGATGAAGCTGCACTTAGTCACAACTATGTAATTTGATCAGCTTCAGTCACACGCCTACAAGCGGTCGATCTGTGTGCCAGGGGCCACAAATAAAAAAGTTGGTTCCTGGGATCACTATTATCCCCGCAGCCATGACTACAGGCATAACCATTTATGATCACTTATAACAAGTCTATAGACACGACGGGCGACAGCTGATTCATGCCAACAGGAACAAGAAGCGGCACCCTGGGAGAATCCAGCTTTAAAACCCAATTACCCCGTGGAGCCGGTGTCGTTTCAAAGGCCAACAGTAGAAGATGTTGGCCCTCGATAAAGGACACATGGGTTCCATCATCCTTAATTGAAGCAGGGTTTCCTGAAAGAGAAACAACCCTGAAGCAAAATGACAAAACAAACAGATTTAAGGACATAACAACTGTATTTGTAATAGGAACGCTTTTCATGGTGCATGGAAATTGCTTTTTGTGGGGCATATTTCTTTTGAAAAAGGACATTTTCTCATAGTCCAGCACAGCGTGGTGAATGTGTGCGAGAGTACTTCTTGCTTTTCTTTTTTTACTGGATATCATTCTGTCTTGGAGAGCACACCATGACGATAGGTTTCCAAACCTTCCCAAATTTGATTACAGGTCTGCAAAAACCTCAAACAATGCCGTGGCAAGCATGTCACTTACAGTCACAAGCCAAAGTCCTTCTCTGTTTTTTTTTCTTCTTCTCTTTCTTTTCATCCTTGTGATGTGAAATTAAGAATAAAGACATAAGTTAGCTATAACAGGAAACACACAGGACAAATTTACAGTAAAAAAGAGCTGAGCTGCATGGGGGAAAGCCCAATGTAAACAAAACAGCAGCTTCTAGTGGCGTTAACTTTGGGAAGAGTTACAATTACATCATCTTTTGTGTTTAGGTGCACATTTAACAGTTTGTGTTTAATTAAAAACTCAATTGATAGGAGGAAAGTGAGAAAGAAAATGAGGACACAAAGTTAGGGTAAATGCTGATGACAGTTATTCTCTGAGTTTTATATGTAATAAAACAACACATACACACCGGAGCCTTCTGTATCCAGATTCACAGCTCAGCTCCCGGCCTATTCCCATGATCTGTAGGATGTATTTAGCATTTAAAATTTCTCATTTATGGGGATATTATTACCTCTCTGGCACCAAGCCCCATTTGTGGAATCCCTCCCTTTAATGTTAAGTCATGTGGACATTAAAGTTTTTCCTTGACTTACAAGACATGACATCTCTGGAAACATACAACCCAGGTCAAAGATGGAGCTCGTTAAAGGATTGCACACAACCGCAAATTCACAGAGAAAAAAGGGGATGAAGAGAAAAAATGTTTAGTTAACGCAGACTTCAGTGGTCAGGGAACCTCGGCTTTGTAACTGACTCTCTGGAGATGTGAGACAAAGACAGTTCTGTGCAGACCTCTCAATAAGCTCAATAAGGCACCGCTGTCTTACTCAGTTTGTCACAGGAAAATTGTGTTTCTCATCGACAATGGCTTTTAACAAACATCACAAATAATGAGGGATATTACTGTAAGGAGATAAACCATCAGAATAGTAAACACTTTACTTTTCTCCCTCTGATGTTCAATTAAAACCACTTTTTTTTTTTAAAAGGTCATCTTGCTTCTAATTTTTCATCAAGCAAGTCGTCTCTTTTTTCCTCATTACTTAGGTATACATACCCAGCCTTGAATTGTTGTTCAACAAACTCATCTAAAACTCACATAATACACATCATTCAGCCAGTCAGTCTAACCTACAGAGCACAAAGAAATCTCAAATTAAGTTTGTGTAGTCCTCACAGCATACAGTCAGCCAGGCGTGACTGCAGCGAACTATTTGTCTCAGTAACTGCAGTTTCTATCCCAATAAACTAAACCAGGGAGACACTTAATGACCCCACACATTACAGCAAATTACAGAGTTAATACTACGATCTTTAATTAGACTTAACTAGCTGCCTTCAGATTTGGAAAAGTTATTTTAAAGTCTTATCTTTCCGATTAAATCTAAGAGACCAACCTGTTGCTCCACAAGACAAGTTTATACATCCCATTACTGATCAATAATCCAGTTTGCTTTATTTGGAGAACTTTTCTCTCCTTGCTAAATTGTCCAACATCATGATGCAATTTGGGGTTTTTTAATCACTGGTTTAGCAGTTACAGCACGGCTGTCCGATTTCCTGCAACAAAAGTGTGTAGCGCCATTAGCGCAAGTAATTCCACACAGCAGGCCTCCAGTTGTGCATCGGACAAGTAGAAAACAACAAGCTTCACTATGGAAAACCTGAGCTAATATCCTCGATCGTCCCACCTTGTTGTGGTTGTTTTCTGGGGCAATTACATTGTTTAGACATTATGGGGGAGAAATACACGCAGATGGTAGACGATCCCTCAGCTCTGTTTTTCTGTGGAGTATGCCTATGTTTATGCAGGCTCATGCTGAATTTCAGGTGTGTTTAGTGTTATATCAGCTCATGTGGACTATTGAAACTTGTGACAGTCCCCTAAGATTTTCTAAATGGGTCTGGAGCAGTGTTGGAAAGTTACTGCAAGGTCAGCAGTGAGTCATGAAGTCGATGGCAGTCCACGGGGAGTGTGGTGCAGTGCTGGGATAGTTTGCTACTGTGCCATTGTTAGATTAAGAGATGTCAAGGTCGGGATTTTCTAAATGTTTCTGCAAAGAATTCCCTATTCTCTTTATCCTCGCCAGGATAAGTCATTTTGTGGACAACCAGGCAGCTATAGTGAAGTATATTTTTACATATACCCAGTGCCATATGTCTGACAACATGGAGACTAACCTCGTCGTTTTGGCCCACTTCACATTTCAGTCCAACGCAGAAGTCAAACAAGCAGAGCCACGCAGTGGGTCAGATATTGAAAATCGTGCGCTTTTAGAGTGAAAAGCAAAACAGAGAAAATTCTTGTCCTTTTTTAAACTTTGCCTTATATAAACGTAGCTGGCTGGGGTGATATCTGATAAAATAGATCAAAATTACATTATTGGCTTTTATAGCCCACTGAAAACATAGCCCAAAGGTATGTTATTTGGCAGAGAGCAGCTCGTAATATGTCTAAGAATTGTTACCATCTGGCTTGACTGCAGGGAATCCTTCTCTCTTAAAAACCTCAAAGTCAAAATGATACAAGTAAAATGCAGCATTCATAACCAGGTTGGCTTTTTATGGACGCCTGTCCACATCGATTTGGCTCCACAGTGTCTTGAAGATAACTCGTGCTATTTAATTTTTTTTTTCTAAAAGTGGGTTTCTCCATTTTTCTCAGACAGGCATCTAAATACAGTGATATATTTGATGCATGGCCATTCCAGAGCTGTACTATGTGAAATTTCCTACTTTTGCTGAAAAAAGTGACTTCATCAAATACTTTCACTAACAGCAAGACACTGAGATGACAAAAAACTGAAATGCAGTCTCAGTTTTAGGTTTGTTTCATGAGTAAAACATCTGAAAAACACAAAACATACAATATGCAATTCTTCATTCTGGACAAGAAAATGTTATCCCCTGACATTTAACCCTTTTTTCTGAGCTACACCCTTCTAATCGCACTCCTGTACACAGTTTCAGTGCCCATTACCTTATTATGAGATTACAATGTCAGTGCGCTGAGAATTGTGACAATTACAGTAAGTGGTGGAGTAATTTTCTGCATTAAATGGGGTCTTTGTGTACGATGTTGCTATATATTTGCTATACATTGTATTTCTGTGGCCTGTCATAGGCTGAAAGAGGACATTCTGGCAACAAGTCAAACACGTTCTCATATACAAATGCAAGTATACAAGTATATGATGCTGTGATATTATCCATACAAGCAAACACACAAAGCCACACTGACAAGCTGCCATGAAGCAGGAATTCCTGTGTGTGTGTGTGTGTGTGTGTGTGTGTGTGTGTGCGCGCAGAGGCCTTTGGCATATGAAACATGAGTCCCTGTTTAGCAGTGTGAACCGTGGGGGAGAGGGAAAGGAAAGGCTGTTTTTTCAATGCCTCCTTGACCTGTCACTATTGATGATGTGTGTATGTGCGTGGATGTGTGTCTATGTGTGTGTGCGTGCATGTGCATATGAGTGTGTGTCTACAGGGGGACTGCCACCCCCTCCACCCTCTTCCCCTGCTGCCGATATCCTCTCATGCCACCACCACCCCCCTCCCCACCTCTATGCCTCCTCTCCTCCCCTCTCCCGGCGCCCCGGTATGAGAGAGAAAGCTGTTGTTAATAAAAAGTTTTCAAAGAATGGGATGAAAAGGGAGGTGAAATTGAGCGGCCCTGGCTGTATTATTTCTTCTCCGTATGGGAGCTGGCCTCTCGCGGGCTCTCCGACGCTCTCAGACCGGGAGGGGGTCGCTGGCTCGGTGACCATTACTGCCCCGGGGCCAAAGCAAATGATTTGCCTCTCTGAAGCTTCAAAGGGGAGCAATTACACTTAAGTAACCAAATGAATAGATAGCCCAGCTTGGTAGCAGTTTGGGGCAAACAGTGGAGGCCTTTGAGGCAAGAGGCACCACACCTCAGGAGTAATACGTAACAGCTCGCATCACAGAGAACAAAAAAGAGAAGAAGAAAATAAACAAGAGAAAATTCGGCCACTAAATTGAGAAGAAAAAAGAGGTGCTGAAACATGCCCAAACCAAAACAACAACATCATTTAGAGTGGTTTACCAATCCAGCCAATAGCTTTTAAAGTAATTGTGGCCTTATAGAAATACAAACCCAACCACCGGCCACTTATCATATCATATAAACACATACTGTATGTAACATTATACAGTGGCAAATTTGGCAGAAATTAGATATGAAAATGTTTTTTCTCATCAAATGTGCTGTAGTGTATTTTCACAGATTTCTTTTTGTTAGTTGTGCAGAGATGAGAAAAGATCGAATCACTTTACCACAGAAACGCTGTTTGTTTCTATGATGCTTGCGTTTGTTTGTGAATATTGTAATTACTGAAGACACAAATTTCAAACAGAAATGTGAATGCTTGAACCTGGGAAGATGGTGCTGAGGCAACTTTTAAATAAATTTGATGCTGAATTGAGCTGCGTGTATAACACAATGAATAACATTAATTGCAATCTTGACAACCATGAATTGCAGTTCTGTGAGTGGTGCACATAAAGTTAGCCTTTCCCCACTGAAAAAGGCCCTATTGAGTTAAGTGGAGACTGGGAGTTTGGAAAGGGAGCTCACCTGGTGAGAGGAGTCTATAGCCGCATAGAAGGCCCAACAGCTGCCAGGGTTGTAAGTCTAGGCACCTAGCAGAGCTGCAGAATGGGAAATGCAAGGCACTCTTTCAATGCACTGCCACTTAGTAACAGAAGGCATGTGCCAAACTTGCAGAATTAGAATGAAAACTCCCCCTTTGGAGTTCACTAAATATCAGCAGCGACTCTCTTTTTATCCCCTCCTCTCTCTGCCCCCTCCTCTCTTTCTCTTTTCTCCCTCTCCTTTAGTCTATTATAATTCCTCCATAAAAGAACAATGGTTGACTGAAAGACCCCCAAACCACAGAGATATACCAACAATCGGCAGGGAGAAGGAAAAAGGGGGGACTCGGCTGAAGTGTGGAAGCCATCAATTACTGAGGGCCTAAAGTTAACATCCCAGCAGGATATGTGCTTTAGAATGCAGATATGGGCAGGCTATGGGCAGCAGATGCCTAGCGGAGCGGTCAAAAGAGCACCTCAAGCTCATAAGAGGACATATGCAATGTGGGAGAGTCTGCCTCGCCTTGGAATTTACAGAAGAATAGAAAATTAAACTGAATGATGATTGTAGAAGTGACTCAAAAGAGCCATTGTGTGGAACTAACTGGAATTATGGGTTTGAAAAGTGACAAACAACTGACATCTCACATAATGGATGCCAGTACACATGGCTGTGGTGCATTCTCGGTAAATCTCAAACAACAGCAGTGAGACTGCCATGGATCTGGTGATTGCTGCTGCAACAAGTGGGCCTGTGAACTCCAGTCGAGTCGAAAACGCACCGTGATTCCTCCACATACACTACCCTAACAGGATTTTCCCCTCTCACCGCATCTCCCTATTCTGGCCACTCAGCAAGACTCAGCCCTCTGGGCTTCCTCGCGCTGCTAATTTACACTAGCCTGCAGGCTACCTTCACAGTCAGAACACTGCAATTGTATTTTCAGGCTCATTAAGCAATAGCACAAAAAAGGGGAGCTCTTACCCCCCATCTACTTTCCCGTCCATACTCCGTTCACTGGGAGAGGAAGGCAAGTAAAGAAGAGATAAAGTCTGGGATAAAGAAACTGAACAAAGTGTTAAATTATAGTACCGAGGCTCTATCTGGTTGTTTGTGTTAACAACACCAGTTTGTTTGGGAGCTGGTGGAGAAGGAGGAGGAGGAGGAGAGCCTGAACAGTCACTGCCTTCGATCTTCTGAGAACCAATCCGGCTGCTCAGTAGCAGTCCTATTCAACATCAACCCATGCTTGTTTATTTGAAAGAGACCCCGCTTTTTCAAACTTCCCACCCTCTCTATTGTTCGGCTTCTCATGGGGAGGACTTTGAAATTGTAATCTCAGGATATTCAAACACACACATTTGTTCTGACCTTTGGTGCCTGCAATAACATTATTACTATCAGACAAGCATTGCCAGTGTGGACCTACAGTGTAGTCATTTGCATAAACATTTAAGACTTAAAAAATGATTTATATGAGGAGATTAGATTAAGAAACAAGGGCTGAAACTAGTGGTATATATTTTTCTGCAACAAATATTATTTCCTGTAACCAATCTATTTACCAAATCTTTCAATGTTAATTTGTATGAAAGAGCTGGTATAAAATACTTCAAAAGAAGAAGCATTAAGACACGTGAGATCAGGATCTTATCTTGTAAAAAACACATTTTCAATTATAAGAAACAAGACTCTTGTGCTTTTCTGGTATCAAGAGGAACTTGTTTTTGTCATAATTGCTGTCATTATGATTATTGTTTTCAATAAAATGTTGCGTCACACATAATGTTGGATGACTTGTTGGATTTTGTGTAATTTGACTGGGTGAATTCTGCAAATGTACCTGTATTCATTCATAAAGAGTGATTGATTTTCTCAGTTATAGTCTAAAAAAAGAATTGACAATTGAAACAAAATGAGAAAATTGCCAGCAACAAAATTTCCTTTACTTTTCCACACATAGTTTAAATACCAGCTAATACATTTTATGACATGTAAGAGAACAGATTTCATATAATATATACCAAATTGCTGCAATTTATACAACAGTTACTGGTTTTGGCCTTGCTGGGATTCGAAGCCAGCAGTAAAAGAGAAAATTGATGCTGCTGCCTCGGGTTTTTTCTCCTTTCAAATACACTGCATACAGCTTTGGCTGCTAAGAGCGTATGAGATTGTGGTGACATTCTTCGGTTTGTGAATGAGACCACAGAGTAGCCACACAAAGTTGCTCGTCCCGAGTCCTCAGCCTAACTCGCCCACTCGCATTGTCTCTAGACTTTCCTCAAGAATGTGGATTTCTATGGCCGATGGCAAGCCAGATGAAATTGCCAATTGCATTGTCACCTCTTGTGGTTTTTCTCCTTAACAATCTCTATTGGCAGTAAGGTTCAGGAAGAGCCATCTCAACGAAAACATCTGTTTTTGAAGAGAGTGGGAAAATGTGTTAAGCATGTTATTTGAAAATGCATCCATCACTATATGAGCAAACATTAATTTCAACTTGAGTTCAGAAGGCAAATGTCTCTGCTGTAGTTAAATTAAATAAACCCAATTATGTTTCAGTTTGAGTCAGAAACAGCAGCTATAACGCCACAGGACCCTCCGTGCCCTGATTGCATTTTTACAGTCCCCAAAAAAAAAAAAAGAAGCCATGATGAAGGCAATTTGCTTTCTTCACTTCAGCATGGCAGGAATATTTCCCTCATTACCCGACATTCAAACACAGGGCACTCTATTGCCACAAGAGGAAGTGGCTTTGGCAGAAAATGTCAAACCAGCGTTTAAGTGCAGGATTCAAGTCAGTCTGATGTGGATTGAATCAACTTGTTAAGTCAAATGAAAGGTCAAAGATTTTTCCAAAGCGCTGAGTTACCCAAGAACTGCTATTTGGATTCCTATTAAATGGAGAGAGCCAAGCTGGTCACCTCATGTGAGGAAGGCAAACAACATGAGCATGACAGAGACACGGAAATTAACATAATACATGATAACATAGATAGTTAATGTCCTTTACATTTCCCTGAAGAAAGGTTACTGTGTTGAGCCTCCTTCTGCTGATTTCAGACAAGAAAAATAATTGTAAAGTGAGAGGGATATGGTGGGATGCTGAGAATAGTACACACTTTGCCCTATGTAGCCTGCACTCAGTCATGTCAGCAAAGTGTCCTGTAGCTACAGGTCTTTGTGCCACTGTCGACACATCTCACAGGGATTGGGTTCCACTGCTCGTTCACTCCTCTAAATGATCAGTTTGTTTGTGAGAGGGCTTTGCTACAGCAGGGAATTCACACATTGTTGATAGAAGACGGACACCAGCTCAACACGGACCCCCACAAAGTCTGATATATGAACGTGTGATATGAGAATCACTTTAAAGGTATAGAACATTGTTTTCTCGTGTAGGTTATTGTGCTGCCACTTAGCCCTTGCACTTTATGAACTGGTTAAGTGGTTTCATCCAAGCATGAGACTATTAGAAATGGCCCCCGCACATGCATGTGAAAAGGTTTTCATTTCTGGTGCGAGCTGAGGGGAAAGTGCTTCCCATTGCGCCTGCTCCAACCTTGAAAGTCAGATCTGCTTTCAAACTCACTAACACCTTCTGACACAGTTCACTTGCCTGCATGCTGTTACAGAAATGTCTGTTGGGGTCGGAGAGAGGGGGCCCCCAAGCTAAATACACTGGACCAAAACCACCAGGGGAGGAGCGGTAACTGTACTTCTTGTGTAGATTTATCTCTGTGTGCACCTATATCGGATGAATCTCTGTATGAGGCTGTGCACTCCGCAGGGCCGACTCTCATCCCCTTCTTGCACGACATTGCGGAGATGAGATGAGAGGGAAGGGGTACACGGTCGCTGGGAATTAAACCCAAACCAGCTGGGTGACGAGAGGCCCCCAGTGTGTGAGGAGACATGGGCCTTTGTCAGATAGGAAATGAAGGAGCGGACTCAACATCAGGATTTACTCAAGTTAAATCATCAACCAAAAACTGTGGTTCTTACCTGATGAGGGCTAAATTGTTCCTCACACCTGAGCGCTTTCAAGAGGCCGAACACTGGTGATCTCAACAAAGAATTTTGTCAATCAAACAAACTTTGATTCTAGTTGTTTTATTGGAAAACAGCAGCTAATTTAAGCATTCTAGTTGTATAACTGTCATACACTGTGATATTAGGCTGTAAAGCACAACCAATTATTCATGGTTACTGGAAAAGAATGCAAGTCTAATAGGTTAATTATTCATTATTTCATCCAATTACGCAATTAAGCATGAAGGGGGCTAACAAAGTAATGTGGTGTGGTAACACAGTTTGGAAAAGTTAGCCTGTGGGATTGACCACTAACACTGGATAGTAGTGATAACTGCAGAGCTCAGTGGGGTCTTGGTGTTGGTTTGGACTGATGATGTCCAGGAGGCCACTCTGTGCTGCTGACACATTTATTGAGATCAGCTTTAATCAGCTTGGACATGTTGAAAGGAAATAATTTAGATTTTACATCATGAAGGAGTTTACATCTCTCTTTACAACGCAACTGAACTCTTTAGTATGTGGCAAAGAAATACCAAACTGACAACAACCAGAATCAGAATTGGCCAAGTACGTTTGTGCAGAAATTTTGACTCTGGTTGCTTGTGGCGCTAATTGTACACACAATAACACAATTACAGAAACGAGGTAGACGGTGGTGGTGGAAAGTGAATGGATGCACGTATGCAACTTTATACTTGTACTTCTCTACACCCCTCAGTAAAATATTGCACCTTTTGTTGCACCTGTTTTTTAGGTTTATTTAAAAATGTGACGATTTATTATCAAGTACTATTATGTACTAATATGAGTTACATTAACTACAGCTCTTACTCAATCTGCATACTGAGTACTTTTGATTCATTAACAACAATTTAATAGTCTGTAAGCTACTTTTAAGTCAAGAGTCATTTTAAATTCTGGACTTTTTCCTGCAATATTGTCACTTTTCACTTTAGGTAAAATTATCTACCACAATGAATTATGGTCAAACAGCCAAAACATTTTTCCCACAATAAATTCACATAACAATGTACAGTTAGCAAAAGCTATTTTCATCTGTTGTCCTGGGTTCATTATGGTGTTTTTAAGTGAGCTCCATGGATGTTATCACTTTAATAAAACATGACAAAATGAGTTAAATTGACGGCCATCAATTTCAGAGTAGACGTGAAACAGTTAACTGTCAGCGCTCGCTTCCTCCCAGCTCCATGCAGTGGACTATGAAATATTTGGAGGACAATTGGTTAAGTGGAGTTAACCGTTGCCTTTTCTCCCCGAGGTATCTTCCTTTTTGATCCTGCCGAGACTGGCGCCTTGCGAAACACAACTTGTCTGGCTTATTAAATAGTATGACCTGGAGAAAGAAAACGCCTGTTGCTTCTCAACTGAGGCCATTGTGAAGTGAGAAGGGCGCATGACAGGCCTTAAATTGCTGTAATGCTCTGTGACCAAAAGTCATACCTAATCAACCTCTGTCCTGACTGCGCACGTTTACTTACTGCTTTATGCGATTATCATTTGATTCACTTTTGCAGCATATTTATTTGTTTTATATTATTTCTAGTGTTATGTTTTAATATGTTAATTTAACATATTTCTCTCTTTCTAACATATTTCTCTTCCTCTTTTCTGTCTTCTGTGATAACAGCGTGACTTTGATATTGACATGTGACTCAACTTTACAGTAGTAATTCAACGAATACTTCCGATGAAGTGCCCGGTTAATAGATGTAAATGGTCAAGAGAGTCCTCCCCACTGGTTAATTGCGCTAAAATTGGTCTAAGCTACTTTGTGAGAGCCATCAATAGCCCCGCACCGCATGGGGTCTGTATGATTAACTTCTCCTTCCTCTCAAAGGTCCCTTGATGTTCCCTTGGAAGAAAGTGGGCCAATCAAAAGCACGCTCACAGACGTCATGAGGCCAACTTGACGTGGTGATTGGTGGGAGCGAGGAGGGGGACCAGCCCCTGTCCTTTTATAGACGACCCTGTCCAACGCGTAAAAGCTACTGGGCACCGCTGACAGCACAGAGACTCACATTGGACACTGTAGACCTCAGCAACTCCATTCCTCTGAACGGGCCACTCGGAGGTGCATGGCCCCATCCCCTTGCATCATGATGAATCCTGTGCAGGGGTCACCGTCCCAAGATGCCAAACTGCTTCACCAAAAAGAGGAGACGGATACGGAAGGAGAGGAACTTCAGCCTAAAGACATGACCACTGCGAAAGGATACAAACTGCAGCGGAGCACCCTCCCGTTTAGCGTTGAGTCGTTGATTTCCAAGAAGACCACCTGTCGGACTCCTTATTCTCCCTCAGATCTAGCCCTGGTCCTCCCCAAGCCTGTGGCGGGACAGGGAACTCAGTTCTCGACAAGGACTTATTACGCGGAGAGGAAGGTTTCCGCGGAGAGCTCGCAGGGTGTTTCCAGCGAGGACAGTCCGCAGTTTTGTGAGAAAGATCAGAGCACTTGGTTTCAGTCGTCCTCTTTTTCTACTCCTCCTAGTAAGTCCATCCATCGTTACTACCAGAGTTATGAGCTCAAAAATATGGACAATTTGTATTTATATATCACTGTTACTTATAATTTTCAAACTGTTATTAGGCTGTAGTCCCAAATTTGTCACAATAATGTTAATGTTGTCCTCCGGCTCCAAGCCTGTGCGTAAATTAGTTTCTTGCATTTTGCCCTTTTTATGTCTAACAAACTGCCGATAAATAGTGATAAAGTGTTGTGTCACTCAACAGACATTTAGCTGCTGCACTGGTACTTTGTCAGTTTGTTTTTCATATATCTTTAGACCAATTCATTTTTAATATAGTACACATTTAATATAATGTATTTTACAGATAGAGGTAATACAACAAATATAAATAATCTGACTGTGGTTGCATCATTAAATGTTTGAAGGACTGACAGTGCAGACTGACGCAACACTCAACAATATCTTGTAAAGCCATTTATTGGTGTGTGTGTTTACTTTCTGTACCACGTTTGTGTTTACATGTAAAATCTTCACCTGCGTCGATTAAGATTGAGTTTAATCTGACCTCTGTTTTTTTCTTTGTAATTTTCCTCTAACAGGAAGCTCAAGTCCAACTCAGTGTACTTTAAGGAAACATAAAAACAACAGGAAACCTCGCACGCCCTTCACTACCTCCCAGCTGCTGGCGCTGGAGCGCAAGTTTCGCCAAAAGCAGTACCTCTCCATCGCCGAGAGAGCAGAGTTCTCCAACTCTCTCAACCTGACGGAGACTCAGGTCAAAATCTGGTTTCAGAACAGGAGGGCCAAAGCCAAGAGACTGCAGGAGGCCGAGTTGGAAAAGTTTAAACTGGCCTCCAAGCCGGTCCTACCTGCCTTCGCGCTGCCGTTCCCTCTCGGAGCGCACATGGGCTCTCCAACGTGGGGCCCATCAAACGCCTTCCCGAGGCCCAGCCTGCCGGTCCCAGGACTGTTCACCGGACCCGTCACTTATGGGATGTACTATTTGTCTTAGTGTTTCTGTGCGTTTGTGTTTGTGTGTGGTTTCACAGAAAGATGTGTTCTGATCTTGGTTGCAATACACTTATGAATGACGACGATGCGCATTTTAGTACATCTCGGGAAATCATTTTTGTAGGTTAAATTGGTGTTAAAGAATCTAACTACAAAAAATACCATTGGGACACATTTTGATATTTACTTTAACTGTGTGTTATAGGACCAAGTGAGTTCATTTGTTCTCCTCGTTTTAAGACAGTGTCCAGTGCTGTGGATTGTGGATTCTCAGGCCTAAATGACTTTAGGCGACAGTCCAAATGTAAATGTCAGGTTTTTAAGCGACAAGCCTTAAACATCTCATTCCGCTCCCTGCACCGTGCTCCGCAGTACTTTGTGAAACTGGACATTTAAAGTGTGACCAGACATGAAGGCAATAATCTACTGAAGCGAAAGAAAAAAATGCTTAAAAAACAGAAAAGTACTTAAACGGTGCCAGTGCCTTAAGACCAGAGTATCACTTGAAGTTTTCCTCCTCGTTCAGCTCTGACTGTTTTCTGTCGTCATCGGGTAAAGCTGCAGTTTTCCACAGCTGAATGTTTTCTGGAAGTTGAGTCACGGCAACTGGACTTTTTTTTCCTGTTAGATCGAAACGTTTCACTTCTCATCCAAGTAGCTTCTTCAGTCTCAGTCTGTTTGAACGTCTGCATTTCCTTACAGCAGTTCATGTCACGATTTATAGGCTGTATTTTTTTTTAAATATGGAGCAAAATGATATTTTAGAAAAAGAAAACGTATTTTAGATCCTTTTTACTCTCACAACGTGGCCTTCATGGGAGTGATAATGGATTGCGTTTGATGAAATTTTTACTGTAAGTGTAAATAAAATGTGTAGTGTTCATAAAACCCTGAAGAGCAGCAGGAAAAGTGGTATTTATTGAATATCTTTTGTATCTGTACTGTGTACATACATCTCTTCATCTAAATGTTCAGTTACTTGTAAAAACTGATTTTAGTAAATAAATATTATACAAGACCTGAAAGCGACTGACTGATTTCACGTATTTTCACTGTTTTTCAATATGTATAAGAATAATTAGGCTACTCCTAATTTATAACAGAGTTTAGGGCCTATGAATCAGTGGAGTAAGCAGTGGATGAAGCGCACCTCCAAGATTTGCGATGTATTTAAATAGACTGTGTTAGATTAAACAAATGTAATCGGCAGATAATTCATTAAAAAAAATTTTAAATTTATAATACAAGGTACATGTCGTTGGCTGCTAAAGTTAGACTACTGCAAAAACTCCCTGATCTACATTTACTAGATATTTATTATTATCTCACACACATGGCAGCATTTCAATTCCAAACGACGTTTGTATAATTTAATTAAACGTAAACTTACAGGTAGATTCACGACATATAACACGATATAACATGAATTATGGGCTATTCTGTTTAGGTCTGCTTAGGAAATTATTGGCTCATTACACACCAACAAAACACTGTAGCAGTTATAACTGGCAATTTGATAAATGTGTTTAAAACCCACAAATGTGTGTTAATAGTCATTCTTACAACCAGCAAACAACCAGCTTTTTAATATAGTTATTTCTCCAAGGGGATCAATAGAGTATGCCATTATTATTATTATTATTATTATTATTATTATGCAGTTGGGACGCATTTGTGGCGTAGCTGCTCATCTTTTTGCTGTTGCCTGAGAAGCCTATCGCCTGATGCCATATAGTTTATGTGAGTGTTTGAATGAAATACCCAACTTATAGAATGTATAGAATTAAAGGTTTGACCACCCTGTCGATTTAGAAAGTGATTAATTTATTGTTTCTTATTGTTTGGTGACACCTGTCGCATAGCTTTAGGCCTGTTGGTGTAAGCTGCACTTTGGCTGATAGGTTAACCAATTATATGACTCTAATTAAGTATCAGTCTTTTTTTCAATTTCAGTTTAATTTTCATTTATTTTTCGTTCGTGCCTCAACTTAAAGTTACCCTGGTAGGCGAGTAAGGAAGGTTGGCCACTAATCGCAGTGCCATAGGTTCAATCCCTGGCTCCTCCTGTCCCCATGTCCACAGAGCCTGAAATGGCAGCTACACCGTCATCGATGTGTCCTGAATGTCCCCACGGGGACCAGTAGTTAAAATTCATTGTACCTAACAGAAAAAAAATTAACTCCCAAAATCACAAGACAGGAGAAACAGAGTATTCTGGCCATTAGTCTATATTCAATGAAGCACTCCTGCTGCAGATGATGTCAGTTAAACAAAAGTGGATCACTTTTCTGTGTATTTGTCCTAGGACACTATTGAAACCTATATTCATTCACACCAGTGTTTTTTCTGAAATGATAAAACCTTTCTCAAACTCATACAGTAGCACATAAAGCTTTGAAGAGAACTGGTTGTTGTTTAAAAGCTGTAAACTCTAACACAACAATCAATTCGTCCTCCACGCAGCTGGTCTGATAAAGGGGAATTACATATTTGAAGTAAAACACAGAGCTACAGACTGCATTGTAAGAAACAAAGTCTACTTGCAGATGAAGCAGGAGCTGTCGATCAACAAACGCAGGTAGAGGGCGCTGTACTTACTCATCCCGTCCGGCAGAGGGCGGCAGTGGAGTCACTGCTGCACCTGGTGGAGAAAAGCACTTCCGCTGTTCTGTCTTGTCGCAGACAACGCTTGGCTTCTGAGAGGTGAGTACGCTAACGGAGCCTCTTATTGAATGAAATAATACAGTCTAAGTCGTGTTTTGGTCGTTTGTACATATGCTGTTGTGCACCAAGTGGAAATTTGAACGTATCGTTGATTCATTGTTTGTTGAAAACCCTGACGTTAAACAGAGGTTTCTCTGACCTTGGCTAGCCAGCTAACGGCTAACGTTAGCTAATAATGGCTAGTCGTGCAGGGGTTTGGGATTAAACTAACTGTCAAAGGGTTAGTGTCGTTGTTTGTTTCTAGTGAAAGGTGCATGTTAACAATGCTATATTGACATGTATAATCTCAGCATGTTATCAAAAACGTGCTTAACCAGTCTATGCCAGTGTATATAATTTAACTGACTGCGCTGTTTTAATGCGCGGTATAAATTAACTCTGGGCAGTGTAACCATAACACTAAATAATATAAATGACATAGTATAAATATTGGGGTAAATTACAACCATTATTACACCTGTGACGCATACATATCTAGTCACTAAAACGATGATGAAACAGTGGTTACATAAAATCATGGCCACATAAAATCTTTTTGTGGTGCATGAACACCTGCACAACTTCAGAAACACTTTAGTCCAATTAAGTACAATTTATCAAAACGTGAGCATCCATTATTTTGATGTTTTTTGGATTAAACTCATTTTCCCTCTATCTTTCAGACAGTCAGGATGGCAGGTCGTCGTGTAGCTCTAAAGGCCATTGACTGGTTGGCATTTGCTGAGCTTGTGCCACCCAACCAGAGGAGCATGTTCAATGCACTGAAGACTCGCAGTGATGCCATCTCTGCTAAGTTAGTTACTGTACAACTACAGGCTTCAGAAAGTCATGAAAAGCAAACCTAGTCTTATAGCATGGAGATTTTATTCTCCACCTTCAGCAGTGCCAATAAAATGTCAGTCACTCGTGCTTTGTAGAGGATGGTGTGTTTTCTTGCTGATAAGTAGGACAACATTAATCTGCCTGATATTTCTTATGAGTCTTGTGAAGTTATCTTCCATGCAGAGAGAAAATGGCTGATGGAAAGTCAATTATAAAACTGGACACTAAGATTTATTTGTTTACAGTGTACACTTTATTGTGCATGGAAACGTTTTGTGTCTCCCAATCAATAGTATTTAATGATTGAAAGTTTGTTTGAACATTCTTAGAAAATAGTTTCACTAAATTGATTAAGTGCCCAACCTACAGCAGGGCTTGCATCCATTAGGAGATGTTAGAGTGGAAAAAAATAAAAGCGGAAACCTATAATTGCAAGTTTATTTATTTTTGCCTTTTTAATGCATTTTAACAGGTCATCATTATCAGTATATATTGCACTTAGTCTTCTAAAGACCTGTCTTTTTACAGTATTTGTCTTGGACACACTCTGTATTATTGCTGTATTCTGTTACACCTTTTTGCATTTTTACCAACTCTTGAACAAACGTGCTCATCCGTGTTAGCTTTTTGTACTTATCTGATGCTTTAATGTCCTTTTTAATTTTCCTGTTGTACCTGTTGAAGTCCTGCTTTTCTGTTTATATCAGACTAGCCTCCCTGCCAGAGACTCCTGCAGCCATTGACTGGAGTTACTACCGGAGTGCAGTGGCCAAGCCAGGGATGGTTGATGAGTTTGAGAAGAAGGTGAGCTTAAGTAGTTGGTTTAAAAAAAAAAAAGGTCACAGGCATTAAGCCTATGCTTTAAGTACAAATTTTATTAGTTTTAGCATTTGTTGGTTTGTGTACAGTGGTAACTCATAAATGTTCTTCTGCACAGTTCAAAGGCCTGCAGATCCCTGAGCCTGTTGACACACAGACAAGTGCTATCAATGCACAGGAGGCTGAGTCTGTAAGTTTTTACCTCAGTTTGTCGGTGATCATACAGAAACGCCTACACTTTTTTTTTTTTACACTTTATTGTGTTGTAGATGTAATTTTAAATAGCTAAAATTGCCTTTTCCCATCAGTCAACCCTTTATAACCCAAAATGACCAAGTGAAAACATAAATTTAGATTTTTTTTTGCAGATGTATTACAAATCTAAAACTGACACCTTTTATTTACAGAAGTATCACAGCACTTCCTTCTGTACTGATGCCCCTTAAGCAACAATCACAGTATTAAGTCTATTCAAACGTTTTCACACTTGGAATTATGCATTGGGTCTCATGCACTCTGGAGCAGCTTTTTTGGATTTGGCTGTATTCATTCTTCTCTCAATTCTGTCTCTGTGTCCCTGTTGCTGCCTCCCCCCTAGCTTGATGGTTTTAGCCAGATCATGAGCAGTGCCTGATGTTCACCAGACATTGTGCTTGGAGTCGAGGAGTCCTTGTAGTTATAGACTTTTCATTTCACAGTTACTGAGGCTCATGGTGGCTGTGTACTGTTCTAAAACTTTATCCAGACCTTTTCTTAAATTCAATTTGCTAAAATGTTAAAGAACGTGCTTCCCTTTGTCATTATGGATCACTGAGTGTAGCTTGACAGAAATATCATCTATTTAAAATAACACAAAGTTTAGGCACCTGAATGCATTTTGAAGCCTCTGTATGTATACGTTGTGGGAGTTGTTAATGTGCACAAATTGTCTGAATACTGTATAACAAAATGTACTCAACATTAAAACAGAGTAAATTATCTCAGAGAGGATCAGATACCACAACTGGAATGAGCTTGCTTTGCTTATATGATTTACTGTTTTGTTTTTATTCTTTAACAATTCCACTCTTGTGTAACAGAACAAAAGTGCATTAGCCTACATTGAAGAATCAAAGGGACGTGTCACTTACTATGAGCAAGAGGTGAGGCTATAATTGCATTAGTTGCTAAAATACCTTATGAACCTCTTAATGAAATTTGTATTTAAATCCCTGCCTGTCCTCTCTCTCTCATGGTTCTGTTTTCTGTGCTTTCAGCTGAATAAATTTAAGAACATGATACCCTTCGATCAAATGACCATCGAGGACCTCAACAACGCCTTCCCAGAGACCAAGCTGGACAAGGCCAAATACCCCTACTGGCCCCACAAGCCTATTTCTGAACTGTAATTCTATTACTGGACACTCACTTCACAATAAAGATAATGTATTTTAAAACGATCTATTTGATTACTTTGTTATTTTCGTGCTGTCAAACACTTTGTCTCAGTTGGTGGTGAAACACGGGCCTAATACTGTTAAGGCAGGTTGTAATGCTGCAGTTAGCTCCCACAAGGGGGCGATATTGACGTACTTTTAATGCGAACAGTATGTTTGATTCGTAATTACACAATAATGTTATAATTAATCTACAGTCACCTTGGATTGATGTCTGCTGTCACTGTATAGTGGGAGGTAAGTGTTAACTGAGACTAATGTGCTTCTGTAGGAATTAAATCATTTAATGACCTGAAAGAAGTTTCCTGATTGAATTAGTGGCAATTTGGGGATGGCAAACTGTCAGTTTCCATAGCTTGGCAATAGGTATATGTAATTGGTTATGGTTAGGGCAAGTTTAAGGATCATAATACAGGACTGTTCGGGTAATCATTGGGCTCAGGTGAGGGTAACGGGTAACACATGTTAGGATAAACGGAATTCACTTCTTCCAGAGCTAATTTCTCCTATCGTAATAAATGATAATGTTTAAATTATATAGTTTGTGTGCAACATGTGCTCACTTATATTTTTAATGTAGTGTCCCATACGTGAACGTCAGATTTTAACACGCAAACGTTCGTCTGCATTAACAGGTTCTCGCAACATGTCAATTATTTTTATTATCCAATCATGGATCGACTTCTCGTCTCCGTGTGTGGTCATTGGACAACGATTATCCAATTACATGAAAGTCAGTGTGGTATCAGGGGTCTCGACCCAGTTCTGCATTTTGATTGGCCTATCGTCGCCTGATCTAAGTTTGTGATTGGCCAGAGTTCTTGTGGAAGTAAAACAGGAGGGACTTCATGAAAAATGATTTCCGTTGTATGTTGTTTGACAGTCAGTGACGAGTAACGGAAGTCCATCAGCTGAGGTAAATGCATTTTTAATAACCTTTCTATAATATAACGGCATGTTTCAGCATAAAATGTAGTAGCTGACGGGTGTGTGATTTACCAAGAGTTTTAATAAAGCTTTGGTGAGTAACCAGGGGTGAAAACAAGAGGTGTCGGTTCGAGTGTGTCAATAACGGTAGACTAGCGTCAGTCAGTTTTCTTCTGCTTAGGTGAAAGAGACTAAACCACAAATAATAAGAAGTAACTGTCGTATCAACAATTTTGACGATTTGAAGTCGTTTTACTTCCACAGCCGTGACGATGATCACAGTAAAACGCCACTGGTAGAATCGACAGCTAGCTAACATGACCCAGTGACAACCTTAGCCACCACCAGGGATTACGTTATAGATGGTATAGTCACCCAGGTGCCCTCTGCCCTAACGCTAGCTGGTGCAAAGATGTTTCACGCTGCTGTTTTCAACCGCACGAACTGAAACAAAGACTAATAGTAGTATCACCCCAAATTATTTATTTTATTTATCAAAACTGAACATGTTAATTTTACACTTCTGCAAGTATGGACAATAAGGGCTAACTGTTTCTATTAATCCTCAAACACCTAACGTTAACGTCATAGCCTTCATCTGACTGTTGCCTAGCTGTACATCACTGCATCAAAACACCTTCTGCTGGTGTGAGTTAGCGCCATTTCACACAAACATGGGGTTTACTGAAAGAAAACTTAACTTTTTAGATATCTGTCAAACGGTTTTTCGTCCAGTTAGTGTGTGTAACGTTATAACTCAACCAAACCAAAATATGAGAGGTAAGTAAGGCAACACCTCTGTGGGGGTCAGAATTATTTTGATTGAAGGGAAATTGGAGCTGATGTCCTTTATGTTCACCTTGGATAGTACGTTGCTGCCATTTGTGTTCTGGTCTATGTTATATTTATTTACTTTTAAGCTAACAAGCTTTGTGGATGTCTTCTTGTATATGTCTAAAGATCCACGTGGTACATAATCACAACATTTAACTTTGTCCAACAATACACTGTCCTAATGTAAGTTGCTTGCATTACTTAGTCATGTTTTTGTTATCCTGAATTTCACGGCATAGAGTGTGTATTGTGGTGGATGACAACATACAATAGTTTTGTTAGTCAGCCCAGGTCTGCCTGGACAGTGAAGTTAACACTAGCTTCTTTGTTCATAGAAAACAATGGGAGTAGGTCTTGTCAGAGGGAGGCACTGCTAGGGTACTAGAGGTTAGCTACTGTCTTGTCTCTAGTGGGTTGTAGTCTTGTGCCTTTGTTACACCGTTGTTACCAAACACAAGACAAATAAAAAAAAGACAATGATAGAGAACCTGAAGCAAAGTGTCTTGTGTAGCAACAAGTTCTGGTCAAGTTTCTTATTGGCAGTCACAAACATTTTGTTGCAGAAGCTGCCACACTGTATGAAGTGCTGCACTAAGAACAACAGTTATTGTAAAATCCCCAATCCACATGTTAGGTTGGTGTTTGATCAGGCAATTTTCAGAAGAGAAAAGGACATGAATTATGGCTGGCCACCAGCCATAAAACAATAAATGATTATTGTCACAGCTGAACATAGAATAATCAACAGTGATATTAAAGACTGTCACTTATTATATGGCCTTGAAACTGTCTGTCCCTTACCACAACATCCTCTTCTGTGGTTTGTTTCTGACTCAGAGGGTTACGTCATGTAACATGACACATCTTAGCCTCTAAGTGATTGAATTTCATCTGTATAGCAGTTAAGCCACCCGCACCCAGTCACTGATGTTATAAACCTGGTTAAGGAGGAAATGCAGCAGACCAGCGATGCAGCTGATGACAACTTGTGTTGTTACTTCATATGTACTGTAAGCTTAAAATAGATATTCGATTAAATACTTCATTTTGCAGGAAAAAAAAAATAAAACTATACCAAACATTACATGGTTCTATCATTTCCAGTGAGGTGGTTTGCTGCTTTTGTCTATTTTATACTGTTGTAAACCTCTGCTTTAAAAGCTACTGAGCCGTTAATAAAGGATCAAAACAATTAATTTTCAATTATGACTGATTTTATGTTTTAGATCAAGTTAGTCCTATGCTTAGTTACAAATATTCAACAAAATGTTTTGTGCAATAATTAGCTTTCTATTAGCAGTACTCAACTAGATTAACTAGAGTGAGTTTTAATCACTGCTGTCACAGTGTATTGTCAGATTAAATTGTAATTGTTTCCTTTTCTTCATCTATCAATATTGAAACACATCCTCTATACTAATTAGGACACAGAACTTATTTATAGTCTATCCTGTGTCTTTTCTCTAATGGTTGTGGCTATCAGCCATGGGAGACTTGCTTGTTTATTGGTTTCTCCATGCTTGTGCTGTAGCCTACTTTGTATGCCTTCAGCAGACATAGAGCCTGCTTTGTTAACCAGCTTGTTTTCCCTCCAGCCTCACTTTCTGTGGAAGTCATCAGAGTGAGAAATCTGGTGGACCTCAGTGAGCTAACCTACCATAGCCGTTTATTTGTCCGTAGACAGTGAATGAAGCTTGTTGTCCAGCTACAGCACATATGCATGTGTCAGCTAAATCAGTCTGTACTGGCAGATGTGGGCAGGGAGGTGGTATGTAACTGGCCTGGATGAACTTAGGGAATTATTGGTTCAGTGCAGTAGCTCAATGACTAGTATCAGAGGATTGTGGTTATACTGATCTGCTCTCAGTAAATATGTGTCATTAAGGGAGGAAGTGAAATTGGTTGTGCAGTAAATTAAACTAAAATAAAAATACAATATTCTGTTAATGCAGTGGTAACTCATTTTCAAAAGGACAGGCAGTTCAAATACTTTAAAAAACAATCCACCCCCTCATTACTGCAGTCACTTAAACACAGAAAAAAACTACGCCCATAGAATTTTAAATGTTTCATTTTGATTTCTTCATCATATCGTGGTGTCTTAAATGTCCAGTCTAAATCACCAATAGTAATGACACCAGTTTATGGGACCAGTGTTTGATCCCATGAGGAGGAGAATAAAGAGGGATGGGTTAAAGAGGGGGAAGGGTTAACATCTGCATACGTTTTTATCTGTTATCTGTAGAGACTGCTGTGTTTGTGTGTGACAGAGAAGGTCTGACCCAGTGTTCTCAGCAGTATACCACTGTAGGATGCAATAATTTGATTATGTTCTGATTCTAGCTCTCAGTTGAAGAACATACTGAGGGGATACTAACTATAGTTGTTTCCAGCTGACAGTTAAGAATACAAACAGAGACTCTGACGTGTGTGCAGGGCTTCTTCCCTCCCCTTAAGCACAATTGCTGGTTTCTCTTTACTGGCATTGAGCAGTTTAGTGTTTATTTCAATATAGTATGCTGAGGTAATTTTGTAGTTCTTCTGAACTACAAAGAACACCTTGATAGCCAGATGCAACAGATACAACAGCTGGACACACACACACTCTAATGAGGCCTTAGGTGTGAGTGCATGTTTGTGGCATATATCCACTGTTAGTTAATAAGTAATGAAAACGATTTGAATATATGCATGTCTTTGTGGAGATGTGTTTTTCACAGCACAAGTGTTGAGCTGTTATAGCAGGAAAATAAGGTGTTAATAATAACATTAGTGGTAACCCCTTTCTGTGAAATTCAGCCATTAATCATTTGTAAAAATCTGTTGAGTATGCCTAACTGTCTTTGTTTCCAGTGGCCGCTGATGGACCATCCCTATGAAGAAACAAGTTTACAATGGGACAGAATACCTCGGAACAAGAGGTCCAAGGAGAGAACCCCAAGGTTGGTTGGTTCACTGTGTTATTTTTCATACTGATAAAAGCAGCAGCACCTTGGTTTCCAGATTAATGATTGTAATGTTTACGGTCTTGTTATCTTGTAGAAAGAAGTCCTTAGTTCGAAGTTACTGAAGTTAAATGATAAGTCTCCTCGAAGCTACAATATGCAACCTAAGCTGGAGACCATGTCATTTATAATGTCCATTTGTAACTGTCATTCAGTAGTCATACCACACAAATGTCAGTTATTAGAATATACTACATGATTGGAATATCCCAACCACTTGTAAAGAATTATAGAAACCCTTGGCCCAACAGTTAATCATGCAGAGCACTTACACATTACAGTGGTGTGAAAAAGTGTTTGCCCCCTTCCCAATTTCTTATTTTTTTGTATGTTTGTCACACTTAAATGTTTCAGATCCTCAAACTAATTTAAATATTAGACAAAGATGACACAAGTAATCAGATTCAGGTCAGGACTTTGGCTAGGCCACTCCAAAACCTTCATTTGGTTTTTTTATTAGACATTCAGAGGTGGACTTGCTGGTGTGTTTTGGATCATTGTCCTGCTACACAACCCAAGTGCGCTTCAGCTTGAGGTCACAAACAGATGGCCGGACATTCTCCTTCAGGATGTTTTGGTAAACAGCAGAATTCATGGTTCCATTTACCATAGCAAGTCTTCCAGGTCCCGAGGCAGCAAAACAGCCCCAGACCATCACACTACCACCACCATATTTTACTGTTGGTATGATGTTCCTTTTCTGAAATACTTTTACGCCAGATGTAATGGGACACACACCTTCCAAAAAGTTCAACTTTTGTCTCATCAGCCCACAGAGTGTTTTCCCAAAAGTCTTGGGGATCATCAAGATGTTTTCTGGCAAAACTGAGACAAACCTTTATGTTCCTTTTGCTCAGCAGTGGTTTTCGTCTTGGAACTTTGCCATGCTGGCCATTTTTGCCCAGTCTCTTTTCTTATGGTAGAGTCATGAACACTGACCTTAACGGAGGCAAGTGAGGCCTGCAGTTCTTTGGATGTTGTTCTGTGGTCTTTTGTGACCTCTTGGATGAGTCTTTGCTGCGCTCTTAGGGTAATTTTGGTCGGCCAGCCACTCCTGGGAAGGTTCACCACTGTTCCATGTTTTCGCCATTTGTGGATAATGGCTCTCACTGTGCTTCGCTGGAGTCCCAAAGCTTTAGAAATGGCTTTATAACCTTTTCCAGACTGATAGATCTCAATTACTTTGTTTCTCATTTGTTCCTGAATTTCCTTGGATCGCAGCATGATGTCTGGCATTTGAGGATCTTTTGGTCTACTCCACTTTAACAGGCAGGTCCTATTTAAGTGTTTTCTTCATTGTGTGGCAGTAATCAGGCCTGGGTGTGGCTAGAGAAACTGAACTCAGCTTTCCAAAGATGTGATACACCACAGTTAATTCATGTTTTAACAGGGGGGGCAATCACTTTTTCACACAGGGCCATGTAGGTTTGGATTTTTTTTTCCACTTAATAATAAACACCTTCACTTAAAAACTGCATTTTGTGTTTACTTGTGTCGTCTTTGCCTAATATTTAAATTTGTTTGATGATCTGAAACATTTACGCCATACAAAAAAATAAGAAATCACGAAGGGGGCAAACACTTTTTCACACCACTGTAAATGATATTTAACTTAAAACAATCGAAATGTAGCTTTGCATGAAGCATGAATGATTCAGGTGTTAAGGTTAACAGGTTGCATGTGCAAAAAAGTTGGATTTTACTGCTCAGATCTTTTACAGACTTTGATCACCTGATTATTAGGGGCCTGCAGCTGTGGAATTGTGGGTGGATGTCAACAAGCG
This sequence comes from Sandelia bainsii, assembly GCA_032362345.1. NCBI lineage: Eukaryota > Metazoa > Chordata > Actinopteri > Anabantiformes > Anabantidae > Sandelia > Sandelia bainsii. The sequence goes on from JAUMHL010000001.1 coordinate 18,227,775, forward strand.
GTTGGCAGTTGTTTGGCAAAATAAAATGTGAGGCATTTTTGAAACCTTTGGCTGGGTTTTATAAGTGTTTTCCTCTTTGCAGCAATGTAGATTAAAACTGTTAATACCTTGGATTCAGTACTGTTCTGTACCTGCACTTTGAGAAGTTGCACTGCCCGCATCTGTCCTCGACTCAGACTGGGACTGTGATGAACTGCCTGCTGTGTCCTCTCGGCTGGAGGCCTGGAACAAGCCATTTTACATTACAACACTGCATAGGACCGCGTGTTTCACCTTTCTCCACTGACGCGTGTAATTAAACCGGGAAAATAAGTTGTAGAAGTAGCCAGTGACTTTATTTCCCCATACACATTTCCTCTTACACTTCAGTAAAACTTTCAGGTTTACAGATACAAACAGATAAGAACATGTGAGCTTATAGTGGTGCCATCTTTACTATACTATAGGGTCATTATAGGCAGCATAATCGAATAATTTATTTATGAGTAATAGTTCTTGATTGTAACATGAGGTTATGAACTCTATCAACTGTCTGGTCATGGCCTATACAAACTGCTTCCAGATAATGTGCCTATGCAACCATAGCTCTCCATGCCACAAGTAATTTGCTTTAAAATGTCCAACGTGTTGCACGAGAGTATATTTAATTTTCACCAAAATTATTATAAGTTACATATTTCACTATACTTTTGCACAACAAAATCCACTGAGTGTCAAAATACATCTAAACTCCCTGTGCATTTGAATCAAACCTCCCTATGCTGTTAAAAATTAACAGTACAGCATGAAAATACAAAACATACAATTAAAAGTATTGAGATAAAAGTTTGAAGGTCCATAAATAACAATGTGAAATACATATTAAAATACCTAAAGTACCTAAACGAGCACAATGATTATGACTGGACCAAAAGAAGTGTCACATGCCTGCATGTAAATGTGCTAGAATGCAAGTAACTCACACTCCTGCTGGTTTGTGGAGAAACCAGCTTCTCCTGAGTTGGGCCAAATGGACTGGAAGCTTCACTTGACGGAGAAGAGTTCACTCTGCTCAAAAACAGGAAAAGAACAAGAGAGAAAATGACTTTTGGAAACGTTGACTTCATTATCAGTATACTAATAGACTTATTACAGATGTACATTATTTCTACCATGTTCCTATTTGATATAATTTGCCTATTCTTGCTGCTGCATTTACTCATTTATATGCATTATTTAATCCAGGACGAGTTTCAATTTGCCCTCCAATCAAATAAAAATGGAATAAGGGAATGCAGCTAGTTTTATTCACTTTTATTATTTTGTACATGTATAGAAACACAATGTACCTGTAGGAGTCGATTAGCTCGCTTGCGATCTGGGTCCCTATGCTGCCTGCATAGATCATTTTACCTACTCCACTGGAGAGGCCGGGAATTATGGGTATTTGCTTTGTGTCGTCTGTGGAATAAAACAGTAAAATCAAAAATTGCACAGAAAATTCTCACACAAGAGATACATGTCTACAGTCAATATATTTGTTACCTTGAAGTGTGTTTGAACTGCCTGCCTCCTGGTCATCTTTTGTGTGACCAGGCCCCCTGCTGGAACAAAGGAGTATATATTATTTATGAATCAATAAACTGTGTGCATAATGTGAAGGGATTACAGGAGATCAACATCCAAAACAAACGTTCTGGACAATCAGTGTTGAGAAGGCTTTTTTAGAGTTGTAACAAAAAGTTAAATTAACATCTTAAATATGTAAAATATTAGTATGAGAGTATGTAACAGCTCCATGCACCACTAACAACACTGAGGTGTTATGTAACGAGCAGCTCTTAGTCTTAACCTCATGGTGAATAAACAAATCAATACTTACGAGATAACCCTGTTTAAAGATACGATAAACTCAACTTCTTTGGTCCACGGATTTGTGAAACTAAACCACTGACTTTGGAGCGAAACATAGGAGCCGTGTTTTGTTTTGAATCGGTAGCACTGTGTCTCAATCTTCTCTTTGCTTCGAAGAACTGTCAAGAGATCATGGACACAGGTGTCATCACACAGTACAGTAGAAAACTAAAGGAAAATGATGCTTCAAGCTCTTTGGTCATTAGAAAACGTCAACTTCTTGAATTTTTAGTCACGTGTGAAGGTCAAAATTTTTATCACATATGGGGTTAAATTTGCCATCTGCAGTGGCTCTGCTCCATCACCTTGCCTGTGTTTCTCCGCGAGGTGCTGCAGGTCATCCTGGTGGAAGTACTCATAACACGATGTGCCAAGAACCTCCTGCGGCAGATAACCAATGACAGTCGTGGCTCTAGGAAAGATAGTGGACAAACATGGAGTTTAGGTACACAGGCTTTCTCCATCTCTCACGCCGTCTCTCAGGATTGTGCTGATCACAACAACGGTGACCAGTGAAAATGGAATGGAAGTACACCGTAGGAAACAGGAAATTTGAGGGAAGGATTCACTATACTTGTGTTGTGAAATTACTTTCCAAAAATAGAGAAGCGATTTTTCATGTGATGCCATCAAGATGCACAGCTCCTTCTGAGAAACAAGGGCAAAGACAGAAAGGATTATCTCCACTGACAGTTGAATGGACAAAATTCATCCTGTACACTCAGCGGCCTTCTCACCACAACACACCTCTGCCATTTCTTTCTCAGTGGAACTGCGTATTTCAGAACAAATCCATGATTCATGACAGGAAGATAAATGGCAACTTGTGCAGATGGAGGTAGTTTAAAATCAGGAAACTCACTGTTGGTCTACAAAACTGAACTTGCCGTCGATTGCATATCGAGTGACGAACTCAGTGGGCTTGACGTTGATGTCTTTGGAGGTCTGGTGGGACACATGAGGGTGGAGGCGGCACACAGTCACCAGGCAAGTCAGGTTTGAGGTTTCCTTCTCGGCGTCACCTTCAGAATCAAGCTGGCTGCTCGGCCAAGTCCGCATGTATCCAGTGCAGTGGAGGGTACAGTATCTGTATGTGTCTGCAACCAAAAAAACAAGAAACGGAAAAGAACTTTGTAAAATTAGTAAAAAACTAATTTAAAAAATGAGGGCTCAGGATAGATTAGAATCAGAAAATCCCCACTCCTTTGAATTAAATGGGCTCCTCCTTCTATTCTGCATAGTGTCAACTTGCTGTGGTGGAAAGTACATTTACCCAGTGTACTTGACTATTTTTATTGCATTTTACACTTCAATATAATTCAGAAGGTAATATTACTCTAGTACATTAAGTTTCACATTAAAAAAACACATAAATGAGTACAGATTTGTGTAGCAGATGTTTGTTTTTAGTAAGCACTTAAATTATTATGCACTTAAATTAGCATGCAGGGACATACAGTAGCATAAGATTATTGAAATAATGCCACAGCCAGCGCCTGCTATAATGGAAGCAAAAGGGTGGTTTAAGAAATCTTATAGTGTGTATTACAGCGTGGGATTTTCTTTTGGCCAGGCAGTGTATTAAATGAATATCAGCTGCAGCAGGATGATGTATTGTGTGTGTGGGGCTGACTCAAAATAAACTGTGTTCTTTGTAATGAAGGAACATGTGCCCTGATGAGTTAATAAAACTATAAAGTTAATAGTTTTAGGACAGTATATGGAGCTCATTGTCAGGATCAGGATCAGCTCGTAGATGGATGCTCGTAACCTTGTTCACAAGAAATAAATTGCATACTATCACCACACTCAGCTTTTAATTTTAACCTTTTATAGAACTTGTATCTCGTGAAAAACGAGAAAATATTATATACATGACTTCAAAGAGGCATTTAAATACAGCGTTCTTTGATAGTGTTTGTGATTAATCAGATTCTGGGACCTTGAAAATCTTAAATCCTATAGTGCAGTTGCTGAGGCTCACCACTGAGCAGTGCTACATCATCTTTTTCTGTCCCCACAGTTAGGTTTATAGTCAGTGGGTTTGGACCATCTTCTTACTTTGTGTTTATACAATGTAATAATGACCTACTTCCTGTGCAGGATAACAGTTTTGTTGTTTTTCTTTAATTGTGGCATCTATTAAAAGTCTCAGTCAAACACTTAATTCTTTCCATGAATCAAACAGCGAAACACATTGTGAAAAAAATATTTTCGGTCCATATCGTCACATCTGTGTTGTTTGTTTTTTTACAACATTTAATAAATGACTGTGTGAAATGGGAATCATGCATGGGCAGAATAAAAACCAGCATTTATACTTTTCTAAACTAAAAAAATCTGTTTATTGTTTCCATAGAAATTGAGGTCACAACTTGACACATAGAATTAAAGGTTCAGGCCCATTTACTCCTCATCCACCTCTCCACCTTATTCCCTCCTAGACAGAGGCACACATTTTCAACTGCATTTGTTTGTTTTCCTCTCGCTGCCTGAACACTGACCTCACTGCCTAGAAACACATTTAAACATCTGATTAATCTTTTGGTTCACATCGTAAATCCTCCTCGTCTGTTTTGGGCTGAGATTCTGTGCAGATCAAGGACTGAACGTGACTGTGTTATACAAAGCTTTATACTTCAAATAATTTATTTTTTTTCCTTGAAGAAATAACTCAGTCAGTGTTCCTCTGAGCTGATTCACTTCAAGTGCTCTCGAGGGAGCGAGATAACAGAAATAAAATGATCCAAAATAGCAGTGATCCACAAGAGCTGCAGATTTGAAAGTGCTGATGTGTTCATTTGTGTTTTTATATGTGTTTCTAGCTTCTGTCATGTTCTGTTGCAGGTGAAATTTCACTCTCTCTGAGATTCTGAGATCATATTAGTTTGATGTATGACTAGTTGTTTTTGGCGGCCTGTCTTAATTTTAGTTTTAGTCTAGTCTTTGTGTCAAGCTGTCATTTTAGTTTTTATTAGTCTTAGTCACGTCCATACTCTTTTTAGTCTAGTCAAGTTT
>JAUMHL010000001.1:18232785-18255922 GCA_032362345.1 Sandelia bainsii
TCTTCATTGAGAACAGGTGTGGCAGTAATCAGGCCTGGGTGTGGCTAGAGAAATTGAACTCAGCTTTCCAAAGATGTCATACACCACAGTTAATTTATGTTTTAACAGGGGGGCAATCACTTTTTCACACAGGGCCATATAGGTTTAGATTTTTTCCCCCCTTAATAATACACATCTTCATTTAAAAACTGCATTTTGTGTTTACTTGTGTTATCTTTGTCTAATATTTAAAATTGTTTGATCTGAAACATTTATGTGTGACAAACATACAAAAAAATAAGAATTCACGAAGGGGGCAAACACTTTTTCACACCACTGTATATACTGAGATCAGCATTATCTTCCTTCGTTGGATCTGCTTCGTTGGAAACTTTTTAGATAAATTTGAAGCAGCACTTGTCAGCCCAGCAGCTTTACATCTGTAATCTTGAGTTTAGGGCAGTCCTGTGTGGTCATTACTTTTCCTAAAAGAATCACAAATGGAAATGCATGTAAAGGAGGTTTGGGTAACAAAATTCAAAGACAAATGTAAGGACACAAGCATGTTGAATGTCGAATGAGATACTTTATTTCCAGAACCTTCTCTTTTCATTCTCTTGCAGATGTTGCACTTCGGTTAGATCTCAGTTTCAGATTAGTAATGTGTTTTTCTATTTCTCTATTACATTAGGACAGGTTTAATAACATCAAGACATTTGTGGAGGAGGAACTACAGACAAGCATGGTGAGTGTGCAGTGGGGTTTCAATTAGATATTTTTGCTTTTCGGCTAAGTGAGAAAATAGAAGAAAATCTAGATCAATATTATTTAAAAAGTCCAAGGGAACCAATTAAATAATTGTAATACTTTTGATAAATTAAAAAATCTGAAAATCTGTTTTTTATATTAGTTGTAAATCATATTACGTTATGTAACCTATGAATCTGTACATACACAAACCATCTTCTTCTTTTGTTGTTTTTCTCTTCAGATGGTGGGGATGGTGATTGGTGCAGGCATCGCCATTGTCCTTATCGCCATCCTCATCTTTTTCATCTTACGGAGGATCCAGCTTCGAAGTCAGTGAATGCTGACATGCCTTTCTCATCATACTATTCATGTACAAGGCATTATGAGAGATGTTTGTTATTTGTCCTATCTTTTACTTTACAGACCTAGAAGTTCAGGAGGCCCCCAAATACCGCTTCCGCAAAAGGGACAAAGTCATGTTCTACGGACGAAAAATCATGCGTAAAGTAAGCATGTGGCTGGCAAATGATCTATATCCTCTAGCTTACGTGTATGATACACAATGCGACAATAATACCATGGGAATAATATTTTTCCCAACAGGTCTCCCAGTCTACCTCTTCCTTGGTGGGTACATCCTCCTCCTCTCGGCCACGCCTAAAGAAGAAGCAGAAGATGCTTAACATTGCCAAAAAGTACATCAGAAACTCCCACTGCATGAGTGTCATAAGCAACCAGTGCTTCACACTCTTTCCTATTTTTTCATCTTTCTCCATCCCACTGTTTCCCTGTCTTTGCTCTTTGTAGGATCCTACGCTTTAAGAAGGAGGTGCCCACCCTTCAGGCCAAGGAGCCCCCGCCCTCGGTGCTGGAGGCAGACCTCACAGAATTTGATGTGGCCAACTCTCACCTGCCCTCCGAGGTTCTCTACATGCTCAAAAATGTCCGGTACGTAGCACAGCGCTTCAAAGGCCCACATGCACTCACTGGCCACATGTACGATCTTATGCAAACCAATACAGCAACTCTGCTATGAATTCTACATTTACAATTCTGCTTTTCAAATGAACTTATTAATGTACTTTTTGGATATTATATTAAGATGTGTTTCTGTTTTTGTGCCCTGATTTATGTAAACAGAGTGGCCAAAACATCAGAAATGCCTTTTAATATGTTCCACTCCACTATGACTCCACTACCTACTATGACCTCAGTCATAATAAACATATAGAATTATTGCCCTCTGACAATTTCAACACAAGCTGAGAAATTATTCACAGTTCACAATAATTCTGATTTCACAGCAGAACTTCTGTATTGGATTGCATTAAGTTGTACGGGTGTACCTAATAAAGTTGCCAGTGAGTGTATGTCCATGTGTTGCTTTGATTTACATAAGCAATAAAACACAAGTACGTCTTCTACAGACTTACCTTTTACATATGTGGTTCTGTGAAGCAGCTGGTGAGCTGTGGCTGAAAAAACACCTGTGTTTTTGAATATGAAAACTCCACCATATTAGCTTTGCAGTGCTCATTTGTACACATTTGTATGTGCATACACATCTAACAACCTAATGTATATTTTATCCTTCACTGCAGGGTTTTGGGCCACTTTGAGAAGCCCCTCTTTTTAGAGCTGTGTAAACACATGGTGTTCGTGCAGTTCCAACAAGGGGAGTATGTCTTCAGGCCAGGCCAACCTGACAGCAGCATCTATGTGGTTCAGGATGGAAAATTAGAATTGTGCCTTACTGGATCGGTACGCAAGCTTGTGTGTTCATGTATGACCATTTATCCTGTCAACCTAGTTTTTTTGTGTTTGGTATTATAATGTCTGAGGTGTTTTGTGGCTAAAACGTAATGCTAACTCAGACACACAGGAGAGCAAATCTACTAAGGTGCTCAGCGGTGGGAGCTCTAGCTTTAACAATTTATTAACATTTATTAACATTTGACTCAGATAATCCTCATTAGGGAACTAGTGGAATATGGCTTTTAGTAAAGGTTGCTCTCATAAAGTCAAACAAGTATCCTACAAAAGGTTTCTAAGTAGTTAACAAGTATTAAATTGAAAGTTTGTCTTGATAGAGATCTAAGCTCAGGATTTATTTAGACCTGTGAAACTGAAGATTTCAGCAAAACATATGAACACAAGTTGCTTGGTGTGTACATGAATATGAACATTTTATTCCTGTTCTTGGCAGGATGGCAAAGAAAGCGTGGTGAAGGAGGTTTTCCCAGGTGACAGTGTCCACAGCCTCCTCAGCATTCTGGATGTCATCACAGTAGGTTACACCCACTTCATGCCACTCACACTTTTGCTGCATCACACATGTACACACAGGCTTCCTCAATTTACAGTTACACAAAAAAGTAATGGCACTGATTGCGATTTCCTGGTTTCCTGCATACATTGGTCATAAAATTTGATCTGATCTGATCTTCAGCAAAGTAGCAAATAACAGCAAACACAAAATCTCTAAACTGATAAAGCACAGTCATGTCTTTATTGAACACACCCATCAAACATTCAGAGTGATGGTGGAAACAGTAAGTGTAACAGTGTTTTAGTAACTGATTCAACTATCTTTAGCAGCAATAACCTCAAGCAAGAACTTCCTGTAGCTGTGTATTAGACTTGCACAATGTCCAGGAGGAGCCATGGACCATTCTTCCTCACAGAACTGCTTCAACTCGCCCATATTCTTAGGATGTAGAAACCAGCACAGAAACCAGAAAAATTGCAAGCAGTGCCATTACTTTTTTGAGACTGTATATGCACATAAATAATTCACACATTCTTGAATAAGATGCAGTCACAGATGTCAGTGTGTTGGATCTCACCCACTTCCTGCTTTGTCCTTAGATTTAACTTAAATCACATTCACCAGCTGACTCACCAAATCATCTCCACTGGATTATACACGATAAAGTCTGCCTTATATTAGGAGTGTAAAATAATGATAATCATTAAGATTCATGTTTTTTCAACTGAATAAAAACAACATTTACTGTCTAAGAAGAAGAAACAACACTGAAGTTTAGAGCTTCTATAAACAGATTCCGAAAATATGAAATATTCCAAAGTATTCTCTGTCTTTCTGCCCAGGGCCACCAGAAGCCTTATAGAACAGTGTCAGCACGAGCTGCAGAGGTTGCCACTGTTCTTCGTTTACCTGTAGAGGCCTTCCTCTCTATATTTGAGAAGTACCCTGAAAGCCTGGTGCGAGTAGTACAGGTGAGTTGTATATGGATGAATCTGTACATTCCATATATGAGTTTGTAATTATTTTTCAATATTTATACTAGGTATTACATATATTGGTGCTTTAAAGTTTGTGAACCCTTGAGAATTTTCTCCGTGCTTAAATATGACCCAAAACATTATCAAACTTTCCTGCAAGTCCTAAACCTTAATTAAACAAATCAGACAAAAATACACTTTGTACAGTCTTAAATATTTCTGTTTTTTGTATATGTGAACCTGTGCTTTTAGTAACTGGCGTAATTCTCTTTTGCAGCAATAACTTTAACAAGGCCTTTCTGGTAACTGTTTATCAGCCCTGCACCCCAGCTTGGAGGAATTTTAACCCATTCCTCCTTATAGAACAGCTTCAGGGTTCAGAGTTTGCTGGTGACCTTGCATGAACCTTTTGCTTCAGGTTCTTCCACAGCATTTCTATATGATGGAAGTTGTGTGTTTAGGGTTGTTGTCTTGCTGCATCATCCACTTTCTGTTGAGCTTCAGTAGTTTGCTTGTATCACCACCATGTTTCACAGATGGGATAATGTTCTTATGCTAGATTGCAGTGTTTAGTCATTATCATACATAAGACTTCCTATTATGTTGGTCTCATCTGTCCACAGAACATTATTTCAATAGCCTTCTGACTGTCTCCTTGCAACTGTGTCATGCACACCATATTTGGTCATTGTGCTCCTGATGGTGGGTTCATGATACCCTGGGGTTCCTTGTGACCTCTCTGGCTATCACACGTCTTGCTCTTGGTGTAATCTTTGTTGGTTGACCACTCCTATGGATGGTAAAAGTGATGCTAAATGTTCTACCTTTGTACACAATCTGCCTGATAGTTTCAGGTAACCATTTCAAACCTGGTGAGCATCAACAACTCTCCTACGGTTTTCAGAAATTTCTTTTGTTCAAGCCATGACACACTTCTACAAACCTGCGTTGTCAAGATCTGACTTTCATACCATATTTCTCTTCTTTAAATAAGGCAATGCTTTGTAGACTCGTGCCTGATAATCATTCCTTTAATTGAAACAGCTCATTCAAATTTCCCCGGCAAAAGTATCTAGGATTGATAATAGAGGTTCACATGCTTTTTTGCCATATTTATGCAAAACTAGAGAAAATTCTAAACCGTTCGAAAACTTTCAAGCGCCACTGTACAATTATGGATTCTGTTTTCCTCTAATGTAGCCTAGGAATACTGTATATGCACTTAAAAATCCAAAGTGGCTTTATTGACTAATCCTTCAGTTTTTATGTGACATGTCAAATGACTCACTTCCTATTTTTTTGTTCAGATTATCATGGTTCGCCTCCAAAGAGTAACAGTCCTAGCCCTGCATAATTATCTGGGCCTCACCAATGAGCTCTTTAGTCATGTGAGTTTATTACCAACACATGCGTCCACACACATGCACAGATGCAGTTCTTTAATAAATATCTGTGGGTAATATGGTTTGGCCTTTTTCTGGAGGCATCGTTAGCTTAGTACTCACTGTTTTCATCTCTAAATGCTAATGTTATCTCTCTTTCTATTCTTCCAACACATACGCAAACAATCTGTGGTACTACACACACCGCTTGCATTTGTTCTATGGGAAATGCAGCCCTCACGTCTGCCACCTCAGTCACCCCATCCTACTCGCACTAGTCCTATCCGCCATGGCAAGCGCTTTGGCAGCCTGACAGTGCCTGAGGAGCAACGGGAAGCTGCCATTAAGGGTGAAGCTGCAGGTAGCTTAAATGCTGCTAAAATCACTCTGGGAGTTTCAATTAACACTTTTAAATGTATTTACTGTCCATTTTCCACCACGGCTAGCTTTGTTTTTCATTATTTATTAAATACTGTACATTTTATTTATTTACAGGAGGAGAACAAGGGAAGGATGGAACAACAGTGCCAACTCTTAGCAGGACTATTTCCATGCCTGTGGACATAGCTTGTGAGCAGCTTCTATTTTCAGTAGTTCAGAGAGATAATGTTTTCTTAATGGTCTTTAGTTTTATCAATACATGGGATATATTTAACTGTATAATGTGCTTTTTAAAATTATCTCGTTGTATATGGTGATAAATTGTGGGCCATATGTTTTGTCAATTTGAAAGAAAAAAATGTAAATGAAAGGCTAAAATTTGAAACTGAAAGCTCAGTTAGTTGTCTTGAAACCTACAGTAGAAACAGGCAGTGAACAGCCTGAAAAATGTAACATTCTCTCCAGTGTTTATTATGTTCACTCCAAACACTTAAATACTGTGTTGGAAATACTGAGTCATAAAGTTCCCACATTTCCTGAAGGCAACATGGCTTTTTAGCATTTAGTTGAAATTTTATCTTTCAAATTGACAAAACAAATGGCCCTGATTTAGCTCCATAACTGTGACACTACAAGAGTTTAGTCTCCTAGTGCCAGCAGTGAAGTCATGCTTGGAAAGTCTAGCCTGACCTAATGATTTGGAATATCCAACATGTTGGCTTTTTTGGCCACCATATTTACATAAAGGAGGGGGCCAAAACATTAGACGCATCTCTTAACATAATGCACTCCTGTACGACTCAACCCCACTATGACCTCAATAATAAATATATTGTAGTATGATCACCCTTCTGACAGTTTCAGCAAATATTGAGAAATTATAACCTTGTAAAAATGAAATTCATGGCAGAGCTGCTGTGTTAGATTCTAACTAATGAAGTGGTTAGTGAGTGTAGATTAACTTTTAATACATGCTGCATCACCAAACAACAGCTAAATGTATTTGAATTTTGTCTTGGCAGGTATACAGAAAAGTCTGAGATCAGACTTTGATATGGCGTATGAAAGAGGGCGGATATCTGTGTCTGTAGAGGAAGGCAACACTCCTCCTACCTTTACTCGGGTCAGTACACTGCAGACTCTTGATGCACAAATGAGATAAGGTTGACTTTATTAATTCTCTGACATAGTATTGGGTAATTGCAGCATAAACCACTAGAGAGTTTGAGACCAAAGGCTAAATGTTCTAAAAGTACCGGGCATGAATAACAACAACGTAATTAAATAATGAAAGTTATTTTCTTCAGCAACAACAGTAAATCATTACCAGCAGTAATTATCTCATCTATATCTTATGTTTTGTCCTGTGGACAAGAAAGAGCATCCTTCAATCTGAGACTTTGTTTTTTGCTCCTTAAAGTGTCACTTCAAGAAATATATGTATTGTATTAAATCAATATACCACTTTGAACATGTAAATGTGATGCTAACTGTTCAGTTTGTCAAAAACACAGCTATGTATACAATGCATGCAGATTTATAGTTGCAAAAAATTCTCAGTTTGCAGATGTTATATATTTTTTTGACTGGACATTGTTCTGACACTTTTCTTGTTTTAAATCATTCTGTGTCTCAGGACCAGCGTGAGAGGAAGGTGACGGTAGATGAGGTCCCCTCAGGTATCTACCTGTATCCAGAGGAAGAGCCTGTAGTGGACAATATTTTTACACCTGTATCAAGTCGATCCAGTGCTGCTTTGTTTGAGGAAGCTCAGAAAGAGATCCTCAAACTCATGAAGATTGAGGTTTGTTTATACGTTTTTTTGTAAATATTGCTTCATTCGATATTAAACCCAGAAAGGGTGTTACATAAAAACAAATCCTCATTGAAAATAAAGTGTTCTCCATTATTAAAGTAATGCATTTATAGAATTTTCTCATTTTTATGTAGGAAAAACTATTTTCATGTGACAAATGGTGCTATCCAATGTTTCTGTAGTGTCGCATTAGTATTTAGTTCATTTTTGAGCTGAAACTACAGCAAGTCAAGCAGTATCTTAACCATCAGTAAGAGCAGCACCATCCCAGTTATGCTGTGAACTGTGTGATGAAATTCCCATGGATTAAGAAATGATGATAGGCTCATTACATTATTTTTTTCCTTGCATGGATGAACACTTTGTCGCAACTCACCCTGGAGTGTTGCTGAGCGATTATGTAAAAAGGAGGTCAGTCAGTTGGCCCCCTATAGAAGTACTGGGCCCAGTCTATAGATGAGGGGAGGGAGTGCTACAATGTCAAACCACATTTTCTTAAATGCTGAAACAAAAGCTCTTCCTGTGTGTTCCGCGGTATAACAAAAAGGTAACAGAATCAGCGTGCTCAATAAGCTTACAAAAACCTCAAAATCCAGCAAAAAACACAATGGCAGACTAGAGTTGAGCTAGTCTCCAGTTTGCTTCACTATTTGATCAGCATTTGACTGAACCTTTTGATATTACTTTTTCCCTCTCTCTTCTGTAAGGATCCATCATTGTTAAATGGCAGAGTCACTCTGCACCATGCAAAAGCTGGAGCTGTCTTAGCCAGACAGGGTGACCAGGTAATTACCAAGAGACATACTGAAGCCCTTTATGAAAACTGAAAATGGGCTGAGCTTTCCCCTTTTAACTGTATTGGTGTATTTTGAAGTATTTTGTTTTAATTATTATTTTATTTTTTTCATCTCTTAGGATGTGAGTCTGCACTTTGTCTTGTCTGGTTGTCTGCATGTCTACCAGCGAATGATCAACAAGCAGGAGGAAGTCTGCCTGTTTGTAACTCACCCGGGCGAGATGGTAGGTCAGCTCGCTGTGCTCACTGGAGAACCCCTCATCTTTACCGTCAAAGCCATGCGAGACTGTACTTACCTCAAGATCTCAAAGTCGGATTTCTATGAGTGAGTTTTTCATCCGTACTGTGGGCAAATACTACTATGCTACATGTGCAAATTAGTTTCATTAAGTTTATTTCTCAGTTCACTATTAATAAATCACTGTTAATCACACAGCCTTTACACATTCATCCAAAATACTTAAAATCGTTGATATTTGGTAGAATAGTTTTGCCATAACCATTCACTCTGACTGTATTTTGGCCATGCTGTGTGATGTGCACTGCAGGATAATGAGGGAGCAGCCCAGTGTGGTGCTGAGTGCGGCCCACACAGTGGCCATCCGCATGTCCCCCTTTGTAAGGCAGATGGACTTTGCTATTGATTGGATGGCTGTGGAGGCTGGCAGAGCTCTCTACAGGTATTATCCTTTAGCCTTTTCTTCAATAAGGGTGAACAATAATGCAAAAGTTTGCAGAAACAACATCTCAACCTTGTTTATTCATTTTTTGACATTTTAATTGTGGTAGTCACGCTAATATCTGTGTTTTTGCTTCTTAATATCTACAGACAGGATGACCAGTCAGACTGCACTTACATTGTTCTGAACGGGCGCCTGCGTTCAGTCATCCGCAAGGCCAATGGCAAGAAAGAACTAGTTGGGGAATATGGCAGAGGCGACCTCATTGGAGTGGTGAGAACAGGCTATTTGCCCCTGAGTTGTTACGTTTTGTGTAAAAACAGCCTCAGTTGTCAAATTGATAAAGCTGAGAAAGAATGAGTTAGTGTCTTAGCCTGGGGATATACAGTCTCCTTCAAAAGTATGGAACAGCAAAGCTAATTCATCTGTTGTTATTGTGCACCGAAGGCAGAAAAGATGGATTTGACACATAAGTGCATAATTTCAGTTTTTATTTTTGATACTATAGACATCTTGAAGAATGTAGCACCTTTTGTATCAAATCATTTGAAATTTGAGTGAGCAAAAGTATTGGAGCAGTTAATGTTAAAGTAAATTTGAATCAATAAATATCAATAAAACTGAATATTTGGTTATAATAACTGCATCAAGCTTGTGATTCCTGCAGCAAGCCAGGGTTTTTAGGGTATGATGATTGACTTCAGTCTAAATCCGTTCACTTTTTCCCTCAGAAGTCCGGTGTTGTTTTGGCAGTACACCTCTGAATTTCTCCTGCTGCTACCATCATGAGTTAAAGTTTAGTGAACATTTTCCAGAAGAAGCCATGCAAGCCCAAGCTAAGCCTTCACCGTGCTCCTCATCAGTTCTTTGTTCCATAACTTTTGTGACCCAATTTTTTAAAACTTATTTGCAAATTCCAACCTGGCTTTCCTATTCTTAATGCAGGGTTTGCATCTTGTGGTATGGTCTCTGTATTTCTGCTCATGAAGTCTTGTTTAAATGGTGGATTATGATACCTTCACCTCTCCTCTCAGGACCTTGTTGGTGATTTCACTGACTTGTTTTGGGTTTTTTTTTTCACAGCTCTCATAATGGTTCTGTCATCAGCTGTGGTGTTCCTTGGCCAATCTGTTATGTGTACATTGTCATTCTGAACTTCTGTCTCTTGTAAATCTTTTGATCTTAAACCCAATTGTCTTAGGTGCACCGCAAAAACAAATGAGTTAGCCTTGCTGTTCTGATCATTTTGAAGGGGACTGAACTCGCTGTCATGCATTTGCATGCTCATCATAGCAACCCTGCATTGATTTGGAGTTTGAAGTACGTAAACAATAATGCAGATGACACGCTGTCATCTCCAACACTTGGTAAAATGCAAGTACAACTCTGCTCAAACTTAGTCTCACAACGAGCTACTATTTCCATTAGTGCAGTTTTGGTTTCAAATTGGTTCTAATGCAATATAGGGAGGGCCTCAACATCTGGACAGTTTGGTTAAGGTGTCTTTTTTTGTACTGTATTAATTATAACAAATGTGTATTGACTCTTTCATTAACTTAACTTATATAGTTATACTCAGCTGACATGATGAACTGAGTTGTCAGTACTGATAATGGTGTATCACCACTGTCATCTTACTGTCTTTAGCCTTCTGAAGTGTATCTCATGTGTCCTATTATGTGCTTTAGGTGGAGGCCTTGACCAGACAGCCGAGAGCCACCACTGTCCATGCTGTCAGAGACACAGAGCTGGTCAAACTGCCAGAGGGGACACTTAACAACATCAAAAGACGATATCCCCAGGTAAGTGACCTCAGCTAATGACAAACTCCTTACATGTGTTTGTGTCTTAGTTGTTGTGTACAAATGAAGTGATACTGATATTTGTTGTTTATGTTTAGGTGGTGACAAGGTTGATCCACTTGTTAGGTCAGAAGATTCTTGGGAATCTACAACAGGGTCGTGGGCCATTCTCAGGTGAGGTGACAATAAGAATGTTTTTTTTATCTGCACATAAACAAATTCCATCTCCCTATCTTTGGTAGACCAGCCTAATGATTTCACACCATCCCCATTCACACACTGTGATTTTGTCTTGCAGGTTCAACCCTAGGTCTGCCCAGTATGACCACTAGCGCAGATGTAACCAACCCTGCCAGCAACCTCTCCACTGTAGCTGTGCTACCTGTATGTGATGAGGTGCCGATTAACGCATTCAACCTGGAGCTCAGCCATGCCCTCAATGCCATTGGTAGGTCCACAGATTATAGTTTATGTATGATTGCTCAATTTCTGTTAGATATAGTTCTTGATATCATAAGTACACATTACTGCATTATGATACTGTGGTATATTAAAGTAACAGATTGGAATATATATGTGGAAGATTTGTATTTTTGACTGTTTTCTGGATTCAAATTTGTGTCACGCTGTGTCACACTTGCAGGGCCCACTCTGCTGTTAACCAGTGACATAATCAGAGAGCGCCTGGGTGCTTCTGCTTTGGACAGGTCAGTCTGATGATAAGAAAGTTGTCTAAGTTGATCTCATCAAACATAATTATAAAAGCTTTCAGTGTTTTTAATTTCATACTTTTTCCCATTTATCCTTGTCTGTGTTGATCGCTGTCATTGCCACTTATTGTATTAATCAGTAGTTCTTCCTATTATCATAGCATTTTTACTGGTGTATGTTGTTGGTCTTATAATCACTACATTCAGTTCTGTTTTGGTGAATTATTTCTGCATATCTCTGCTCTTCGCTCAATCATCAGTATCCATGAGTACCGTCTGTCCGGCTGGCTGGCCCAGCAGGAAGACATCAATCGGATTGTCCTGTACCAAACTGACAACAGCATGACCCCGTGGACTCAACGCTGCATCCGCCAGGCTGACTGCATTCTAATTGTTGGCCTGGGGGACCAGGAACCTGCTCTGGGAGAGGTGCGTGAGTTTATTTCAACCTGAGAAAAAGTGAAGTGAGAAAGTACATTTACACATTTTTCTTGTTGCTCCTCTCTTCAGTTGGAGCAGATGCTGGAAAACACAGCTGTCAGGGCTCTGAAACAGCTGGTCCTTCTGCACAGAGAAGATGGACCGGGCCCCTCCAGGACGGTTGAGTGGCTTAACATGCGTAGCTGGTGCTCCGGACATCTACACCTCAAGTGTCCCCGCAGGGTCTTCTCCAGACGCGGCCCCAGCAAACTGGTACAAACCTGCGGACTCCTGTTATTTCTACTTTTTTTAATAAAAGTGTTATTTTCTAGTATACTGCATATAAACTGAAAACTAAGAACATTGTCATGAAACAAATAATCTGGTAATAATCTGAACACTGTTTATCAATATTAATTATTCCATTTACTGTATTTTCATGTGCAATTTCTGCATTTGTACAGCGAGAGGTATACGAGAAGGTATTTGAGAAAACGGCAGACAGACACAGTGATTTCTCTCGGCTGGCCCGAGTCCTGACTGGAAACAGCATTGCACTCGTGCTGGGAGGAGGTGGGGCCAGGTGAGCAGAGTACAGAGTTAGATAGACATGGAGAGAGCTGTTTGTGTTGAGAATCTCGTGTTTTGAAATATAATATTAGCGATGCAGCCTACACACATGCTGTGTCTCGGAGTTTAGGTTTTTATGTAAGGTAATGCAGGGCAGGATTTCTGATGTGAAAAATATGTCTTACCACCCAAATATACAGAGCTTCACTAGAAGAAATGTTCATTTCCTCTATTATGAAACTTGTGATTTGTACGTTTTTGCCCAAACTGAACTCTGATGATGATAGTCTTATTTCTTTTTAATTACCGACTACCTTATACAGCCATCAAATCATTCTTTCATGTATCTGTCTGGTCTCAAACGTATTTGTTCTTCCTCATGCAGAGGCTGCTCTCATGTGGGTGTGATCAAAGCTATGGAGGAAGCAGGGATTCCTATTGACATAGTGGGCGGGACCTCAATTGGTTCGTTCATTGGTGCACTGTATGCTGAGGAGAGGAGTGCCGTCAGAACCAAACAGAGAGCCAGAGAGTGGTCCAAGGTACAGTGCACAGCTATGTCCATTATTTTGTCATTTCTGTCTTGATAACCTTCTAACTTCTAACTGTATATCACCAGGCTAAGGATAGAAAATTCTAACTTCCTAAAATAAAAATGTTTAATTTACCCAGCAGCCTTCAGTTCAGTGTCTCTCCGGTGAGAAAAAACAATCTTATGATATGATGGAAACGCAACTGGTAATTTTCTTTCATAGGCAATGAACTCCGTATTTAAAACAGTCCTGGATCTTACCTATCCTATCACCTCCATGTTCTCTGGCTCTGCCTTCAACACCAGTATCTACAAAGTCTTCCAGGACAAGCAAGTAGAGGTAAGAAACTGCAGCACAAAGTTAGTCAAGTTTAGAGAGAATTATTTACCACTGTAGGAAGGTCTACTGGAAGACAATCTGTCGTTGGGAAAATAATAATAAGGTTAATGACAGTGAAATACTTTCTTTGTCCCAGGACCTGTGGCTGCCATATTTCAATGTCACCACTGACATCACAGCGTCAGCCATGCGCGTTCATCAGGATGGTGAGTGACAGTTGAGCTGAATGAAGGTGCCACCTCTCTTCTCTGTAATAATTTCATTTTAATAGGCCAGTTTTTTTTTCTTTCAAAATTTTAAACAAGCTTTGTACAGTACTTCAGTAGGTTACAGTACTTTTTACAACATTATATTTACCAGAATTATTTGATATCTTTAGTGCACATACATCCACATACAAAATAAAGGGCATGATAATTGCAGAAGTCTTGCTCCGTATTTAACACAACTCAAACCAGTAATACTGCTCTGAATGACAGAGAACTAATGTGTGAAACTGGTATTATCATTAGTACATGTTCATGTTGCAGCAGTCTGTCAGACGTAAAATGACACAGTGACTAAAGCTGTTACAAGCAAATACATATTGGCATGTTGTACCATTCAGTCAACCCTCAGTGACTTTAACCACTGTACCGTATCTTAACCTTAATGCAAGTGTATTAGTAGATACAACTTGTAGCAATACACAACAATTTGACTAATGGCTTCAGATTTATGGTTTAGGCTGGCAAAACCCCAAACTAAATTGAAGCGACTGGTGCAAGTGCCAGTGTGGTCATTATGACTGGATGTATTATGGCTATGTTCATTTAATAGTGCCCAAGCCAGCTGGAAGACCTTTGATTCTTGCTGAAAAAAAAGTAGTAAAGTAGTAGTAAGTAGTAGTAAAGTACAGTGAATCTGTTTAAAACTAGTGAAATATAATGGATATGAGGTTTAGAGAACATCGTTTAAAACTGCAGCCATGTACATCACATTCTGGATGAAGTGCAAGCATGAGTATGTTAGGAAATGTTGAAATGATTGGAGAGAAAAAAAAGGGGGCCTGCAGGAAACGTTGCCCTCTTAAGTGGAAAGAACTGCTTTATTTTAGTCTTAAGTCCAAATTGTGACTGCATCAACATACCAGTTTCATTTTTTTGGAGTATGCTGCAACACATTTCCCTAAACATGTATCCAAGAAAACACTGTGTAGATGTTTGTATGCTTGTGCCCGTTTGCTGATATAATGGTAAATGTGTTTGGTTTGACTTGCATAAAAACGCTCCATCACTAACATTCTCATAGTAGACCTACATAGTCTGAAATGATCCCCCTCCACCAACCCTGCAAATTCAGTATGCTATATTCTATGCCACGTAACTGCTTTGCATTATCGATGTAATGCTGCCTTGTAATTTATTGTGACTCAAATCAACACATTAATAGTTCAATTGCAGTTATTTTTATTTGTTATAATTTGGGCTGATTACTGGATTTGAGGGGTTTGGTGGTTTGCAAGGCTGAGTCCTGCAGGGATACATTGAATCTTAGCATGTGTATGAACTAACTGCTGGTGCAAAGACTGTTCCCATAATCCACCTCTTTTACTGCAATAGTTTATTCCCTTTTGCTTTCTTTATCCTTTGTTTCGCTTTTTTTCTGGTCATTTTTCCTGTCTTTGACCATATTATATCTTGCTTTACTTTCTGTCTGTATAAAACTTCTCTCTTTCATTTTCTAAATTAATAACGCTGTAGCTTTTTCATAGTTTTTTTTTTATTGACCATGACATATGTACCAGGCTATGTCCTACATATATCCCTAATGTCAGATCTTTCTGCACATAGAGCAGTCAGAGCTGCCCACGTATGGGCTACTGCGTAAACAAAATAACCTGTGTAGTCTCTGTGTAGACCCCACCATACTGATTCCCCTCCCATGTCCATGACAACATGTAGGATCCAGGACACTCCACGCTGCCTGTTCTCCCTCTTGCACTAACACTACACTGACGTCCCATGTTGCTTCCTTCATCTTCATTCTGTGCTTTCTTTAGTTTTTCTGGTGTGCTTTTGTCAAACATTGTTTGCATGGTGCTGTTTTGAATAGGTGCCTTTGGCTCCAGCTGTTGTTTTACACATCGGTGTGCAGGTACACAGTGCTATGGGTTTGCATTTCATCATTTGGTTTTATTCACTGAGAAACTACCAAGAGTAAATTCTCATACTTGTTTGAAACTAATCAGAAATCAAATGTCTTTCGTTTAAAACACGTCCACTTGTCCACTTTTTTGTGCAGTTTTCTCCTCATTTAGTTTAGCCAACAGTATTTCTAAAAGTGATGGGCTCAATCTCTATTGCTATCAGTTTCTCTCTGTGTCTCTCTCTGCTTGTTTTCCTCCCGCCGTGCGTGTTGAACCAATGATCTAACATTGCAAATACAATTCTTGATGTTAACACGTCAGACAAAGCTTGCATCACTGTTTTTATGTTAGGAAGCTCATTTACACACATCAGTTGCAATTCATTCATTGGTTTCTTGCCATTATTGTAAACCAAGCTATTTATATTTCCATAATTAGCTTTCAGATAGTTGACTTTGATTGGCTGTTATTTGGTTAAGCTTCAATATAAATTTGACTTTATACTAGATTTTAGTGCGGTTGGTCAGAAACCATTCCACTTCCTTTGCTCTTGGCAGCTTCTTGCACTCTCTTCTTCAGGCATTTCTTTCTCCCTCCTTTTCTCTCTTTTTGATTTTTGATTTCTTTCTCAGTCTTGCTCATTTTTCCATCTGTGACGTGGAATCCGGCCCATATTTGATGTGTCCCTACTTCTCCATCTTCATTTCCTGACAGGTTGCGTCTGGCGCTATGTTAGAGCCAGTGCCTCCTACACCCCCTATTTACCTCCCCTGTGCGACCCAAAGGATGGCCACTTGCTTGTGGATGGTTGCTATGTTAACAATGTCCCAGGTCAGATTTTAAAAACCTGCTCACTGAAAATTCCTTCCCCACCCCTAAGCTGACAGTCAACCACTTGGCTAACCTCCTTCGCTTTCTTGTCTTATATGTCCCAAGTTCTCACTCGTAACTAACCCCACCCTGACTAGGTGGACATTGGGAGCCCATGGTTTGGAAGGAAAGCCTAAATCCAAAAATATCTTTAGGTTGATCCAATCAGTGCCTAATAATTGACTAAATAATGACCTATTAGATGTTATTCTCTCTCCCATTGGCTTTGTTATTCATTTACACAGACACACACCAGCTAGCTTGACTGCTGACTTTTATGTTTTCATTAAATATGAGGTTTTGACCATGCATGTCATCTATTTGTCATAGAAACATACATGCTTCTTGAGAACCTCTCCTGTATATGTATATTAATCCGGACATGGATGTGACTAGATGCGTGTGGTTAGGTACAAAAATGTTGTTAAATCAGTTTGACCATTTGAGATCAGGCATAGTAAACAGATATTACAGTATGTTTTGGGTGACACTGGATATACTGAAGGACTACACCATGTTAGCATCACATCTGTCTGTTGTGGTTGTTGTTGTGGATCATTGTGCATTTTGGTTGGGCC
This sequence comes from Sandelia bainsii, assembly GCA_032362345.1. Classification (NCBI taxonomy): domain Eukaryota; kingdom Metazoa; phylum Chordata; class Actinopteri; order Anabantiformes; family Anabantidae; genus Sandelia; species Sandelia bainsii. Next base: position 18,249,766 of record JAUMHL010000001.1, read on the forward strand.
TAAATGTTACCCTCTTTTGGACCAAGCCGCAGCTTGCTTCTCATGGAGTTGTTCTTGTTTAATAGCTTCTGTTTCATTTCATCTTTGCCTACAGAACATGTTCAATCTGTCCTACAAAGCTCTTGTCCTGTCCCCTGGCTTTACTTGCTTTTATGTGCATGCAAGTGTTAGATACAGTGAACTTATCTTTATATTTCTAATGAAGATATATTGATGGCATATGACTTTTTTTTTTTTTCTTTTTTCTTATTTTGGAATGTGTGTTCTGGATCCTGCTGTTGCCAAATTTTGCCCCTATTGCAAACTGAGCAAAATGACCATGAATATAGAGTAAAGAAATTGAAAACTGAAGGTGGCAGTAATTCCTCTTAAGTCATATTTCTCTAAGATAATCCCTTCTACAGCATTCATATAAACTCCACGCACTGTTGCACCCCTCGCTTTTCTCTGCGGTGCTTCTTATCCTTCCAACCCATGCAGCGCCTGGCCTGCTCCTGCCCCCTGCTGGCACTGAGATATATTGCAGAACTGAGCAGGCTTGGCGCTTCCCTGCCATGTTCACTGCGAAATATCTCCAAACATTGTCACAACACCTGCTGCTACTGCTGCTGCTCCTGTTTACAGGTAGATTTTATATTCTAACACTGAAGCTTTGGCTATTATTAGTTTCAGCTTCCGTGTACAGTATCAGTGGATTTTACAGAAACTTAATATGATTCAGAGTGATGTTGTTGGGACATAGTTTGGAGATTCAAGCAGCCTTGGTGCTCTGTGATGGATGCCATTTACATGTTTACCTTCTGCACAAGTCACACAGGGTCTCTGTGCCAGGTAATGAGTTTTGCAGTGGTGTACAACAGAGTGTAAAGGTGAGCAGAACCACAATTCTAGCTTTTTGAAGGGATTTGCTACTTTTCATTAAGCTAATCCCCTTCTGGTGTTGGGATTGTGGTCTGTGTCAACACTAACTTGAAAAAATTTAGCAAACATTATTGAGATGTTATCCCTCCCCCTTCCTCCTCCCTCCCTGGTGTGCCAGGCTCTCTGTGGCGCTATGTGCGGGCGAGCATGACCCTCTCAGGGTACCTGCCGCCTCTCTGCGACCCCAAAGATGGCAACTTGCTAATGGACGGTGGCTACATCAACAACCTGCCAGGCAAGTAGAGGTGGTACCCCAACCTCCACCAAGATACTGTACAGACCTCAATGTCCATTCAACTCCTGTACCCCAGAGCAGGGGGGAGGTGGAGTGAGGTATGGGGATGATTTTAAAGAGGGGTTTTAATCAAGCTGTTTATAGGCTAAGTATAAAGTTGTGACCTTGTCCTAATGTTGATGGAGGGAAGTCCGGTGCTGGTGCTGAGCTTTCCCCATCTGAATAGTGAATATTGATTTGGTTCAGTCCATTGATTAGTCAATCTGGCGAGACAAATTAAATCACACTGAAAAATAATGCTAAAACCTAAGTGAGATCAGCGAAACACTAAACTATTCTGTTTTACCAGATGGGGAAAATCATCACTCTGAATAAAGAAATATTTTATTGTCGTAGGTGTATTAACTGTTGGGGATATCTGGTATTTGTTTGTCAAACAGCCTGGTGTCAGATAGCTGTAGAATGAGATCTGGGCAGAGGTGTTTCCATTAGTATCAAATTTGAACTTTGACACTCATGTGACCATTACCTAATGTGATCTTATAATCAAAATTGCAGTTTGTGTCATTCTTAAATTATTACTGAGCCACAGGACACTGGTCTGCTTTGAGATTAAAGTCTGTTTGCCCTCCTGTCGAAATGAGAACTTTTCTGTAAGGCTGGGTGATAATTGAACAACCACTTATACAATTTCAGCAAGATTATGTTTTGATCAAAAATGAAGAGTTTGATCTTGTTAACTTAATAATTGACGGTGGTTTACTGCTTTGAGTTTCAGTTTGATTACTTTTGCTTTCCATCCATTTTCCATATTATGTAATTGAGAATTATTTTAATTGAGTGATGTGATAATGATTACAATTATCATCCAGCCCTACATTTGTATTTGTACTTTTTTTTTAAGTTTATTTTTGAAATCAGTGTTTGCCTCCATGTCAACCAGGGAAAAAAATAGTGTAGTCTGTTTAAAAAGAGGAAAAGAGTTGGCTTTTGTGTGCAGACTATGAAAATATGTTATAATACAGTGTAATTTGAAATTCGACAACACAAATTGTACATATTCTACTAATATTGATAGAAGTAAAATTAAGTAGAACATAGATTATTTTTGGCTTTTGTTATGGTGTGCAGACAAAACTCCCCTCAGTCTGTCTCTGTAGTCATGATAAAGAATGTAATCTGTACTGATGTAAACTGGCCATATTTCACAAAGCTCGGGACTGAACTATTGTAATTCTACATTTAATGTGGAAATCAAGTCTTAACATCTCCCAAGTGATACATGTTTCTGAGGTTTGTGAAATGTGATGCTCTCTGAGCCCAGAAGTTGATCCAGCTTAAGGTAACCATGTAACACTGACATACTTTATTAGTGAATTTTATTACTCTGTCTTCTCCCTAAAATGTTTGTGCTCAATCAGCTGCATTTATAGTTGTTCCTGCACACTGGATCAGTGTTTGGGCTTGTGGGATGTCTTCCTGTTTCAGTCTTTGAAAAGGCTCAACACCACAAAAATGCTCACTGCTCCAAGGCTCTTTTTAACACTGACAAAGCAATTAGAAAGATCATGGCTTGTTGGCCAGGGATGTACACTAGTTTCTTAAAACTAAGAAACAATTTTAGTATTCTCTGTAACTAATTGGCCATTAATGCTCTGGAGAATGTGTCACTCTTAAGAAACTGATCTTTTTGTGGTGTAAGTCTGTTTGAACATTGTGGCTTCCAAAATGAAGGTTTAAAGTAACTGAAATATTCCTGAAACAAGCAAAGTAACACAGGATTCATTGTCTTACCATCTCTGCTGCTGGATCTTTGTCATGCTGTGTTTGTGTGTCTGCACCTGTGTGTGAATGCTGGTATACACGTTACACATCCAACAGCGGACATTGCAAGGAACATGGGTGCCAGGACGGTCATTGCCATTGATGTGGGAAGCCAAGATGAGACTGACCTCTGTAACTATGGCGACTGCTTGTCTGGCTGGTGGTTGCTGTGGAAACGGATCAATCCCTGGGCAGAGAAAGTAAAGGTACGGTATGGGCTGCACAACACACTGGTAACCACTGGTGACTCAGCAGCTTAAAATATACAATACAACATGTGAGCATTTAGTGCTTTAAAACTCGTTCAGCGATAGTAGTACTCACATCATAAAGTATCAATACCACAGTAAAAAATATGCTATTACAATTTAAAGTCATCCATCCATCCCATCCATTTTCTTAACCGCTTGTCCTCGTAAGGGTCGCGGGGGGTGCAGGAGCCTATCCCAGTTGTCATCGGGCGAGAGGCGGTGTACACCCTGGACAGGTTGCCAATCCATCGCAGGGCCGACACACAGAGACAAACAACCATGCACACTCACAGTCACACCTACGGACAATCTTAGAGTCACCAATTAACCTAACATGCATGTCTTTGGATGGTGGGAGGAAGCCGGAGTACCCGGAGAGAACCCACGCAGAAAATGAAAAATACTAGTCCTGAAAGTAAAAGTACTGTAGAGTGACTTATTTCACATCAGTGCACATGATATTATTGGTTATAATTACTGATGCATTCATACGCACATTCATTCAGTTTTTAATCACTTTAATGCTGCTACTTATAATGATGGACCTTATTTTAACACCTTATAAGCTGTTGTTGTTGTTGTTATTAACATATGTTTTGAATCTCATTCTTATTTGAGTTACTCTATGAACTGCTAAACAACTTTTGAATTGTACATGAGGATTCAATAAATATGCCGTATATTATACTGTATTTTGTATTATCAATCTGAATCTGAAAGATAATTAGTAATGATAGTTATCAATCTCTTCATGTAGTGGAGTAAAAGTATGTCATTTACTTCAGTGTATTTGTCATTTATCTAAATCTAGTGAAATTAAAGTAAAATGATCGAGTAAAATAGCAAAGCCTCAATTGTGCGTATGGTGTCCATGTTGAATTCTGGTAGCCTGTGCTCTTAATGTGATTGTTGCCACTTGCTCAGGTGCCAGACATGGCAGAGATCCAGTCTCGGTTGGCCTATGTCTCCTGTGTGCGGCAGTTGGAGCTGGTGAAGAAGAGTGCCTACTGTGAGTACATCAGACCACCTATCGACCGCTTCAAGACCATGGACTTTGGCAAATTTGATGAGATCTATGTGAGTTACCTTATGAATATGGTGTTTTTTATTGTTCAGGAATGTGGAGGATTGCATTATGTCTAAAATCACTTCTCATTCTCTTTTCCCTATATAAGAGACGCTCAGTAGTTCACTATATAGTGAATAGTTACAGTGATTGAGATTTAGGCCACTTTTTGTCATTGTCAAGTGGTCTGCTGCACAACAGTAATTAGTGGTGCAGTGTATTGCATTGTGTGACTATTAGGAGAAAGTAGTAGGGATTTCCTGATCAAGTTTTGCTTTGTTCAAGTTTTTTCCTAAGAAAAATCGATGTCGGATTCATGACGTCTTCTTAAACAACTGTTCTTGCCCAAAAACAAATCGCAAATAAGAAAACATTGGCAAATGTCACAATCTTCATAAAAACTGCGTAAGTGAGGTTTAAGAAGAAATTTCTTTTTAAGAACGCTTTGTGAATGAGGCCAAAAAAGAGCAGCTAGCAGTACTGTAAATGTGCATTCATTTCACCTTCAACTTTAAGCTGCTGAAGCCTTTTCTGTACATCCAGCTGATATTAAACAAAAACCAACCCAGCAGCATACTGTCTGAATTAGTTTTGAAGCTGTTTATTTGATGGGATGATTGCCATAAAATATGTTTTAAAATTAAGTCAGTGTTGATTTAACATGAAACGTGTTGCCTTTATCAGCTTGAATGGTTAAAGTGCCAGCTTTAGTAACTTTATTAAATGTATCTGGTATCTTGTGTTTACACAACCTTGTACCACAGGATGTGGGCTTCCAGCACGGAAAGTTGCTGTTCACTGGCTGGGCCCGAGGTGACATCATCAAGAACATGCTGAAGGACCACCGTTCAGCAGACTACAATGACAGCAAGAGAACTGACGTGAGAGAACTGCATACACAATAAATGATATGTAATATGGGTGATGTATAAATGTATACAGTCATCACATCAGTGCATAATAATCATTGCTTGTTTCTTAGTCCTACACATGTCCGGGTGCTGACTTCACTGACCTTGCAGAGATTGTATCCAGGATAGATCCAGTTCAAAGCTACGTAGCTGCAGAAGGTAAAAGCTGACTCCAGCATATAGTGATTAAAATGTCTCAGCCATAAGAACACAGCTAGCGCACATCATGTAATTCAGAGAAATGTCACTGGTATTTTATGGGCGCTATCTAAACCTTGTGAGGTCAGTAACACAATAAATTCTCTCTGTAATATCTCCTCTGAATCTTTCCATTCAGCAGAGGAGTCTGACTGTCTGACAGAGTACGAGGAAGATGGGATGGATACAGTGAGAGAGGAGGAGGGGGAGGAAGAGGAGGAAGAGGCAGAGGAACCTGAGGACCACTCCCCTGGAGAGTGGGGGCAGAATGGAGTCTTTCAGACTGTAAGCACACATAAAAACCACAAAATAACACAATATGTTGAACAGCAATAAGGATAATAAGGACCTACCAAAATATCCCCTTTAATCATTTAAATGGAAACAAATTCCTGCTTGTTTTTCATATTCTTATTAAATCCCATGAAATGAATGAACTGATCCTAGACAATACACTAAGCAGTAAAGTTAACCTGATATAGATATTCTTATTACCTTCACGGTTATCCAGAACCTTTTAAAATACATCATGGGTGACAATATCTATGGCACTAGATACTAGACTAAAGTTTATTTTGAGTCAGTCCCACATAAACCAATCTGCTGATGTACTCACTGAGGTGCTAAACATACAGCTCTGGAAAAAATTAAGAGACCACTGCAAAATTATTATTATTATCAGTTTCTCTGATTTTGCTATTTAAAGGTATATGTTTGAGTAAAATTAACATTTTTGTTTTATTCTATAAAC
>JAUMHL010000001.1:18256022-18270235 GCA_032362345.1 Sandelia bainsii
ATATTTGGTGGAATAACCCTGATTTGCAATCACAGCTTTTATGCAGTGGTCTCTTAATTTTTTCCAGAGCTGTATATTATCCACTGCTGAAAATAGTCCCAAACAAATGCACTTTTTAATCTTATTTGAGTTAGAACAGCGCCTGACTGTTTTTTATTTTGAAAAATGAAAATATTATATTCTTGATCCTACTTTTAAAGGTTCAAACTGAATTTGAGCCCGAGTACTTATTACTTATAAGTACTTATTTTTGTGTTGGTAGATTGTCATCTGCAGGCACACGCACAGATGCTGAGTAACAAAAAATCTGTGCAAATTGAAAAGACAGAACATGTTTGCACACTGCTTTTCATAAAACATGAACATGACATGATAATCCAGCTGTTTATTTCACTGGGAAAATACACAATAAGATATAATATCTTATATATTTTTTGCAAAGTTACATTTTGACACACAACCTTGAGATATCAGCTGTACTGAACAGATGAAAACAACACTCTCTTCCGCTCAGCAGGATGAGGAGAAATCTGTGAGGCGACGCAGGAAACTCACCAGTGATTCCAACACCTCTGAAGTCTCTGACTGCTGACAGCAAGCCGTAGCAACAGCAGTAGAAACGTTCAACAGCAGTAGAGAGACAAGAACAAGGGCCAAGTTACAGGCCCATCATTTTTCAAGGCTATGTGGACGTGACACTCCATGTCCATGCAACTTCTGAACTGTTGAAATACTGAATACATCCTCTAAACTGTTGAACCTACTTTGCATCAAGTGGCTTCTTCCTCACTCTCACGCAGTCTTCATCTGTTCCTTTTATAACCACACTATCAGAAATTATGACAGTTATACGGTTTCAGTTAAGAACGGTCTATGAAAATCTAGTTTTGTCAATATTTATGCACCAATCTGACCTGTTGCCACAATCCCTGCTTGCCAAGTCTAAAGCGCCCAACACACAAAAAAAGGGTTAATTTAAACTTTCAAATAACCAAATCAAATCGTCTCTGAATATTTACACATGTCGGTACATTTTCATTGCACCCATCAAAGATTTTTTGACACATTACAATGTCCATTCATTTCTTGTGTGCGCTTGTTTGGACGAGTATGTTGTCAGCGTGTTAAGGATTGTTTTGATGTACAAACCTGTAGTTTGTTGAAATAGTAGCAGGATACTAAAAGGAGAAGTAAGAAACATAGAGTGGAAGTGAAGTAAGGTAGTTACATCCGTTTAGAGCATTCGTCAAGCTAAGGGGTTGGAGGAGCTGCTGGAGTAATGTTCATGTGGACACTAAAGTCGTTTAATTCTTCTTTTTTTGATGAATGAACAGATGCTGCCCCAGTGTTTGAAGCTGTACAAGTAAAGATTAAAAACCGGAGCTATTTATAAAGAAAGACGTGTTAATAACTACTGTAGAAATTTGTAATACTGTATGGGTTAAAAAAATAAAGACAAAAATGTGTAGACAAGAACATAGATGGGCCAGTTAGCAAAGTGTTATTTTAATTTAATTTAGCTCAAATTCATGCACAGTACTGCTGAGCAAGCTTGTTGAGCTGCAGGTAGACTCAGCTGAACAGAGGACGGAGATGATGCGTCACAGAAAACAGGGATGAATGAGATGACTTCAGTGAGCGGATGACCTGTGTGAAAGTTTGTGTGACAGCTGTTTTGCTTGAGATGATGCCAGACAAAGACGATGCCTTTTCAACCTGTGTTTGATGCACTTGCGGTGAACAGTGACTGTGGAGCAGAGGACGATCGTTTGACTGACACTACACAACAAACGTGTGTTTGCACCTGGTCACTTTTACGGTAGTCAGGGTTCCTGCATATATCTTTACAGTTCTCTGCTGGTGGCATGTTTGACAGTGTACCTCAGACTGTACAGTTATGGAAATCGTCAAAACTATGCCAACAAATGATTCAGTTATTTTGAGATAATATGCAGAAACCCTGAGGAAACTCCAAAAAGACAAATTCATCTTGTGTAACTAACACTTTATTAATATGGACCTCCTGTAGAAATTGTAACTAGATTATATTATGATAAACACAATGTTGATATTCATATATGTATATGAGGTATGAGGTGGAAATTCGTAAGTTGACGCTTTGCTGCAAAACAAGGAAACTTACGCCTAAACAAAAAGTAGTTTCTTCTCTTAAAATCGTTTCTGTTATACTCTCCAGATTTACTTTTATATATATATATATATACACATGTGAACTACTGGCTTTTTTAAACTTATTTTCTTTTTAAAATTTGGGGCTGGAAGGTGTTTTATTTTAATTAACTTGGCTTTAGCTGTTTTGCACTGAATTACAGTATTTGAAGTATTCCTTGCTCAAAAGAGTTAGGTTTAGTAATTTCCATCAACTTTGTGACGCCAAGGAAATCTATGAAATAAGAAGAGACGACAATTTATTATGCATATTTGAAAATAAATATAATATGCATCATGTCATGTTGCATTTGATTTTTTTCTCTTAAAAGGTTTAATGCATGTTATGAGCTTCAGTGATTGTTTTTACATGTGAATGTTACAAATGTGTTGTAGGAAAACTTGACATGTGTCTTTAGGTTTGATAATGAGCAGATGATCTGAAACACGAATGATGAGGAAATGTTTAACACTGAGTTGAGATTTAATCATTTCTACTTCTATTTCACAAATTTCTGGTTCACTTACATATTTGACACAATTGGTTAAATGACTATGATTATTTTGTAATATTGAAACTGCGGCTCAGTAGTTTTGCTGTGGAGCTATGATGTGGCAGTGGATCCCTGAAGTGTTGTTTACTTTTCCTCTGCAGCTGTTTGTTACATAAATTATACGTACAGAAAACATAAATTAACCCAAATACACAGCAACGGAGGGCAGCTACAGTAACCAAACTCACCTGGGGTTTAGGTCTGCTGACAACCATGGCAACCATTCAGTTGTAAGGCACAGAGATAAGACAATTTGTTTCACATTAACTACCTGTGCTGTGACACTAACGTAGGCCAACACAAACATATCAGGCTGATGGAGATGTTGTATTTATAGTAGTATTTGCAGTATAAATTATTTGGTTAGAAGTGTGTATTGGCATGAAAAGGTTGACCTGATGGTCATGAGATCTCCAATATCATTAGAGTTTGTCCTGTGGTGACTGAAGCAACATGATGATAGATTCGGTAACAAAGGAAATGGGTATGAGCAACAAGTAAATTTCAGAACTAGATGAAGTAACACAAAAATAAGTAGGTATGCACCGTGGCATTCACAGCTACAGCAGATAAATGCTGCCCTGCAGGCTGAGAAACAAGCAGGTGAGCATAACGTGAGATTATTTACACCTGCGGTCAAAACACTGGGGCTCACCCGTGGCCGTGAGGATTAAAGTCTTTATCTATAGCTACTGTAAATATAGTGAACACAGTGAACCAACTGACAGACTGATTATTCTATCCATACAGAAATGCTGCCGATAAGGTTTTTTCCTATCTAAATACCGCACAGGGTTAGGTTGCACACGTACACGCATAGGTTTATCTCTGTAACAACTCCACTCTTTATCATCTGAATAATTTAGCAGTTGTATTGAAGCTTTGTAGATTTTAACAACAAAAAAACATGATATTGGATTCCATAACAAAACAAACAGGCCTGCTCAAAAAATACAGTTCAACACCAGTAACACAAAAAGTAAGGAGGTATGCAACGTGGCATTTACAGCTACTTCAGATAAATGCTGCCCTGCAGCTGAGAATTGAGCAGGTAGCATTGTTTAGCATAACATGAGCTTATTTACACCTGAAGTCACAACACTACAGCTGACCTGGACACTGGAGGATTTATACTAACTTGATCTACAGCACAGCTAAATGTGCTTCTGTAATATCATATTAATATCAATGTCACAAAGACTCATTCTTCTTGAATGTGGAAAAATTAATGACAATGTAAAGCAACCAACGAAAGCTCTCAGAATAAAGGGATCTAAAGGGGTCTTTATAATAGCAGATGAGCCAGTTTGCTGCATTTCAGTGGTCATGTGTCACACCAAAGTTTACAAAGGAGGGCTGTTAATTATTGGACATATTTGACCTCATGAAGGATTCAGAAAAAAACACATAAGGGACTGAAACACATGGTGTGAGTGCAGCCAGCTGTGAGCAGGTATATAAGGTGTGTGCCGTCTCTGAGACTCAAGTCCTCGCACGTTGTCGTTGTCCAGCTCCTTCAGCTGTTCAACATGGACATTATCAGTGTGCTGTCCTGCCTCGCCCTGCTGATGGATGCTGCTGCTGCCCAGGAACCCAGACCCTGTGGTGAGTATAGGACAGCCCTGCTGACAACCTCTAGAAAGACGTGTGTGACTGCTGACATGATACTGGTCAGCGTTTGAGAAAGGAGTCTGTCTCTGATTTCCTTTTCTGGCACATGATTAAAGTCTTCTTCCAACTGAGTTTACATAGGTGCAACATGAGTGAGACGTACTGGTAATCAGGGTGTTGAATCTGAAGGCCCGTGTTTCTATGTGAACACATGTTCAGAGATTTGCAAAACTGTGATTTAGAACGATATTTGAGTGAAACCAGCTGAATTTTGATCAGGGTTTTAGCAGTTTGGAGTCATGTTGATATATGAGCTTCAGGTTTTCAGAATTGTGTGCATAGTTAAATTTTTTTGTATGTAAAAATGGTGAAAACTGTAGTTGTTGCACTAGAGATGTGTAAAGGAACAAATTGTGCATGAAAAACAAAATGCCTGCTTAACCATCAAAATAAAAACATACATGGATAGTTTTACTTTCATGATAATCACTTCTACTTTTCAAGCCCAAAATACTTATTTGCTAGTGTTTGTTTTATTACTTTTCAGTTGTTGTTGTTGTTTTATATTTTGAGTTAATTTATGGCAGTTCAATTGACTTGAAAAAAATTTATGCTACACATTATTTAATATATTTAGTCAGTCGTTCAGATCTGTAGATTTAGTTGAGAAAATTTCTTTGTATGAAACTTGAATTCGTGGTAACTTAATTTTAGATGTATGTCAGATTATTGGCAGATTTGTGGTTACCTGCAAAAGCAAATTAGGCAGATACAGTATATTTTTCATTCATCTTATCATTTCTGTACCTTAAAATTCTCAATCAATGATACAAGCAATGTGCTGTACATACATGATATTTTAGATCATTAGCAGAACTGATGTATTAATCATTTTGGTTTCCTCTGCCACAGTTGTTCCACCGCTGATGAGCGGAGGCTTCAATGTGGTGAGTCTGCTCACATGCCTCACACCTCATCATCTCACCTGGATCAGCACAACACATGTGATCCCCGTTTTTCCCTTTGCTTTCTGTCTTTGTCAGATGGCTGCCAGTGGTCTTGTCATGTCTTCAGGAGACATGAGCTACGATGCTCTTGGTCAGAGGATGCGGGTTAGAAACTTCGGGCTTATTGGGAACCAGACCTTTACACTAGACCAGCTGCTGATTTTCAACCAGGTATTAAAACTTGGGTAATTGTATCTGGAATTACTTTACATGGTTTATTTTAATCTACAGAGTGGGCTTTGTCACAGGGCTAAACAAAGACATTTCCCACCTTTGAGTGCTATTCTGGCAATAGAGTTGATACAATCAGTATGATCTGTCTGGTAGCCCATAGGTTTAGCATAAATACAGCAATAGATGTAGTATATTAAATAAATTCCCCCCTTACCCATCACATAAATTATGTATAAATAAAAGTTTACACAGACTAAAAGTATTAAGCAAAAGGGAGTTATGTCCAGCTTGATGCCAATTTGGGATTCTACTGTATATGTACATACATTTGATAGCTTTGTGAAAAGAAGGAAGATTATATTTGAGTTTGACAGTAGCTACTTTCAGCACTGCATTAATTTTGTTTAATCATCTTTTCAGAAAGTCTATTATGAGATTGACTGGAGTCGGGCTTCTTGCAAGAAGCTGGCACTGGATACCACCTTCATTCCCATGCAAGTGCCCCTTGATGCTAAACTAGTAGGTCAGGCATTTCTGGGCTCGTCCTCCTCCTGGGGATCGAGTCTGCTAGTCAACATGTGGCAAGGAGCTCTGCCACAGAACAGTAAGAAGGAGAACTGTACCTAAACAGTTTTACTGTTGACAATATCTGAAGGGAGAATACTCCGATACAGTTTACAATGATACTGGAGCTATTGTGAAAGACCATATATATGATTTTAATAATTTTTGTTCTCCAATGACCAATTTTCCAGTGGCCCTGGGAAAAATTGAGAGACTGCAGCTAACTAACCAGCTAAAAAGACACACAACATAAATTAAAGTGCTTTGGAGTTACAATAAAGACCAGAGTTGAGGAGGCTTAGATTTCCTATTACAGCTGACTTGCATGAACCATCCATCCTTTATAACCATCTGCAGTCACACACTCTGCATTTTCAAGCTTATTTATCCCAAGTCTCCTGTTTCCAGTTTAATAGGTCTATTACAAGAGCATTATCTCTGTTTGAATTGTATCCATTTATTAACTAAGTTTTGATTTAAAGTAGGTTAATACTGTTTCTTTCAATGAGCCTGTAGATAAACATAGAAATGAAATCAAAAGAACAGTGTGTTATCTTATTATATTGATGGATTGATTGATTTGTTGTTAGTTTAAGTGATCATAGAATTGTCTAAAACATACAGGCCTATAGCCAAATCAACCCCCAGTGGTAGATTAGTTTTATTTATTTAAATACACATATCACTTGCACTGGGGCAACAACACTATCTACAGTAACCTTTTTACCTGAGTGCAACAAATAGTGTTTTTATTTTTTAGGCCTATTACATGGGCTGTGTTGTATTTACTTGGGTGATTAGATACTGTAGGTTTCATTTGTAGTAATGCCACTACTGCAAATATTATTGCATTTAAACAAACAAAGAAATTGAAAATGACTCCCCATAACCTGACACACCACAGAAAGAAAATACTGCAGAGGAAACAGTATTTGACCTTCTGCTTAAAATAAAAAGGTAGAGACAGATTTGATGATGTTGAAATAAAATGCAGATGTACAGACTCCAGTAGGCTCCAGCCTAGTTTAACTCCTGCATGTGATATGACACAACTTAGCTAATTTACAGGTTGTCTGCAGCACTGACCTATCTGGATGATTTCCTGGATGAGTTTTCAAGCAGCTTATGAAGTTGGACAAACCTGGTGTCTTTGTCTTTTTCTCTATATTATTTACAGGTGGAAATTTCTTTGGCTCAGTGGTTTTGAAGTCTCTGTAACAAAAGGCTACAACATCTGGGGCTTGCACCACAAAGCAAGTTCAGCTTAGTCTTTCTGTCTTGGGTTTTTCAGGCTTCACTGATTCTGACTTTGTCCACATAACTGGTCCACAAAGCTGATTATCAGCTGACAGTGTGAAGCCTGGGCTTTTCTGTGCAGGTCTGAGTGTTCTCCTGTGGAAGAGACAGGGTTGTTCATTAGAAAAGACATTACCACAGTCATGTATGAAGTACTGGGGCTAAATAGGGCTATTCTATGGGAGCAAAAGTTGATCTACTGGTCGAAGTGCACTGATCACTTAACTAGATTAGAGACATTTAATTAAAACCTCTGAAAATGAAACCAAAACTTTCTGCATCACTTTGGTATTTGGCTGACAGAACTCTTTAAGTGCATCACATGAAGCTTTTTTGGACATTCACATCTGTATGAACATTTTTTTCTTCATTGTGTAAAGCGTGGAGCAGATGAACAAATTCCTACTTATTCCTCCTATTTGCATGAATTAGGAATTACAAATTTAGTTCAGAGTCATGTTTGGTTGGATTCTGGGTCTTTTTGTGCAGCTTGATCTTGATCTTTGATAATTTTTTTGTTATACCTTCACACGTGACATGCGTCACGTCTTCAGGCCACTACACAGTTGTCTTCACTGAGATTGGCTGCATCCCTGTGACCTTCAATGGCTTCACTCCAGCATCTGGATGGACAACTATCAGGTAAGAACCAGAGGTGAGAAAACTACAAGAGCACAACTGAAGAATCAGTATCACATTTCAAAACAAGGCTAGTGTTCATTTTAACCCTTATCTATTAAGTTTAAATTAAAACTTCCCCTTTAGTAGCTTTATGTACAGTTAACGGTGCAAGTGATGTCAAACAACAACAATCAGTACTGATTTTAAAAATATATATTTTACTTAACTTTTTAGCACTTTCAACTGGGTCTTGGGTAACACAGACCCCATGGCGTATGTTCCCCCTCCCATCTGTGCCAGTGCAAAAATGGAGGAGACAGAAACACCACATACCATTTTCACTGCCTTGGAGTCTCTGGCCATGAAGACCAAGAAAGAGGAGTAAAACATCTGGAGTGTCTCACCAGGATAAATACTAGAGCTGTTTCTGTCGGAGCAGCAGAGCTGAGGTTTGATAGAAATTATTCAGTAATCTTCATGGAATGAATACTGATTAGATTAACATGTTTTATACATGTTTTAATGTTTTAAACTATTAAGACATCATAACACATTATGGTTTTATCTCTGCATCCTCTTCAATAAAATTGATTAAAAGTAATGAATTATATCATACTTTTAAAATAACAGGTAAACATAAGATAACATTGAACAGGGCAAAGTAAAAAAAAGGTAACCATGAAACATTTACTAGCATGTTTTTAAGCTCACTGAATTGACTTGTCATGAGTATTTTTACACAGGATTTATAGAGGGCTTGATACCACATAGAACCACAAGTTGACCCATTCAGTCATTCAGTCATGATTGTCACTATAAGAAGATTAAAATAATTTCTAGGTTTCCAGTTGTTAGGTTGTTTTTACCTGCTAAGCTTTAACATTATTTTATGCTTTAGGTGATTCATGTGATTGACACATTGTTTGCATTGTCCCAACGTGGTGAGATCACCGACCTTATATGTTGTTATACATTGTGTGGGTTAAATGAAAACAAAAAGAACAGATAGTAAGAACTGATCAAGGCTAAAAGCCTGGTAATTAGAGGTAAACAGTAAGAACAAAATGACATTCACTAACACCTCATGTAGCTGCATTTATGATTTATACGGTTGGTCAGAGGTCAGCCTCTTCAGTGGAATAAAGTCAATGGTTTGATTGGATGAAAAAATAAGACAAGAAAAGAAACAAATAGGACAGAACAGTTTGAAAGAGAATGTAGTCCCAGTCCATTTCTTTTATACTACAAAATGAAGAATGCTGACAGTAAATAAATCAGTAGTGTGAAGTACTGATTAGAGTGAATAAGTGATATTGATAATTTATTAATTAAACCGACATGAGAACTGTTCCTGTGCTACTTAGATGATTTTTAACTGATAAAATAACCGCTAATAAACTGCAGTACTTGCTGTTTTACAGCAGATGGAGGCAGCATTTCTCTCATCTCAGTCGCTCCTGCTTCGATTTATTCATTTGCCTTTTTTGTCACCAAAACTGAGTTTGAGTAAGTTTCTGAAAACAGTTTAATAGATTAGTTATTAAGTGTTTTATGCAATACCACTTTATGAAATCAGCCTACCACCCCCACTGTTGCAGCAATGAGTCATATTTAAATTATTAATAATGCATTATAACATAATGGTTTATGAGTCACTATAATGTAGTTGTAAGAAAAGATAAGGACATTTTTAATGTAAACCTTAAATTAAGCATCTATAGATGATGCATAGACAGATTGATATAAACGTACTGACAATACAGACATTTATAATAATATAGACTCTAGGACATCCATCCCTCCATTTTCCTAACTGCTTGTGGGACGTGGGTCGTGGGAGTGATGGAGCCTATCCCAGCCATCATCGGGCGAGAGGCGGGGTACACCCTGGACAGGTCGCCAGTCCATTGCAGGGCTGACATTTAGAGACAAATAATCATGCACGCTCCCATTCACACCTACAGACAATTTAGAATCATCAGTTAGAGTCTAGGACATATGAAAAGTTATATTTATAAGTAATGAATTTACTAAATAAATAAATACTGTAACCCCTCATTCTTCATGATAACTGAGTGAACTTTGTTTATAAAAGCCATGAGATGCAGCTGAAAAACAGTTCTGGGAAAACAGTAAGTTTTATTTCTGAAGTCAGTAATCAGTCTCAACACATCTATGATTGTGAGTGTTTTGTGCCACATTCTAAGCTTTTTTTCATATGGGTCATCACATAGTAAATGAGGCGGCATCATACTCTATATGATGACATCCCTATTCTGTGTTATCAGCTGTTCAGTGGACAAGGGTTGTTCGGCTTTGTTGAACTGACATTTCTACCAGGTATAGAAATGAATTAAATAATACCAATGTTAAAATGTCATTTAATCAACTCACTGAAACAGAGAGAGGATGCTCAGTATGTGCTGCGTCACAATGCTTTTCTGTGAATGTCTGTGCTGCACTGGGTGGTTTCGTAACTTTTTAACAAAAGTTCTGATATCGTAAACACTGACATCATCCACTATTTTTGGGCCCAGCCAATCAATTTTGGACTACTACTTGAAGCAATGAAAGCTTCTTTGTTTGGGGAAATATCAGCATGCACGTACAGCTACTATGATTATTACAAAACACTAATTGAGTCTCTGGAACGTATCTACTGCCATATACTGCTACCAAGATTACCATTATAGCTAAGACAGTGCTGTTTAGCTGTGAAGGTGTAAGTACTGCACTGACCAACGCTGAATGCATCATGCAAGACCACTCTTACCGCTGCAAAGTGAACATGCCAGGAGTTAGAAAAGGTGCGTACTGTCTGAAAGTGGTATTAATGGTAAAGTGTTAAAGGTGGAATTACTCACCTGACATTCTCGTGATAACAGAGAACCTTTGTTTTCTACCATGTAAAATATTGTGATTACAGCTCACTACTGCAAATGTCTGACCAACCCACTAAACATCAATAGAAAGAGTATCTGTTTTTGTCATTATAGGTTCTTTACACTTGTTTCTCCTTTGGGGATTTGTGAGTCATCTTCTAATACGGAGGTGGCCACCTAACCCCACTGTCAAAAATTACTCATCTGTCCACTGTGATTAAAGAGATGAGAGCCTGCTCTGGAAGCATTAGCAGCAATAATAGCCTTGCTAGTCTGTCTAATTATCAGTGTAGTGATTGTCTCAGCGTGCTGGGACTTTGGCACAGGTCTGTGCAGGAAGAGACATGGCCAAGTGTAAAATGCCTGTTGTGATAAGAAAATGACATTGTTAAAAGTAAGTTCTATTTTCCAATTTTACCAAATTTAACTAAGCTTAAATGTTAAAGCAGGATATTCTGTATGTAAATTTGTTAATTTTGTGCCTGACTGGCAGTCAGTGACAAAGTCAGCAGAAAGTCAGACCAATTTCAAACCCTGTTGCCTTATAATTCCCAGCAGTGTCACTTTGAGAGGCCAAAAATAAGTTTCATTTAATAGCTGCACATCAGATCTGAAACAGCACAGAACTTAAACAAAGGCAAATATTGCAAGTCGAACATATGCATGTACTTCAGCTCCAGCAAAGAGGAGTAAATACTTTATAAAGGGGAAAAAAAAGAGTTCTTTTGAAACATTTTTATTTATTGCTGTTTATGATTAAATGTCTATATCCTTTTTTATTTGTTTTTGCACATTTAACCTGTTCCCTTTAAAAAGACCAAAGGCCCCAGCACTTTTCATGCAGTGACCCAATTTCCTCTACACACTGACCACAACAATTAATGTGTACATACAGTACTTACACAAGTTGTGGACACATTGTGAAAAGTGTTGCGCATCTTGTGTGCTGGGTTCTCCTGGCTTTCATGTTCTGGTTTTTATAACTATATATGTAAATATCTTGGGGTGTTTCAGAAGGAAGCAGAATAGGACTTAATTAGATCAGGATTTCCGCAGACCAATGAGGTCTCAAGGAGCTTTGATGTTTCAAGATGCACTTGCTAGGTTGGCACGTTCGTGGATCCCACTGCAGGTATGCATCCATCTTCAAGGGCTGGTACTTGGGCTATTTTGGACTATTTTTTATAAATGTGAAGTGTACTTTGAAAAGATCAGTGACATTTTATTCCTCAACAGTTGTTTGCGACTTCTCTAAGTCACTCTTTCCTAACAGCTCAGCTTCCACCTTTGTCTTCAAACAGACAGTTTAGTAACCTATTTGCATACATTTTGCATTATTCATCACTCCACATTCACTCTAACCAATGGGAATATGACATAATGAATACTGTAAATGTTTACCTCATTAATAGCAGCCACTGGAGATGTAAGTCATAACTGGCATCTTGTACAGCAATTAATTAATCTGAATCTGATCCTGAATGTGAAGGGGAATGGCTTGTTGTTGCAAAATTAAGACTTTAACAGCATGTTTCAGAATGGTAAGAACATGTCTAAGTTTCCTACGTTACGTTAATTTACATAGCTTATAGGTTCATTTTGCTGAGTAACGGAAAGAAACAATGTTTACAGTTATGCTGATTTTAAAACTTCATAGGGGTTTTGATGAAATGATATAAGCAACCAGCATATTGCTGGTTATAGCATAATAATACACTGCTCAAAAAAATTACAGGAACACTTTATCAGAAATATCCACCTGCAAATTAATTCAGGTTCTCTTATAAAGACTTATTGAGTAGCCAGTTCTCTAATTTTAACACACTGTTTCAAAAATTAAAGAAGTCAGCTAAGGGGGTTAAGTGTAATTTTGGATTGAATTATTTGAAATGATGGTGATAGTATACTCCTACAGTGTACATAGAGATCTACCTTTTGTTGTCGTGTCCTTGTTTGACCAGTTATCAAGAAAGAAAGAACCCAGACTGCATGTTACATTACAATCTTCTTGCAATACTGAACTTAAATGTGTCTCGTGTAAAAACTGCAGCTGATTACAGTTTATATTTGTGTCACACATTATTACTTGGTCATGGTGTGAGATTTTCATGTCTTTGGATAATTTCTCAATATTTTGAAAAATGTTCACATTTAATGTATTGGAGAGAAGCCCATTAGTTTACATATTCTGACAGATAACTTTCTGCACTGCACATCATGTACTGGAAAAGACAAAATACATAAATGCATGCATGAACCTGCCCATTCACCATCCACACACACTAAAAATGGCTCAAACACCTCTTTTATTGTTACTCAGTGTACTTATTGAGTACTCATCCAGCCTGATCAAAGAGGCCTAATTACACACATTAGTGACTGCTGACTCCAAGTGAGTGGGTACTACACATAAGACTCTGTATACAGGGTTACAGATTGTAATGTTTGTGTATGAGAATGTGTGTGTGTTTGAGTTTGGAGTGTGAACTGCAGTGTACACTGGAGCTTGTTTATGCACAGAAACGAATGCACCAGAACAGAACAGTCAACGTCACCCCTCTATTCAGCAGAGGATGATGGACATGGGAGGGTCAGCCACCAATTATCCTTTTTACACTGATGAGGGAGGATGACCATCCTCTCCATAGTCTTCTGCCCCCCCCTTACCTGTTTTGTCATTCATGTTCTCTCTGTCTCTCACAGTATATTTATCTGTTAGGAAGAAAAAGAGCATAATGAACTATCTTTATTCATGGAAAAGATTTTACTTTGGAGAAAAAAATATCTCATGTTTTTATTGTAATTTCATAAACAAAATCCAAGACGAATATTCATTGATGACCTGTTTTTCACAACCAAAAGGCAATCAAATTAAATGAAAAGTAACTTTAGAAAATAAAAACTAGCACAAGATGTATACATAAGTAAAACACTCCCCCACCGCCCATTTATATTTTGGTCAAAACATGATTGAGCTGCTTGACCTGTTGCACTACTGTCACTATAAAGCATCTTACATTCAGTAGCATCTTGTCCCTGTCATCTGTTTTTAGATGGAAAAAGATTTATGAACTAAATTAACCTGAAATACAATGTGAAATAGACAAAGAAAAATTTGAACATGCAGGTGGAGCTGGTCCGACCCATTTTGGTGCCCTAGGCGAGATTACGGTTTGGCGCCCCGTAATCAACCGCCTATACCAAATCCCCCACTCCCCCGCAACGCACGAGCGCTCAGTCAATCCATGCCTAGCCCTAATAATAATTAGCAGAATGTGCAAACAAGACAACATAAAACAAATATTTTCTCAGTGCATCTGTCCAGGACAGATGTA
>JAUMHL010000001.1:18270335-18282127 GCA_032362345.1 Sandelia bainsii
AAATCTACATGATGAGCTCATATTTCACACTTGATAAATCTGCAGAATGTCTTTAAGGTCGGATCCAGTCTTTCACTCTTTAATATATTTGTCCATATTTTCCCCACTAATTGCTGGACATTGTCACTCTGTCAGCTGGAGGTCTGTGTGTGTGTCTGTGCGGGCGGGGGGAGGAGAGGGGCGCATGCTGCGGGCACAGTAACCGAGGAAACGGGGCTGTGGACGGATCCCGGCTGTAAAAGGACAAACTATCGCGTTTCACTTTATTGTGGACAGAATCATGAAGGGTTCATACAGGGAGAAAAGCCCAAATAAGTAACTACACAGAAAATGAGCTCAAAAACACGCGACTGAGGGCTTGAAGCTGCGCCCCCTCCAGCAAGTGGCGCCCTAGGCGACTGCCTAGTTCACCTATGCCAAGAGCCGGCACTGCACGCAGGCATGGCACTTATGAAAAGGTAAGAAGATTTTACAAGTTCTGTGGATGTGGATGTAACTTTAACATTTCTTACTAAGTCTGGTAACTTTTGTGTTGTCGTCAAAAGCATAAAATAAATTCCAAGTTAATATCAGTCAACCATTTCATATGTTCACTAATGAAATCATTATGTTAATGTTTCTCATCTCAAGCTCAGTCCAGTGAACAGTATTTTTGTCAGAGCACTGGCACATGGAAACTGTGTCAACATCTTTCAATGATCTTGTATAATAACTGTATACAACAAAGATAGATGACATACAGCCTCAACATTTGTAGAAGATATAAGTATAGAAAATATGCAACAAAAAGAGGCTAAAATATTGCAAACTAAACTAAACTAAAACTTTTTATTTCAAATATTTTGTGGACCAAAAAGAAAAAAAATCAAATTACTAAAACAGATATGCATTCTATAGGACTAAAATATTCAAAATAAATTGCCAGATAACGACCACATAGGTTGTTTGCCCCAAAGTGTCACCCTGTGGTGAAATAGTGCCCCCATGACAGCAGGCATCTCTTGAAATATCATCTTAATGGCAGATTGCATGCTGTACCTTCATTGTCATGGAAACAATTTTGTGAAAATAGAAAATGGTTAACTGTAAATAACTGTGATTGGTCCACTTGGTAGCATCGTGGTGGTCACACAGATCATGTCCTCCAATGTCTTCTGTATTCTGTGTAGTTTCAGTAATTGCTGTGCTACATCTATTAGCTCCAATTCCAACAACATCCACTTATCTAATGTTTGATTTGAATTGATCCTCTTCCAGCATAATGCACCAGGAATGTTTACAAATGGAGCACATTAAGAGGAGCTGACGGCAGAGAATCCGGTTTTTCAAAATAAAAGACTATGATTGTCAATAAAACGGAAATAAAATAATTTTTTTCTTTCTGTGCGGCCGGTACCAAATGACCCACGGACCCGGTACCGGGCCGCGGGCCGGTGGTTGGGGACCTCTGGTGTAGACTATGTGTAGATTCAACACAGAAGCATAAATCAAGCTTAAGTGCACCGGCCATGACAAGGTGCTTACAATGAAATTGCTCAGTCAGATTTGTTCAGTAAGTTTATTCAAATAAGATGACCAAATTCTCTCTGTTGACAAAAAAGAGAAATTGGGCTTTACTCTTTGTGTGCCTACTACAAAACAATAAAGGAAAAAAAAAAATGTCTGGAAGATGTAGGCAGCGTTGTGCATTTGTTCTCCAGTGAAGTTCTGTTGTATATAAGAAAAGTCTCTATGATGCAGCTTTAACAACAAAATATAAAATATGATAGTCCAATAATATTAAAATAAGTTCATTATTACAATAGCATGTGATCTTTAGTTTATTAAATTAATTTATTTTTCAGACACGTGGAGAGAAGTGGAGGGAAGGCTACCTCTCTGTGAATAATGCTTTTTCATAAACTATTGTAATACCGCAAACAACTAGTCTTGAATGTCATACTGCTAGAGTAAATGTTGTAAAATTTACAGTTATTCAAGGGGAGAAAAAAAGAAGAAGTTAATGGGCAATAACCTACTTTATGACTTTTCTGAGTGGCTTGTTCTGTGACGCATTTGTTTAAACAGGCTCAAATATGTATACCCAGCATAGGTCCATCAATATGTTTATGTATAAACATAAGATATACTGTATATATACAGGAGAAAGGGCATTCTTATGCAACTTGCATCACATGATACTTGCAGACGGAACCAGTGAATTGGGGAGTGAAAGCTATAGGTGAAAATTGCAGGGCACACTTAGAGGAAAACTTTTTCTAAATTTCTAATATTTTTATATCTGCCATAGCTAATAATGCTCTTACTGACTGACAGGGTACAAAATGCCCAGACAGGCCCCTAGAGAAAACATATTGTTCCCTTTTATACAGTGATCCAAGAAAATCTCCCCATATGGGCACCCCATCTGAGTTTCTCACAGAGGGTGACTTTTAGCGAAACGTTAAATGGGATTAAAATCAGCTTTTCTCAAAGTGCACCATTAAATTCAGCTTCAGGCGACGCATGTTGACAGAGGGTGTTAATCTAATCACATGCCTGTTTTAAGATTCGTCTCCTAGTGTGAAACTAAACTGAAAGTAGGGTTTTGATCTGACATGTAAATATAAACATAAATGCATATAAATAGAAATGCATATAAATATGAACACATTCTGCAGTTAAAAATCAAGTCACTGTGACTGTGTTTTCTTTTACACTGTTTGGTTCTACTACAAAATATGACAATCTATGTTGTTTATATCTGACATGCAAGTATGACCTTCTTCCATGTTATTATTCTAACTGTACATTACAAGACAGAACAGACTCAGTTTTTACGATTACAATTACAATTTAACTACAACTTGGGTTTTTTGTTTCATCCATAGCTTTATGACACCTTTACTGTGTATTTACCAAAATGAATGCCGAAATTCCAAAATGCAGCATAGCCAAAAAATAGGAAATAGGTAAATATCTAAAAAGCAAACACAAGCAGTTTAGTGATTTGACATGTTGGAAATAGTCACTGTAAATGTCACTAATAATTATTGACTTCACACAAAAAACTGTGCGTATGGTGGGTCATATTTGAACCAATAAATCATTCAATAAACAGTGATGGATTTTGGTAAAAATTTTATCATTTGCATCTCTTATGAATACGTTTAACCTACATTTATGATTCTCTGACTGCTTGTCTTTGTTAAACTGATTTTTATCTCACTAATGTTTTTGGTGAAAACAGTGTTGCTAAAAATCCAAGTAGTTTTCTTATGAAAAACCAAGATCCAAATGTTTGTCTATAACTATGTCATATATGTGTTAATTCCAACATGGAAGATAAATACTTTTACACGAGCAGTTCTGTGACACACAGCAGTGTTAACATGATCACAATAATACTACTAATATGCTGATATACAGCTAGCCAGATGATTCTCTCCTATTTACCAATGTATTAATACAAAGTTACCCATAAAAGGCTTTAATTCAGTACAGACATTCACTGAGTTAATAATAAAACCCCTCAATGACACTTTACCCACATAGAAAATTTCACACACGCATTTGAGTCACAGATCATGTTGAACTCATTTACAGTCTGATTGCACCACTTTATGGGCCCCTGTCCCTGACCTATTTTCTTTAACTGATAGTCATGACAGCACCACCAGAAGATATAAACAAAGAAATGGAAAATAAAAAGAATAATCTAACTGACCTTTGTGGAAGAGTCTGAGCAGTACCTATCATCAGCTACAGGTACAAAAAGAGAAAATGTGTAATTACTGAGGCACACTGCTGGTCTGGAGCAGTCCACTCTAATTCTCTAACTGTTTGTGTCATGCTGTGTGTACGTGCAAGTGTAAGGCCATAATTGCCAAGGAAATGAATAAACATCCACTATACTATTGACACTAATATGTACATGGCCTTATGTCCAGTATAACACTCTGGGGCCATTCATCTTCTCCAGCCTAATCACTAGAAATTAAACAGATTTTATAATACCTGAAAGCCAACATTGGTATTTAAATGTTGAATGAATACATTAATGCGTGTACAATGTACATTAATGTTTGTTTTTTTTCTTGCTACCTTTTTGAATACCCAAAATCATTTGAACTGGACTCTCTCTTAATAAGGTTACAGCAATATTTTGTGCAGGTTGAGCCATCAGGCTTGCAAAAACATTTGAAATGTTAATGAGAGATTGTACATTGTAAAGTTCAAGTTAGTTTTAAAATCAACTTCTGTCATATTGTTTCTGCTCTGTTTGATTGCTTCCAATCATCTCTCTTCAGAAGATACTCGTCCCAGTGTTTAATGTGCCACTCACTGTTGACTGTCCCCTCAGGCATTCCTACTCGACAAAGGAACATGCTGTGCAGATCTTGTGATTCTAGGCGATACGCTCACCGTTAACCTGTGTGGTCACTAGTTCCCATCGCGGGGAGGTTCTGTTGATTTAGGCAACTTTACTCAGCAGCCAGCATGTCACACAGTGTTGGCAATCCGGCTCGACATCCGTCATCCAGGTCCCATCACTCATTATTTCAATGCCACTTAACAAATGACAGCCTTCAGTGGGACACCAGTTTGTCTGTGTGTGTGTGTCTGCAGTTTATATTTGCATTGAGACAAAGTGTATTTGAGCATGATTGTTCTTGTTTGTTCATGCAGGAGGTTTTTATCAGGAATTACCAACATACTTGTTGTACAGTAACTGTGTCTACATTTACTCTGGTTTGCCAGTCAAAACAACTTTAATATGATATAACTTGTTGATTACCAGACATTTTAATAACTTAGTAACTGTTGCTGTAGTAATTCTGACTGGAGAGGAAAAGCTTGTTTAAATGTTATAAAAAAAACAAGTACCAAGTCGGTGAACTAAAACAAAGTTGTAAAACTTTTTCATGCATGCATTCTGGCAGACAACTTTTAAAAGACACAATCTACAGCCAGATGATGAAAGTTTTTATGTTATGATGAGCATGCCTGATTGATATTTATGTAACCATTTTTTTGGTACCATGTTTTGGTGCAGCAATAAATGGATTGTTGTTAATATATGCTGGGTCTCCTAGAAGTCATTATGTAATTTCCAATTTTGCACAAAATTGGAATTAGAACATAATTTACAAATTAACTGAATATAAATTGCAATTCTTAATTGTAACAAAACCAATAATGCACTATTAAGTACAGACTAGTAAGACTGATCATAAAGCAGGTTCATGTGATAAAATATAATCAAATTCACACAAAAATTAATATTCATGCAGTACATACAGAAATAAGTGGAAGCCAGTTATGGAAGGCGTAGCCTTGCTGTCACTATGTCATGCTTTGGAAAAGTAGTAGTAGTTGTCGTAGCAGTGTAACGTGAAGAAGAAAATGGGCTACAACATGCAGTGGAATTCCAATATTCCCAAACATATATATATATATTGGTTTTTTTTCTCTGAACTCATTTTTAAGGCTATTTCAGGCACAACAGGAAATGTTTATAACAATACAACAGGGCAAACAAATCGGGCTTTCATCTCAGCTGGTCAGATTGTAGCTCGGCCTACAGTAAAGGCCCCTGTTCCAAAATAAAAACACACGCCATTACTGAGACAGTTATACAAACACCCAACAGCACATGATGGAAGAAATAATGGATTCAGCCCATCAACAACCTGCCATTATCCACTCTTTAGTCCTCACATATCCGTTTTAAGTTCTGTTTTCATGTGTACGTGTTTGTCCCCATGCATGCAGCTGCTGAAATAGCTCACTCAGTGGATGTGTAATGGGGAGCCAAGGTTAAGAAAGCGTGGCCTCCATTACATGCGTTGCTTCTGCTCTCAACTGGCTTAGCTTAGATGTTCTCAGCTGATCTGATGCATTTTTGATGTACAGCCATTATTTGCTGTGTGAATTTAACCAGAGCCTGTCAGCTGGTTTTCACTGCCTTCTTTGACCTTCTAATAATGTTGCCAAGGTCACCTCATGCCCTTTGTGTTTGTGAGCTACAGAGTGAACTTATTTATTTAATATGTTTATTATTATTTATGATTTGTTACAGTAATCTCAAAGTGGAATGCTGCAAAGGTTTTGCCAAGTCATTTGTATCAAGTTCAGAATCCAGGATCCATATCTGTTAATGTCCATTGTATGTAATAATATTTCTATAATAATACAATACATTTAAATATACAGTGGCACAGTACCAAAGTTTGTCCCTCTGTCTGCAGGTTTTGAGTGGCATGTTATCTGTCCAAAAGCAAGCCAGAAAAAAGAGCCTGTGATTGACTATCCAGGTGACATTAATATACAATAAACCTGGCAAACAGTAAGACGACACAGCCACATTTGCTAGCTAACTTTTTACATTTTGTAAAACTTTAGATCCATCTCTCTTAAATGCTTACATTGGGCTATTATAACAGAATATTGGTAAATGCTGTATTTTAGGTTTTAATGCTCATTTTACAAATTAAAATGTTAGCGAAACTATGTCCTAAAAAACTATGAGGTATTTTGTATCAGTTTAATTCATGGTACACAAAAAGAGTAATTAACGCACAAGGGGTGGGCAGGAATCAAAATGCTGAATTTTCTGATTAAAGACAGCTGTTTGTTTCCCATTTCAAACTTGTTTTGCATTTAAAATTGCTACAGTTTATATATTTATTATTGCAACCATGATGATGAAGGTGACTGAATTAGGCAACTGTTAGGTGCCAGCAGGAGTAGGGCAACAGGGCTGTATTCTCTCACTAGGTGTGCTCATAGTGGCCTGTGATGAGAAGAGAAAAAGGTGGATGCAACCTAAAAAATTCTTTATAAAGTTTATGCAGGAGTCTGATTGAAATTTGCCCCCCCACCCATTTCCTATTTACAATGACAATATAGATGCCATTCATGTGTCCATTAGGAATTAAAATACCATTCTCCAGGTAATGCAGATCTTATGTCCTCCATAAATACCATATGGAAAGTCTCATCACTTCATCAATGCATGCACACACACACACACACACACAAAGATGGCTGACACACTACAGATGGTGTCCAGTCTGGTAGAGGAGCAGCATACATATGCAGGTTATAACTCAGCCAAATCCTCTACACTGAGCCCTGGCAGAGCGCTGGAGGTCTGAAGCCAACTGACTAGCATTTACAGGGAAATCACCCACCTCCACCCACAAGCCAGCTACAGATGGTGCTTCTGCTCAGAGAAAGCAGAGGAGGATTTGACCACCGATTCCGTCAGCAACCATGTGTTTGTTTGCAGACATAAGGAAGAGACAGTCTGAGGTGATGGATAATTGCAATAAGCCCCTTAGGGAGTGTTTTCCTCTCAGGGCCACCAGAACCTTTTGAATTGTTAGCTGTCAATGTGTTTTAAGTGATACGATGGTGGCAAGGTCCTTGTGTGCAGACATAAGGATGAGACCGTCAGAGGTAAAGAATAATTACAGTGGGCGCTGTGGAGAGTGTATTCTTCTCAGGGCCACCAGGGCCCCTCAAATAACTAGCTGTTAAGGTGTTTTAAGTGATATGATAGCAGACAACTGGCACTAAAGTAAAAAAAAATCACTTAAGGAAAAAAATCGGTTCAGAAAACCTGTAAACAGATGACTGGTTACACTGCAAGCTGCATAAACTTAAAACTTATAAAATTCCTAAAATCTAATGTAAGTGTAATCTGAAGAAGGATAACAATTCTACTTTTCACTGCAAAAAGCAACAAAACTTTTCACCAATCACATCAAAGTAAGTAATGCATTGAGACGATAACTAGCCAAAGTACTGTATGCTACTGCTGCCAAAATGGTTCTGAGCTAGAGAAAACACTACCCAGAACAAACAAAAAGTATACTGACAGACTCCCAGCAACAAAATGCCAGTACCTGGGCTGTGTTTGTTGTTATCAGTCTGCAACAACTCCCAAAATCAATGATGGAAGAGAAGTAACTAATGACGAATTTCCAAAACTTTGTTGTTTTCTTCATTCATTTCACATACTGTATATACAAACAGCTTTTCAAATCTGAAATAGTGATGAAGTTCAAGGCTGGGGTTATTCTGCATTTTTTTCTTTTTTCTTGTAAGCAGACCCCATTAGACTAAGAGCAAAACCAATGATATATAGTTGATCTTAATAACAACATATGTATCTACCTTGTCTATCCACATTTTTTCAACAGAAGATCTCATTTCCAAATACAGTGTATAATTTTTTATCAATGGCTCAGTGATATTCTAAAACAGCTGGGCACTGTAATTTCACTCCAACAAGAGTGAACTGTGCATTTGTTGGAGAATAATTTCAGCCATGAATTAAAAAAGAGATCGAGTGTTTCAGTTGCCTATTTATTTGCCATGGCCTAACCATTACAATGTCACAATTACCATGCACAGATAGTGTGGAATTATTCAGTTTTCATGTTTTTTCCTAGGTAGTACAGTACTTAAAGCAGTAGGATGATGTACACCAGTCGGCCAGGACTTTAAACCCACCTGGTGGTTTTAATGACAGATGTCAGCATGTGCAGCTACAAAACTCTATACTGTATCTCTACAAGCTGCGTTTCACTGGAAGTGTTCTGACGTAACATTACATTTAAAATCTTGTTGCTGATCAGTGGATGGCATTTAATATGATAAAACTGAGTACCACAGTGTTTTTCATGTGTAACAGAGAAATCAGCCATAATAGGCTTTGACTACACAGACAATATTTATTATGATAAGTTCATTGTTGGCTTTGATCTTTTTATGGATCTTGTTGACAGCAAGAAAATGATAATCAGCCTTACCCTTTAATGCAACTGCAAACATTCAGTGAAGCCATGATAAAGCCAAATTACACAAATCAGCTTACATTATAAGTAGAAAAAAATATTACAAGAGCAAAGCCAAAAAAAAGTGTGAGTACATATGACTGGCAGCTTTAACTGTCAAGAAGAAAATACACACAGACTATGGTATTATTTGCTGGTAAGAGTGACTAATAAAAAGTTCAGCAGCCAATTTTATTCTTTCACTGTAAAAGTTTCACAGCAGATTTACAGTACTTCGCTTGCTACCTGCCAAAGTAGCAAATACAGTAAAACTGACTTCCAACTGAATTTTTTTTCATTTTATTTATGTGATGGATTATGGCCATTTTTTTAGGTTCAGCATAAAATGACACTTTCATGGGAGAATCAACACAAATCACAGAAACATTTTCACAGGCTTTTCAAACCAGTGCAAGATACACTAAATGCCTACGTCTATGACTTAAAGATCCTAAACTTTCACAGCATGAAATTCCATTGTCATATGCTGTGAGTGTTATACAATTTAAATTTCTTAAATGTTAGGCAAGATAAAATGTACCTAATATAAATGTTCATTTATACATAAGGTCTCCAATTTGAATACTGGCTAGTGGGACTTGTCTGTGTGATGTTAGGATGTTTGGGTTAACTACGAATGTCTCTGTACAGCCCTGAGATAAACTGGTGATACAGAGGTCTCCAGCTCTGCTGGGTCAAAAATATGGCAATTGTTATTCAAATGTTTTTCAACTCAACCGGCAATGTGTTGCTCGATCAAATACATTTAACATATTCTTTGTAGAATACTTTATGTAAACAACTTCAAATGTTTACCTTGTGACCAAGGAGACAAATAGTAAATGATTCATGTTGTGATACTTGTCCATAGTTGTAGGATATTTCTTTATATTATAAACCAGTTCTGCTGTCTGATCTTAATGCAGCCTAGTTTCTTTAGACACGACCATGTGATCATGATGGTGATAATTGAGCATTATGTTGTGACAGGAGACTTGTCTGTGAATGTGACAAGCTTTCTTTGCTTACCATGAATCGTTTCTCAGACTTTTTCCTTTTCAAGGTCAGGACACAAAGACAGAAAATCTGCAGTTCCTGAAAAGTTTGATTAGTGTTGATAAATGAACCATTTTGGACTATTTTATTCCCCTGAATGGTTGTGAGTCACAGCCAGTTTAATCAACTCATTCACTCATGTGCTTCTTTGCTTGACGTTTGAATTTTATTTTTCTTTTACAGTTAGTGGCAGATTTTTCAGAGAATGCAAAGGCTGGACTGAGAAGATGTGGAATTTGTTGCCTTGTTAAAACTTAATGAATAATTTTTCATCAAAGCCAGAATATGAATAGCTTTTCGTGTTTAGTCATTGTCTCTATAATGTGGAGGGTGTTTTTGAGCTGTCTACAGTCATGTGAAAAGGCTGATGTGTTCCTTCTTTGGAGGGTTGGGAATATTGTTGAAATATTAATTTAAATATTGACAAATTATTAAAACATTACATAACAGATAAATGATAAGATTCATTAGGATCTCACTGGTGGCTCGGATGCCATGCCAACCTGCATAACATTAGTTTGAATCTCTCACTTGGTTGAAACTGTGCACAGGGAGGTTTGATTTATTAGAGAGGTTCAGAGAAAATCTGTCATTGATTCCTCTCAGTTACCAGGAAATGGAAGCGGTGTTTTAAAAAAAAAAAAAAAAATCCCCTAAATAAGTGTCCAACTGGGGCAAGGGTTTATTTGTGAATTGTGGAAAAGTCTCACTCTAAGCCTGGCTATCATTATCCAAAGCACAGGACTAGACACTGAAACATGCAAACCCCCACAGGGTCAAATAACCCTCTCCCTCTCCCTCTCCCCCCACAACCTCTGATTTCAAGTGACAGTAACCAAGCAACCAACAGCAACACGATCGTCATTCATGTAGTAAACTACTTCGTTTTACAGAAAAAAAAATTTTTTTTCTCACTGCCCTGCTCAGTTTTCAAACTGAAGCGCTGAGGTTGAACAATGGAGAGTGGGACTGTCACTGTTGTGTGAGAACAATGGTAAATACAATTTTCTGCAATTTTCTGCTTCTGATTCTCATGCATTTTCTTTTCCTATATATACTGTATCAAACTGGGTGATGGATCTAAATTATACCCCAATGCATATGTGACACAAAATATTTGCTGATCCATTATTTGTCCACTGTGACTTTGACCTGCTGACCTTTTCTAATTGCCCACTGTGTTGGTAGCAGAAATTACACTGAGCCTTTCATTCCACTAATAATGAGAATAATGGGTTGTGTAACAAACATCATTAAGAATAAATTGTCCCTTTTCAGAACAAATTCTGTAAGAATGTTTTATATTCTGTTTAACAGAGTACATTGTCATGCAAATGCTCCCTCTGATTACTCTGTTTTCATAATATCAAACAGTTTTGCCTGTTTGAGCCTATTTAATTTTAAATTTCACACTTTTTATCATTGGTGACCATTTTCCAGAGCAGATTGTACGGTGGTAGATTGATTTCCTTCCAGGCAGCCAAATTCATTTTAGGTATTATTTCAGTATGAAATGAAAATTACCTTGCAGTAACTTGAAACTTCCTTGAGATCACTTTAATTTATTAATTTATTCAGCAGCCCACACTCAAGTCTCAGATGTCATGTTGTCCTTGAACACATCAATAGGGCACATTTGAAAAAAGAGTCCACCTTTGCAGCTGCTGTACCTCATGATTACAATGCAGCTAAATATAAAGGCTCTGAGCTGATCACTGTGATCTGTGTATCTGTTTCAAGCAAGAGTGAAGCCTCTGCAAGATGACTTTCATGCAGCACAGTTTTGATAATGATCTGCTCGCAACTTACTGCATAATTAATTGGCATCATAGTGGTCAGAGGTGGGTAGAGTAGCCAAAAATTGTACTCAAGTAAGAGTAGCGTTACTTCAAAATAATATTACTCAAGTAG
>JAUMHL010000001.1:18282227-18301871 GCA_032362345.1 Sandelia bainsii
TTTAATTTGTTCTCTAGATTCGGTTCGTTCGTGAACGTCACAACTCTAGACGACATCTCTCTGGTAGAATAAATGGTAAAACGAGTCGAGTGTTGTCATTGTCATTGTGTTGTCATTTTCACATTCAAGATACTGCTGCAAAGAGTACTTATAGTAGTAAATCACAGTAAACCTAACTTAAACCTTAAGAAATGAAATACACAAAAAAAGTTCTTCTTAAAGGTCATTTGTGTTTTCTAGATGTAATTTCATTGTACTATGATTTTTCTGTACTATAGTGTGTGCCAGATTAGGGTCATGTCACCTTTTTCTTGAGCAGGGGTTTTGAAAATGGTCTCTGCTCACATCCGCAGTATTATGGTACCTGGAGAATGCAATTACAACTATTCCATTATAGTGGAACCATTCTTCCCAAAAGAGTCCATATACTATTATACTCGTTATCTTCCTGATGTTTTATTGAGGAGATATTTAGGCCTTTAAAGAGAATTTGAGATAGTACGTGTTGTCCTATTGGTTCTCTGAGGTCCATTATAACAGCTTCACATAGATGAGAACATTTACAGTACAGGATTTATGGTACAGCTACGATGACTATGTGTTTGTGACTATGACCTCTGTATATCTTTCATCTATGAAAAGCTATGTCTATACATTAGTACTGCTACCCATCAATTAGTGATTAATGATACTATGAGCATATTACTAATTGCTGAATTTGGGGCACTTATTACAAAATAGTTAAAATCAGTAGCCATAATCAGCTTCTTTTTTTTCTTTAGTCAGACCAGCTCTGTTGAAAAGGGTTGTCCAAATTGTATTCCCACCTGTTGTTTACAGGTGCTGCAACAGGTGTTTACATTTAGAATTACACCACATCTTGCTTCAGAATCAAAAATCTGATGAATAATTAATTTGCCTCTTGCCAAGTTAAATCAAGATCAAGTGCAGCAATAGGAAGATACTACTCTAGTCTGATCTCTCTGGTTTTGTGTCATCAAGAGGGCACCCTGGTGTTTCCTGCCTCCATCACTCTCCCATAACCCTGCTCTCTTTTACTTTACTCCGGTTTCAGGGAGCTAATTGGGCTGTAAAGTTGACTCAAGTGGTGAAGCTCAAATAGAATTAGCCCCATTCTGCCTCATTTGGTAAAGGCAGAACAATCCAGCCCCCTTTTGCCATCCCGCCAGCAGTTGACTCTGTAAGCCAACGTTCCCTGGTTAAACAATCGTGGGTAAACACAGAGGAGGCGGAATCACAGCCTCCCCCTCCAGCAACGTTTGGATGTTCAGTACACACCTCTGTTACCTGAGCAGTTCGGCCAAAACAAACACTCTTTTTTTCTCTGGTTTATAGAGATTCATTTTATTTCTGAATGTGTCACTGATAAAATATAGGATTTTAAATTACACCTGGTCATAAAGTAACAAATCACTCTGACGTTTGAACCATCCAGTCTCTAACTTAAAAAAGTGTGAAATCTGATAACATAGTGGTGAACATTTTTCTCTTTCTGGAATTTAGTGATAACTTGTTTTTTCAAAGAAGATATGAATCATTTGCAATTTAATTATTGGGATACTACTATAGGGATACTACTACTTAAAGGTCCCATAACTACAGTAATTTCAGATGAGGTTCTGAGAACCAAAACAAACTCATTGCCATATACATTCACTCCTGTAGGACTATATACTATCGCTCCTCGCTCCTCCCATTCTATTACTTACTCTATTACTGCAACAATGTACAGTATGTAGCTGCAGAAACAGGGAACTCAGACGTTAGCTGTTAGCTCTCTCTGTGCAAGAAAACACTGCCTCTTCACTCTTAGGTCCAGTTTCTGACTCCGCCTGGCGTGTGGCTGCAGCAGGGTTTTCCATGA
Organism: Sandelia bainsii; assembly: GCA_032362345.1. Classification (NCBI taxonomy): domain Eukaryota; kingdom Metazoa; phylum Chordata; class Actinopteri; order Anabantiformes; family Anabantidae; genus Sandelia; species Sandelia bainsii. The sequence continues at coordinate 18,284,113 of JAUMHL010000001.1, forward strand.
CTTGTTCCACTGTTCATTTGAAATGAGAACTTATGCTTTGACCTAATATTTTTATTCAAGTTTGGGTAGGTGGCGGATGGGGCTGATTTGCAGGCCTCCTGGTAATGGGTCTCACTGGAATAACAATAGAAGTCCAGTGTGTAACTCAGAAAAGTGAAATGGACTAGAACAACTGAGAGAAAACACATTACATTATATTTAGCTGACAATGTTCCAAATCTGTTTTATGTCTTCATTTTAGTGGTGGAGAAACAAATTCACATGTGAGTGAAACTACTACTACCAACATTCAGGAATACTCTATTACAAGCCAAATGAATGTATGTAATTGCCAGTACCATCAGAAAGATGTACTTAAAGTATGAAAAGAAGATTGGCCACAGTACAAACATAGTATCTGTAAAATGAGATACTTTTAAGAAAAACTCAAGAAACAGCTGCCAGAATTATCTGGAGATATAATAATTGGTAGAGTGTCTACAATGGACTGTCCAGTTTGACAGTGCTGAATAGCACTGAAACACAGTTACACAGCAACATACTGAAAATGCCCATTGAGATGGAGGGGCTAACTTGCTACTGAGCAAATATGCTGTGGTTGTGTCCAAAGACTGTTCTCCATCGGTGGACTTGAAAATACTGGCCATCCTATGAGCGGTAGAGTTCGCTGCATCTGAGACTAACAAGCGACACACCCACTGGCTACTGGCGTCATGTGAATTCAAATTTGTTTTGTTGAAACTCCTCCAGCATGTCAAGTTCGCTCGCATGTCACCTTTTTGTTTCACACTGGTCCTTAATGTCTGTACTGTGCTGCACTGTACTTTTTATGTATTTTATGGTTATGTGTGGAAATGGCACACACACACACATGTCACACCTGAACCTGGTGTTTCAGACCACAGTAAAAATTTCAGATACATAGAAACAGATAGATATAGTTAGGTACAATGCCATAATGTTGATTTAAATGTTAGGGTAATGTTTTCAGCTCCTGATCCTGCAGCTGCTGTCTGAGATCTTACTACACGCTGCTGATGTGAAGCCATGTCACTTTGCAGCCAGCTTATTCCTTTCTCATCTGCACTAGGATGTCATTTGAAAAATAAAACAATACAAATAGTTCACGTTCATTGCCATATTCTTCTGGGAACACTGAGATCTTAGTTTGTGGAAACATGAAGCATGAGCCCATGTACATTTGTGCAAGTTGGCCATCTTGACAATAACATGTCTAAATCGGGAGCGCTGGCTGGTTGGCTCTGGATTCTGGAGGAACCGTCTCCAGGTGACACTGAGTGGGAGCAGGCTGTACTGTGTGGTGGAGTATCTGTATGAAATACAATCCTGGAACATGAGGAGGAAGACAAGGAGGAGGAGGTAGCCCAAAGCTAGTAAATAACACTGGCCATGTAATGAGCTGCTTGCTCGGCACCGACATCTTAAATTTACTATTGGTTTGGACACATCGGGCCGAGCTGGACCACTGCTGTCAAATCCGGGGGTTTTGTGCAAGAGAACAATGACGAAGTGCTTTGATTAATTTTGCTATATCAACTGATTTTTTTCTCACTCTTTGAGACTCCCGCTTTAGCAAAACTGTGACAAACGTCACAGATAATATGCGTTTGAACGTTTGAACGTACTGCATGTCATGTTTTGTAAATCATTAACAATGTTCCTTCAGCTCCAGTGTTTGTGAATATATTCCCAATAAATCATTTTGTTACATAAACGCAGACAAACACATGCACAAGCTTTATCGGGAGTACAGTACATTACAACAGAAAAAGAAAAAACACTGAGCAGCAGAGACATTGTCTGCACCTTCCCAAACATTAATAACGTTTTCATTGACACAGTCACTGTTGCACCAGCAGCTCTGTGCACTTGTGTGCTATTTAACATCATTAATCTTGCTGTGTTTATTCTGGTTAAAATCACTCACCCAGATACCTGTTGGGAGGGTTTACTGACGTCTCTCAGAGAAACTTGTGTGGTCAGTCGAGGTGGATGATGTCTTACTAATGTGGCAACTGTTAGCTCGCAGGCTTTCCTCCAGTTTTCCTCATGCACATTCTGACTCTCTGTCTTTTACCTTTTGTGTTTCACCATTTTCCGTTCTTCTCATAACCAGGCCACTCTGTCAGTATCTCTTCTTTTTCCCACATTTTTTCTCATCAGTCATCACTCATCAGTGTCATTCACTCTCTCATGCACATACACACACACACACACACACACACACACATACACACACAGGTTTAAACTATTAATCTTTTCTACTGTCCTCTCGATCTTTTGACACTTTTGCCAAGGGTACAGAAATTACATCTGATGGCACAGTGAAGATGCTATCCTCTCTCTCTCTCTCCTTCTTTTCTCGGTTTTTCTTCCTGCCATGCACTTTCTATCACCAGTTCTTTTCATTTTCTTACTCTCCACATCCTCCTCCTGTTGGATGGTTTCCCTGTAACACTGTAACCCATTTTCTCCCATATCTCTTTCTTCTATGTCCTCACACAGACTTTTCTCACCTAGGAGACCACATTAGGCAGCTACAGATAGTAAACTGTGCTGTTCCTCAGAAAAGTGTTCAAAAAGCAAAGAGTTTTGCTTTTGTTGAAGAAAATGTAGTGGAACAGGTAAAGGTAGTTTCTTAAAGCAGCATTACACTTTTTGGTGACTTTGGCGACTTTGGGGAGTGAATGAATGTTAGCACAGTTGCTTAATAATAGGTCCAGGAGATGTAGAGTAATGTTAGCATTCGATGAGAAGCATTTTCTGATAAATGTAAATCCATTATGCACTTTCCTTTTAGCTCTGTTTCTTTTTCTTCAACAACATCTAAAGGAAATATCTGGCTTCTAAAAACTTTACTATGTTCAGCAGATAGTTACTAATTCCTGTTGTACTGCTGTTAGCAGGTGAAGAGGTTGTTGAAACAGTGAAAATGAACCAAAGCAGTAAATGTATATGGGCAGTAAAACCAAAGGTCACTAGTAATGCTCAGGAGTGCTGAGGGGAACTGCAGAGTCATTGATAATTCATTGCTTGATCCATTGTTGATATAAAGATTGATCAGCTTTAACAGCTTCAACTTGTGAAATATGACAAGGTTGTGATGGGCTGTAGATAGTCACAGTCACAGTCACTATAAATATATAAAATATGGAAACACCATCAAACATAATATGATTATATACAAGGAAAACCAAATGTGATGCATGTCTGTACGCATAGATTCTTAGAAGATACAGTATGAACACAATAGTAAATTAAACGTCTCTCTTCCCCCTCATACAGCAACAAAAGCAATCAAGACTAGTTTGTTACCTGGAGGAGGACGGAGGAGGAGTGGGGATATCTGAAAGTTCATATTCAAGGTCCTTCTCATTTATCCTCCAAAAGTGCATTGATGTTATTAGAAAACATCTTTCACAACTGTAGCAAGAGAGGTATGAACATACTCCTTCAAGCAGAGTCTCACAGTAGAGTCTGGCTACATCTCTGTGCATATGCACAGAGACTAACTTTGATTAATTGAAGTGTTAATGCCATTATTTATTCCTGCAAATTCAACTTTCCTACTGTGACAGACACAAAAAAAGATAGACTATTCTCTCTCCTGAGCCGCATTTTAACAGGAAGCAGGACAATAAATAGACGAGACACTTTCGGGAATGTGTTTGTCTGCAGTGTCTGACACAGTTTCAGTATAAAGTGTATAAAGACAGATCAGCTCAGAGCTGTGAGTTTCCTCTTACAGTATATCTCAGCCTTGGGAACAACATTAACGTTAATGAGTTTGACATGAATTCATACTGTAGATGCATCACTGGATTCAGTACAGAGTAATGAAGCTTCAATAAAATGCTTTAATTTACAGCCAATGAACACTTGACCTCTTTAAAGAACCTGCTATGACTACACATCAATTATGTATCTTGAACAGGAGTCATAGGGTTTCCTGAGCTGCTATTTCGACCTTGCATAATGATTAGATGTTAGAGTTCATATGAGCAAGAACATTAGAGCTGAATAGGATATTAGCACTACATATGCACTAAGTTGTTACAGTTACTCACAGAAGAAGGGGCCAGGTAAAGTGTTACTTGTTAAGTTGTAGAACAAAAAACTAAGATAACACAAGTGTATTTGTGTTTTGTAGGTTGTTTGCATATCTTTCGGGATCGCAGTTTCAACCTTTCGCCTTTTCTGCCGTGAGTGAATTTCTTGAAATTTGGCACAAATGTCCACTTGGACTCAGTAATGAATTGCTTAGATTTTGGTGTTTAAAGGTCAAAGGTCAATCACTGTGAACTCAAGAATGTCCATTCTTGTGAATGCAACACCATAAACATTTGCCTTTAATAAATCTGTTCATTTTAGCCACAATTGTCCACATCGACTGATTACATTTTGGAGGTCAAAAGTCAAGGTCACTGACCTTAGGTCTGTCCCATTCTTATGAACGCTAAATCTCAGAAATACCTGGAGGGAATTTTATTACATCTGACACATACAGTATGTCCACTTGAACTCATGCATAAAAGTATTAGAATATCAATCTGGTCAGATACGTGAACTGCATATTCACTGGTTGGCGTATAGCAGAACTAGTTTGTTTTCTAGTACTGATTTGCATTTCACAGTTTTTATCTATTTATCTAAGTGTGAGATACTTGCTGTGAAAGGATGCTGTGAGCAACATGATGTAAATCTCATTAGAAGTCCATTCACTTCTGTTACTATTTTCTTTCAGACTTACTGTCAAGCTGTTTACTGACATTTGCCATCAAAGGCCAATTTAGAGATGTAAATCTTGTCAGTCTGATGTGATGAGAACTTGATTTCCCCCACTCAAACCCACTCTGTACTATTTATTTGTAAGTGTTTTAAAATGGGTGCATGTAAAAAGAAAAACATGTACTGAACATTTTGTCATTTTCTTAACTCTTCTTTATGCTGTTTTTTATCCTTCATCTTTTATCCAATCATATTAGTTCCTACCCTCTGATAGCACCCAGAGCAGTCTCTCCTGAAGGAGGACACCTATAGCACCAGGTGTGTTGTCATCTTTAGTTAACGTTTATGGAATAGTCATGGTTTAGGTTTACAAAAACAACTTGGGCTACATTTATGAAAAATCATTATCATAGTTAGAATAATAAACATGCAATTAACAACAACATAGCAATAAAATGTAACCATGGATCATAATAAGCTGCTAATACCTACAGGGGAGGTAGGTCCTTTAATTAGTCTAGCCAGATAAATGTTTTATAGCAGTTAAAGAAGTCAGGTTAATTTTAATAGTCTCAAACCAAACAAATTTGACCAAGGACTCATGGTGTCAACTGCTGAATGATACTACAGTTCATGGTACTACTATCAAAGTTGAAGTTAGAACACAGACTTCTCATATAAGTTGAGGATGAATGTTTCAAAGTTTGACCTGACTTTTTCATGCAATTTAGTAAATGTGCTCCTTCAGGTTGGCCATGACTGGATTTAAAATTTGTGAGCTGAAAACAAAGATGTTCAAGTGTACTCAAGAGCATTGATAGTAGTGAGAGATCAAAGAGACAAAAGCATTTTTTTATTATTTATTATATTTTTTTATCAAGCAATAAAATTATTTCTACTTACGGTTTATAGTTTTTTAGGTGATTTAAAGTTACAGAAATCTGGCTCAGGATTATTACATTATGCCTTTTTTTTTTACAATATGCATAATTATAGTATATAAAGTATATGATTATGCAAACATGTAGGGGGAGGAAGTGGTGCATTATTATGTTGTATGTAGAATCTATATGACCATAGTTTTTCTTTTAAATTTTCCTCCACATACAGTTTATGTGTTTTTATTCATCCCACATGCAGAATATGTTTTTTAACATATGTGTGATGTCAGATATGTAGTCTGAACAGGTTTTCAGGCAGAAAGCCAAGCAGCCCACCTCTCATCTCATCTCTAGTGGGAAGAGAGTGTTTCAAGAAGTGAATCCTCTATTTTACCGTACTTCAGCTGCTGAGAGGCGTACCATCGCAAACAAAACACTAAATTACTCGATGCCTTCTCAATGAATGCACAGCTGGCCTACTCACACAGCTCTCTGCTGGGAACTGTGTGATGTTATACCTCTCTACATGTATGTGATCATTCAGAGAAACACCTAACATTCAATTCTAAATGTATGTGAAATGAAAATATTGTTTTTTCCATGATTTTAAAATTATTTTCTTGCCATAAATTTGATTAAAAGCTCTGAACTATGTATAATTAATGGCATAACGATATGTTTACATAGTGTCTTTTTCATTAGAATTAAAGTTCATTATACTTGTAAAACTGGGCTAACCATACAGGTCTCATCCTCTGTTTATTGTGATAATGCTCTAGTTTAAAGTTTTTATATGCCCAGTATGATTATCTCACTGATTAGTTGGGGTGGATTTGCAGAAAAAGAAAATGTACCACATGCAGGCATTTTGATTTTAATGTGTTGTTTCAGTGGTTTGGATCATTGTGCTAGTTAGCTGTAATAGTGTACAGTTAATTTGACTTTCTGAAAGCCTTTTATAGTCTATGCTTTGTAGACGCAATCTCCATCCTGCAGATCTGATTAAGCTGCTTTTTGAATCAGATTTTTTTTTTTTTATTGCTTTGGTAACATCTTCTAAAAAGTTAATTGACCACACTCCTGGAGAGGAGCTCTCATTTTTGCATAAAATGTGGCAAAACTGAAACAAAGTGGAATATTCTGCTCTTGATATGCCAAACACCTGTCCACCTGAGCATGCCATAGATTTACATTGATTGGTTGAACACCGAGCCAATGCAGAACCAACAACCACCATTTTTTATAAATGGCCATGGTAATATGCTTTGCTGGCCAACCAGCAGTCATGGTGGAGAGTTTCAGCCAGGCTCTGTAATGGAAATTTGCATTAGTGTGGACAGGTATATATGCTTTGCTTTTAATGTATGTCCCTCAGGATCCATGTACTTATATCACTTTCTTTATTGTCATGTCAAAGAGAGCAGGCTCCCCATCGCCATATCTCAGTGGAGCCCAGATAGTACTCTATATTCCTGCACTCTTTCAGAGTATCACAACCTCCCACTTGTATGTGGGGGTATATATGGTTGTTACATACTCACTATCTTGCTCTTCACTCTGCAGACTGCTCTGGCACTCTGTAGGGCTGCTGGCCTTTGCAACGAAGTACACTTCAAACAACACAGATCTGTTGTTTTTGCTTTTTTTTTTCTCCACAGTAAATTTATGTTTTCTTTATACATATCACTCAAAGCTATTTTAATGTTCGTCCTATTACATCAGGTGCCCAACTCCTGAGAAGACCAGCTAGTCAGTATCCTACATCATCCCAGGGGAGAACAGTCTTATCTCTGCACATCGTGTGGTAATTTACTGCTGGTTCTGTTTTTACAATTCAAAGTGAAATTTGCACTTTATACTTTCATCTACTTTTTTTTTTTTTTTCTAAAATTTGACTGTGGGGCAACCATGATTAGTCATTCACAAATGCCAGGACTGGTGGTTTAATTCTCGGTTCCTGGCCACATGAAGCCTTGGTGCATTAAATGCAGCTGCCTGCCCACAAGAATTTCCCGAGGGGGTTAATAGAGTATCAATTATTACCATTGTTATTATTGGTAAATTCACACATTTTTCGACCATTAAAATCCCCTTTAAGGACCACTGTGTCTATCTACTTTTTGTTGATCAAACGTTTTAACAGTTTCATCTTCATGCATGAAATTGGCAACTTGACACTTGACTTAGGCTGTTTTTTGTTTCCATTCTATCCTGCAACCAAATATTAAAACTGACAATTCATTTATGGGGTCTATATATGCAATAAAATGATAGTGATTCCTACATCAAGCTGACAGTCAAGACTACAGGTATATATTCATTTTAAATCCATCATTGTCACAATGCAGTTCAATACAATTCGGTTATGCATGAATTGAACCCATACAACAAAGTGGTTTTCAAAATCAAACTAAACATAAACTGCTCATATTGCATTTTTGGCTTAATAAATGTAAAAGTTTTTATTATTAATCCCAATAATCAAACTTTCTTTTCTTCACTGAGAGCCACTGATTTCACTTTAGATTATGCTGGACTTCATAATTATTAGTCCAGACACGTTCTTTGTATTCTACACCTGTGCAGCCAGCAGCTCACGATAACCCTGTATTGTTCAGGAAGCTCTCCTCTGATCTTCACCTCTGTGAGGCACAAGGCTTTTCAGACCACAAGAAGCTCTTAATGCTGAGATCGACTCCTTTGTGTTCTGCAGAGCCGACAGAGTGAGAACAGAGCCACCTGGCTATACGTGAGGAGCATTTATGTTCTCCTTCTCTCAGGGTTTATGAAACTATGATGAACCTTTTTTTCTCACCACACCTACTTTGACAGTCTCTGTGATCCCACCGCTCCACCACTCTGTGCCTCCTCTCCCTCCTGTGATCGATTTGAGTTGTTCTGGGAAAGAAGCTTTTCTCTGCAGACCTGTGGTGCTGACCTACTCACTGATCGCAGCAGGGTTCTCCACCAGCCTGACTGAGAAGCCTGGGGACTTTTTTTAACAGTATTAGAGATAAGCAAACGCTATGCTACAGGACTTTTTAGGAAATAAAACACTTATTTATGACTACTCCTAATTAAAGGTTTTATCTCCATGCTGGGTGCTCATTTTGTAATGCCTTCACTGTGTTTCAACTCTGTTTATCATTCTCATCATCGCACTGACAAAGTAATATTTTGGAAATGTTGATGCAAATTCTTGCAGTGATCAGGCAGACTTGCTTTTGTTTTTGTCTTCTTTTTTTGTTTCATTTTCTTTCACATGGATTCATTTTTTAAATAAACTTTCATTCACAATGTTATGCTTTTGTATCCCTCGACATGACAACTTGGTGTAGTCTCAGCAGGGCTCTGACATCACATACAGTGGGTTGTTTTTGTGAGATCAGTGTCATGATTGTGCACAACCAAGATACTTAAAATGTCAGCATTTGATAAAAATGAAAGATGTCTTACAAGCATTTGAAATTTTGAAAAGAGAAGCAAAGAGTAGCCCACAAAACTGATGAAAATAGAGAGGTAGTGCCTGCCAAAGTACAAAGGCAGATGTATTGATATAATTAAAAGGCAGTAGATGTCTTCTCTGCTGCTGCCAGCAATCCACTTCAAGGTGATATTGGGCTTGTTGAGCACTGGAGTTATCCATTTGATTCAATTTAGACACACATATCTGATTCGAAAACATCAAGTATATATGCAGCAATAACTACCTTTAATTTACCATTTTTAGTGGTTTGGTCAACACAGTCCTCTGGAGGAGTTAATAAAGCAGACTGGCTGAATTAATTGAGTATTAAAGATAACTAATGAAATGTGGTGTGAAAAATGTGTCTCTGAGTAATTAAGTAATTAGTGCTGTATTCTGAAAGGCAGTAACACTGCTGGTTAGCTGCGACAGGCAAGTTTCCAACGACACGCTTTCACATTGTTAACTCTTTTCTGTTTGGTAGTCCAGCAGAAACAAAATAGTATGATCATACAATTGGAGATGTCTTTCTGGCCACCAGAAGAACATAAATCCAGTATTCATTTAGCCTTTTGGATTTACAGCTGTCTCCAACCCTGTCTCCTAAAAAATATGTTCTTATGCAGCTAAACTCCAAACCTTATTAAGTTTTTGTAGCAAACTTATTCCTATTAATATTATGTTCTGATGCAGCATATTTTTTGAATGAATGAAGCGCATCTATTAACAAAAAGCAAGACGCAAGGAGGTGGTAGGGGTGGATGGTGTGTATACAATGCACAGGACTGTCGAGTCACCTGAGTTGAACTCCAGAGTCCCGTTTGTGGTTAGGCCACAAAAGCAATTTGAAAAAAGTTAAAGAAAACTGATTGCTGTATATTAGCAGAAAAAAATCTTCTGTCTTGGTACATTTGGCAGATATCAATATATTTTGTACTTGCCATTGTTGACATACTTTAATAGAAAACATAATCATAATGTTCTCCAGTTTAATTTGAAACTAAACTGACCAAAACATAATGTCTGACTGAGAAACCAAACCTCTATATTATAGAGCTTCCCAGCTGGACTGGACTTCTAATAATTAGGGCTGGGCACGTTAACGCGTTATTATCGCATTAACGCATTAATTAATTAATGCCGACAATTATACAATACACACAGCTGATGCAGCAAATCACCCAAACAATGGACACCGACACAAACACTTAAAGGAATCATGACGTTCATGCATCAGAGCGGAGCTCCGCCGTGCGCGACACAGAGATCAGAGGAGAATAGTAAACTCGACATAAGACATGACATAAGATAAATAACATGAGGCTGTTTAGTTAGTTTAATAAAAGAACAAGGTGCAGACCTGTGGTTACACACAGGTGGTTCTGGACTCTGAGAACAACTAATTTTTCTACAATAAACTACATAAACGTTAATGTCAATGACAAATAGCTTTGGTTTTCTATTTGATTTGCTTACATCAATGTTTAAGTTGAGATTTACAAGAAATATTTAACTGCTACTGTGTAAAGGGAATACTGCTGTTAAAAACCATCTTATTTGTTTAAAGTGTTTGCAGACTAAATATAATTGTAATTTTGTTCATATAGCAGTACTTTTAAAATGAAAGTAAAAAAAAAAAAAACTAAAACTACTAACTGCTACTACTACTCCGCAATTTATTATAAAATTTTGCCTGTAACAGTGCGAGAAAGTTAGCTAAGCACAGTAAGCAGAGTAGTATTAGTGCTAAATGGCCTTATACATCTGCTGTCTGAGAAAAGAAATGATAAAACACTAGCACCAGATAAAACCCCATTCTTGACCACTCTAAATTCACATGGTTAGACGTCCATAAGTTTCTTTTAAGCAAAACTACTCATCCATAGCCAATCCAGAGATAGGGAAGAAGCCTTTTTATTGAGAGAAGTGGGTCAAGGAAGGAGTTTTTATACTGGAAAATATATATAAGAATGAGGTCTATCAATCTTTTAAGGAGATGGACGAGGAGCATCACTTTGAACCTAATGATATATGGAGATATATGCAGATCAGAAGTTGTGCCTTATAACTGTGCTTTCACCAGTTTAATAAAACTGTAAATGTAAAATGTAGATATAAAAGGCTGTATGATAACGTGCAAAAAAATGCTCTCCCCTCAAACCCTTATGGGAAAAATATTGAACTATATGGAAGATAGTTTCTAGTGTAGTATCCCACAGTAGTGTTTGTGATTTCTAAAGTGTACCAAGTTAAAGTCAAATACAGGAAAATATATTATCAGTCTTGTATCTGTGTTTAGGTGGGCTTTTGGAGAGAAGAAAAATCCAATCTCATCATCATATAAAAGCTAGAACATCACATATATCATAGCGTTATTAAAAAGTTTCTGTTGTTGTCTGATGTGGGTGTAGTTTTGTGTTACTTAAACTCAACATCAATTGTGACTATTTTTTAAAAGCCTCCCAACTAACTGACAAAAGCAGTCTACTTGGAAAAAACTGTTGATATTCTGAAAGTTGTGGATACTAGGTGTGTTTTTTTTCTGTAGCTGAGACCTGGCTCAAGACAACATAATATACTGTATTTTGCCAAAAGTATTGGGACGCTTGCCTTTACACACACATGAACATTAATGGGTATAACTCTTCTGGGAAGGCTGTCCACAAGGTTTAGAAGTGTGTTTATGTGTTTATGTGAGCATTCTTCCAGGAGAGCATTTGTGAGCTTGGGCACTGATGTTGGACCAGAAGGCCTGGCTCACAGTCTCTGCTCTAAATCATCCCAAAGGTATCTGGTTGAGGTCAAGGGCTCTGTGCAAGCCAGTCAAGTTCCTCCACACCAAACTTGCTCATCCATCCACTCCCTTATTGACATTGCTTTGTGCACTGGATTAATTGATTTGGAGGGGTGTCCCAATACTTTTGGCAAAATAGTGTACTAGTTCTATGACTAACGTTTTTCTTTAAATGCTGTTTGGTGGCTCACTGTGGCTTTTTACCATCAAGATCTTGTTTATGGAAAAATTAAATCCATTTTGGCTGCTGGTGAAATAACAGCATCCAGAAAAACAACAATGGAAAAGGACTCATCAAGGTCTGACCATGTTTTTTTCCCATCCGGTCTTAAGAGCTCTTTAGTCAGGTAAGTTGTGAAGTGGGTAGCAATAATATCAAAGAACAGCTGCAAAACATCAAATATCAATTAAGATGGATGGCCTTGGGTGACGGTGTAACAACATTTTCTTCATATTTCCTCATGTTATTAGAGAGCAGATGCTTTATGTGGTGATGCTTTACCTGTAATTGCCATCATCATGTTGGGTGCTGTGTAAAATAATTTAGGATGTGACTGAGGTGAGCTCTTGATGTTTTATGTCGTCATCAAGTTAAGTGCATGACACTTCATGACGATATGCTAAGTTATTGTGAAGCCTTATGGTCTTTTTTATATAATATGCTGGAGATATTCATGGTTACCAGAGAATGCATCCAAATGCTTTTGCTGAATCACAAACATGACTCACAAACAAACTTTGTTGGCCTGGTGATGTAACAGGTACCAGACTATAACTTTGGCCACTGTGTTCATCTGGGAGGAAAGTTATCCAGTTTTAGAGATTGTTATACAGTTATACAGATTGTCAAAAAACTTTGCAAATATTTAAATGCAATATAAGCCAAATAAGAAAATAGGTGAAATGACTTTTATTGCTGTAGTACAGGGTACCTGCACATGGCAATAATGATGTTTGTCACGTTCCCTAGCCAATGTGGCGTTACCATGGCTGGAAAGTCCGTAGTCCAGTTTTACCTATTTTTATTAGATGTTCGCTGTGTTGCACTCATTGATGTGATATTATTCCTTCATATAAGATGTGCAAACTGTGTATCTTACCAGCTGCCTTACTTAACATCTAACATTTAGCAGCATCTGTGGCGAGTGCCCTTCTTTTTTTCTTTCTCTCTCTCTGTCTGCCCTACTGTTCCTTTCCTGCTGCACATGATGACGTCCATTTCACTGGGCGACTTGCCTAAAATGTTATGCATTATCGATATGATTATATTATAATTCTATAAAAATAATTTATTATTATACATGAAGTGTCTAGGTCCAGTACAATGTGCAGTTCACCCCTGCTTTGGAAGCACTCAGAATACAAGCGCCAATACACATTCAGCAGTGGTCCAGAGCATACACTCCTGAAAAACACAGACTAAGCCTAAAAATACATTTTGGGATGCATTTCTGTGTCTGTATAGCACAAGCTGACACTCAAGCTGTGTAGGAAGCTGGATTAATTTAAATATAAGTGTATCAGTTGCAGATCACTTGCAGGACATGCTCATATCAAAAATGCAGCTGACACGCTTCTGGTGTACAGTAGACATGCTATGAGAGTTGCACCTGATGTTTTGATCCTGAAAGGTCCTTCAAATCCTTCCTTCTTGTTATATCGAGTTGATTTATGTCAAGTTGACAGGCCAAACGACCCTCAGGCCACCTGGAACATGAGTAGACTACCTGCATAGGATTTTCTAATATAAAATATTGCTTTGCTTTGACAACCAATTATAGTAGCATCTAAATGACAGAAATCTTTGAGCAACTTACTCTCAAAGTGATTCACTATTTTCACTATTTTGATATTAATTACCTGATGAACACCATCAAGACTAGTTCTAAATTCTTTGCTCCACTGCTGCAGCTTTTAATGTCATAACATGTAATGATTTTGACATTGCAGCCTCTAGCGGCATGCAGCAAGATTTAGCTGTTGTAGCTGTTTTTTTGTTTTTTTTTTCATCTATAAACTATCTTCCTGGGATAACTTTTTAGCTACCTACACACAGCATGGTGTTTTATAGTTTGTGTTTTTCTCTGCTATATTGATTTTAAAGAGTTTTACATTTACACTGCAGCATTGCTGGAGTACAAATGTTTTTGTATAACTGTCACAGGAATGATTTTTCTTTTTGTAAAATTCAAACTGTGCCCACCTTTAACCATCTTTTCAGCCATGGCAATCATTTGAAAACCTGTGATTTTAGAAATATGAGTTTGTGTTACTGAAACATTCAAAGCAGGATTGTCTTGCTCTCCTGGGGAATACGAGTGGGACAGGCTGCTCCTTCCTTGGTTAGCAGTGCAAGACCTCAAGAGATCAGAGATATGTAGGATGCAACAGGCGTATGATTACATCTTTCAGTTGGAAATCAAACTATAACAGCATCTGGGTTGAATTTGTAGCTGCGAGCTGCAGAACGAAAGCCACGACATTTGGATGGGTTATATAAACAACAACTGGAAACAAGAGGCAAATGTGAATTCAGCATTTGTTTTCATTGTAAAACATTTAAAAAACTTTCAAGCACATAGCCAATTTTGCTGGGAGATGATGACACCTCAGGTAGCCAAGATTAAAAAACAAATTGTTACTTGATAAAGGTGGCCTGGGGAGGTAAAGAGCCTCTATATAGTGGGGAGGCATGTTGAGATTCAAATAAAAGACCCATAAAACACTCAGCAGAAGGAAAACAGGACTGTGGTGCAGAGAGAGTCCATAACAGGCAGCAGAGAAGCAATGAGGCTAGCAACTGCTAAAACAGTAAAAGGAGTTTGGTAGTACAAATATGAAAGGAAAGACCCAATAAAAGAGAAGCAGAAGATAGCTAACATAATTACAAATAATCGGAGACCACTTACACCTGAGGGGAAAACATTTGTTTTGTGTTTGTTTATGACAGATGGAAAGCAGCAGGAACAAACACAGCCAGAACACGATGAAACAAACACAAAGGCAGTGAAGCATTAATCACTAATTACACCTGTTCAACATTTGCAACAGTCTACAATAATCTAATTGGATTTTGCAGGGTTTTCAGCAGCTGTTTTTGTAATGGGAAAGTTTTTTTTTCTGTTTCACAGATTTGTACTGTGTATCAGTGTCAGGGTTGTGGCTGTAATGTTAAGGTGGAACAGTAATTTCCCCAGTGAATCATAGCTATTCCCTCATATCTGTCTCCTGTAACCAATATGAAATGCTGTATTGTTGATAAAAAATACTTTTCTGCTTCAAATCTTCAATTATTTCTAATTTCTCTCAATCATATTTTTTCTTAATCGGTTTCAGATCAGAGGAATACTTCCAAACCACTATATATATATACTATATATATATATATATATATATCTTTGAAGACTTTACATACACTATAAAAATGGAAGGTATGATTCACCACTCGTTATGGTAATTTTCATATAAAAAAATAAAGAGAAGCAGACTTCCCAATTAAGCCAAATAACTTGTTGGCATATTTTGTCAGTTAATGGAGATTATTATCTGAAGTTCAGGAGCAGAACCACACCTCAAACACTCCCCTTCAGATTATATTGTAAAATTACACTGTAAAATTTGTTGTATTATACTTTGTATTTATTACTTTGTTTGCTACTAAAAATTTGAGTTGCCAAACTGTTTTTCATTGTTCATGCAACAGTGACAATAAAGATCTCTTATCTTATCTTATCTATCTTATATGTCTAGAAATGTCTCCATGCCTCAAATGTCCATATGTTTTCCTTACTAAGACCAAGACTAGCAATCTGCATCAAATTCTCAACTCATCAGAATGTCACGCTGCATATACACCAAGTCCAGATGTCCAGCCATGCACTCAAGTCTTTCTGTTTTATGACCTTAGCTTGTATCCATCACAACTTCTTGGTTACTGTCATTCTTTCATCCAATTCCCTCCCTATCCCTCATTCATAGCCATTCAGTTCACAACACCATATTACTGTTCAGTTACCCAGTTGTTTTAGTTTGTTAGTTTGTTCTGCCACTCACACTCAGTTGCCAGTTTCTTCCTTTGCTAAACCTAACTTACTATAGTAGCATCTTGCCATTCTCTCTCCTGATCCTTTAAAATGTCCTGCCTTTCCATTATCAGTAACCTTCCAGTTAATTTTGTATTAATCCCACAATTTAGCATTTGATGCCATTTCAGCTACAAACTACTAGATGCCTGCCACTCTCTAGATTGCTCCATGCTCCTTGCTGCTTTTCAGTCAACAATTTTCCTCTCTCTCTGTCCCGCCATTTCTTCCATACTCACGGGCTGCCAGCTACTTGCCAAGATACTCTCATCTCAAGCGGGTATCGTTTTGCTCTTTTAACAAACCTCATCTGGTTCACTACCTTCCCTTGTCAAGGATAGGTCTATATCCTCCAAATAAGTGCTCACTGACACCCATCTTTTCTCTAACCAACTGCCTGATCAGACCCAGAGCATCAGTGTCCTGCGGAGCCAGCCCTTTTGGGGGGTTTTGTGAAGTGAAAAAGCCAGCTTCAAGTTCTTCAAAACGAAAATGCCAACTCCAGCTGAGGATGGCGATGATTGCTACTGTTGCACTAAATGAATAAAAGCTAGAGCAGAAATATTTCAAGATAATGAGATTAAAGGCTCTACATAGTTTTTTTCCCGGCAGCTCTTTCTATATTACCTTCTTCTCAAACCAACATTTTTTTAAGTGAGTATCTCCGTTGCTTCAAAGCAGCCTCTGATAGTGAGATATCACCTGCCACCTCTCCTCCTTTCCAAGGCCTTCTCTGGCTGTGTTACACAACGAAAGCTGTCATCTTAGCCAAGCGGAGCAGATACCAACTCCCTGTTGGTCTTTGCATTAATTAATTGTACTAAATGTCAGTAGCTGCTGGTGAGGTTGCAGACAATTAAAGGCAGTCATCATTTAGCAGGTCTTGATTTTGATAAGGGCAATTAGCCCACAAGCTGTTGCAGAAAATCAATGTACAAAGTAAGAGGCAGCCTCCCAGAAATTTCCAGCACTGAGACTGCCAGCATGAAAAGGAGAGAAAAGGCAGAAGAGAGGAAAGTATCGAGAGACTCGTACAAACAGAACAGAACAGTGATGGATACAGGTGAACCCTGAGGTGTCATCATCTCCCGGCAAGCTTTGAAAAGAAAGGCAAAAAATTTAACATTTATGCAAAACAGGTCATCAGGTTTTCATTGTGATTAAAGCGAGAGGTGACTGCGGGAACTCTGTAAAATTTGAAAGTATATCTTGGATGAGAGAGTTCAGAGTATCCAACTTTTATAAAAGCCCAGTTTTCATACAGCCTCAAATAAAAGTGTGTTTCATTTGTTTTAAAACATCAAACAACTGTTTAAAAGGTCTTTATTCCAATCCAATACAACCCCACGTTACTGAATATCAAACCATTATTGATTCATCTCTATCCTTAAATAATAACAGTCATTTCCAGAAAAGACTTGATGTGTCCATAAAAGGCCTTCCCTCTCTCGCCCTTTGAATATTCATTTCAATGTCTCTGATTATGTGCCCACTGGCAGGTTAGTTCACATGCATATGAGTGATGCCGAGGGCAGATAAACCAACCTGTGGTAATGAAATACTCAGCAGCTGACAAACGGCAGTCTTCACAGCTCAGGCTTTATTAGGTTTAGCCCTCTTTAAATGTCTCTGTTGTGGCTTGGAGAAAACTTTTACTTTCAGCTACTTTTACTTTTACTTTCAGCTACTTTCAGCTACCCACTTGTAAATGTACATATCCATTGCACATATACATTTGTAAATTTCTGTGTGTACATATCCATTGCACATATACATTTGTAAATTTC
>JAUMHL010000001.1:18312518-18327713 GCA_032362345.1 Sandelia bainsii
CACTGTAAAGTGCCTTGAGATGACTTATGTTGTGATTTGGCGCTATATAAATAAAGTTGAATTGAATTGAATTGAAAAAATCTTTTTGTTTGGCGGAACAAAGGCTGCAAAGACCAGCCTCCACTTTTACCTTGTTGCGACAAAGGAATATTTGTCTCCCTCGATGTCTGTGAAGATTCTCAGTCATCCAGGTTATGGTGTCTCCCTCCTGATTTCTCTTGAGCAGTTACATTTCATATTTCACAACTCAAATATTTACAAATGCACAATCTCAGGGGAACATTAAACAGTATTGGTAGGCGGTCTTTGCAGGAGGCCATGCTGCAGGAAAAGAGAAAAAAGGTTTTTTTTGCTTGATGTTAAAAAACACCCAACAACACCTTTTGTGTAGAAAGCAGTCAGTTAAATTGAGAAAGGACGGATATGCTCCCTCACTCTATTTTGACACATTACAATATGCAGCTGTTTTTGTAATGACTTTTTCCAATTATGTACAATGTCCCAGGAGCTCCAAACCCATGCTCTCACAGCCACTCCGCTGTTTAATGTACACACTACTGATTTACTAGGAACAGTCCAGAGAAAATACCAACGTTTTTCTTTCATTTGTGTTTGCCAACCACATAACCCAAATCACATATAAATATGAGTTATCATGTCCATTTTTCATGCCTGGGCCCCACTCTAATTTACTACTGGCACTGATATAAAGATGAGCGTTATGTCTCAGGGAAATGGGATTATTCTCATTGATGGGAAGAGGCAGATTCACATCAGCTTTGACAAAAAGTAGACTGGTGCATGGGAAGATGGCAGTGAGCATGTAGTTTAGGTAGGAGACAATATGGGAATTAACAGGTCAGTGCTTGCATGGGTTTCAAGATCCTGTCATGCAGATAGTGCAGACAGATTGATCATATAGATTCCCAGCAAACTTTCCTGTGTATCTCTCTTTCTCTCTCTCTCTGAATTTCTCTCTCACGTAGCACTAGTGTTTGGCTCTACTCTCAATTAGTTGTTTGTTTTCACAATATCACATCATCCCAAGAGTTTACTAGCTATTTTCTCCTTCTCCCTGTTTCTGTTTTTCCACTGTTGCCTTTTTGCCATTATTATATTTCCACTAGCATTTCAATTTGTCTCCTGTGAAACAAATGGGATTTATGTCACGATAACACCAACATATTAGATCATAATCTGCACCATTTGGATTCATGCTCACTGACACACCCCTTCCAGTTTTCTATGATACTGATAATTACCTATAATGCATTTCTGTATCTGTGATTTTCAGGTCTCCATTCCCTGCTTTTATTTCCACTGAAAGGTTTAAACTGCACATAAAATGCCATGCTTTTGAATAATTCATATTATCAAGGCGTAGATGTGTCTATGCAAAAACATCGCTTGGGTGTTAGAGAGATTCATACATGAATGGATGAGAGTGAGTGAGTAATTGATATAATGAGGGAACTCGGATTTTAATTGTTTCTACAGGTGTGTATAATTTCATCCGTATAAGGTGATTTCTAAAAGGAGACTACAAACTAGAGTACAACTCTGATAAAACTGCAGGAAACTGGGAGACTACTGTCTGTTTGTCATGGTTTATGCCTAATATGGTCATTTCCTCCTTCCTTTCTCTGCAGTCTGCTCCACTCACCTAATCAGCCAAATCAGTAACACCTGTCACAGTCTCTTTAGAAGCAGGTCTGCAAGCCTCAGCACTCATTTCCTCTGTTTTTAGAGCTGAACTAGCCTGCTGTCTGCCCCCCAGCCCTAGAGGAATCCATCTTGTCTCTACTCTCGACCTGTGACCTGTAAGAAATCTCACCCAGTCAGTTAATCAGCACTGCCTGTTTCCTGTTCACTCAGACTCCAGTTCCCATCATTCCCTGCGCATTCTTCAGCGGCACAGTCTTCAAGTACTTACCTGTACCCACCAGACCTCCAGTACTCACCTGCTCCCGCTCCAGTTCCAGTTTCTGCCTCCGCTCACTTTCTTATTCCTGCCTTACATTTTAATTAACAGTCTTTTAAAACCAATCCGACTTTGCACATTATTGAGTCCGATGCTGAGATCGTTACACTGAACGAAATGTGGAAGTGGAGGAAACCTCAAACTGGGCTACACAGCAACTACAGTATACTGAAAACTGAAAACACATACGGTATGTTTTCAGTATGACCACACTTGTTGAGCATGCATGGATGTTTCCTTACATAATTTTACTAATGCTTTTGAGGTTTTTCTCCATATCCAGTTCAGGGGTCTAAACGTAATGGTGTTGTATGTGGTACAAACAACCTAAGATAAATCTATGATGTGACTTTTTGGGTGCCACAGTAGAAATTCACTCTGACTGTGGGAATAAATCATGCTGCACTGAGCTATAGTGAAATTGGGGCACAAAGACTTTTATGTGTGGTGTCTTTAAATTTACAACGTTAGCTCGAACAATTCAGTGAACGGGAGACTCACAATGGACAGGAAAAGTAATTGAACAAAACACATCTCATTGTTGCTATGGCAACTTTTTTTTGCTCAGCTATCCCTGTTTCTTTACAGCTGTACAAGGTAAATGTATCACTTTAAGGGGCTCCGATTTGAAAAAGGTATGCAGTCAATCTGAAGTACTAACTACTTATAGTGATAAATAATAAATACACATACTTAATAACTATTATCATTACTTCTCTGTAAACAGACTGCATGTTTCAGAATCTCAAATGTGAACATGAGACCATTAAATAAATTAAAATAACCTGATAAAACGTTATCATTTATTGTGATAGAAATAATTACAAAAAGTCTGCTTTGTTTAGCTTTTCACCCAGAGCCTTGGACTACACAGTACATGTGAAGACGGTAAACATTTACACCCAGTTGTTTGTTGTGGGGAAAATTTCCAGATTCTCAGTATCACTTTTTTCATTCTTGGTCTTATAACTTTTTATATTGTAACATAACAACACTGCAGCAAACGTACCCAAATAGCCCATTTTCAATTTGGAAATTTGCAACAAGCACTGTAATACTGATTAACTGACTGCTGCTTTATTACAAGTAGTAGGGGTAGTACTACAATAGTATATCTTCTATCACCTACCACTCTCAGTATGAGCTGTATTTGTATGTCAGGGATTTTAGGGATGAAAGAAAAAAAAAACAACTCATGTTCAACACTATAAAATGCGACCAGCATCGATAGATATGTACTCATTATAAAACGACTCTACACATAAGTTACTATTTAGTAAACCAGGTTTTAATGAACTTCAAATGTCTGGCAGCAACAAAGCAGAACAATCCATTACAAATTTCTGAAGCCCAATTTGTCATAATAAAATGCTGATAGTGTTTCTGGACTTTTTTGTGCTCACAAAAAAAGAACAGAAGAGTGAATAACTCAATCTAATCTGTGCAGCACTGATTAAGAGCTCTTTGGCTTGTTGCATATAACTAGTCAGGTTGTATAGCCTAATAGCAGTTTACTGATAACACCTCACAGGATTTCTGGGGAGGTTCACATTTCTTTAGACTTTAGACTAATACATTTAGACTAATGTATGAGGTTGCTTGGTGCAGCTTTAAAGCTCTATGACTGTTTCATAGTAAAACATTAACTTTTAAAATTTACCAGCACTGTACTTGACTACTATAGGATTTAAGAAAGCTGAAAGACCTTCAGGATTCTGGTCTATAGCAATCATATAGTAAGTATTTACAGTTACAGTTACACAACCTGTGACAGTCAACTTTTAGTTACAGAAACAAACTACAGAGCTACAATACATGAAATATTGAAAGATAAACATCAGAAACTTTTGCTGACTTTGTCTTTAATGGGCACACACGTAAACACTTCTGCTATTCATGAACAAGCTGCTACCATCGTTAAGAGCTGCAACGATGAAACAACGCAGTGCTCGGGTATAATCTCCTTTAAACGCCCACCAGCCTGCCCATCAGTACACACTAGACAGTCATTACACTACACTACAGCAACCACTTCAACTGCCCTCTCTGCTTCACACTCACTTTGCTGTTTCTGTGTCACTGTATAGATATTCTTCTCTGCTGTCTGTCACTCGTGGAGAGACAGGGAGTTCCAGCACAAAGAGCCTGAATAAAGAGCTCAACTCTTTGTTGCTTTTATCTGCAATAATTACAGAGTCACACAGTGTACTGGGGGCTAGAAATGTGCTGGTTGTTTTCTTAATCCTCCATCTCTGTTAATCACTCTCTCATAATACTCCTTTAACCGTTGTGGTGCCAGAACACCACTCGGATGTATCAGCCGGTTCACTTGTGATTGATGTGTGACAGGCCTGTGTGAAGATCGACCATCAGGGTAATTGGTTCTTTAACGGGAAGTTCTACTGGTACAGACATTATATGTTTATGCAGTGCTAAATGGATTACTCAGTTAATCAATTAGTCTACAGAAATGTCCAATTAGTTGACAATGAAAATGAATACGTGGCTATTTTAATCATTTAGTTGTTCATTCTGTTGATATGATGTTTTGATAACATACTAGTATGCTTGTCATTGCTGCCCAGTGTATACTAGACATTATGTCTAGGTGATTTTTAAATGTGTCACAAAAACTTAAGGACTTAAGCAGCACAACATCCCTTTTCAAATTTAGCTTTTTGTCAGTTAGGATTTAAACGTTTTGTCGAATCGAATCCTCTGGCTCCTCCCTAATCATGACAAGATGACTATGGGAACTATCACATATGTGGTGGGGACCATAACAACTGTTGTCAGGAAAGCTAACAGCACATTTTTGTGACTATGTTGATTTTAAAATGTCCTTCAGTAACTCATTTCTCTAGATCACATTGTTAAATTGACAATAGTAGCTTTCCCATCCTGTCAATGTGCCTGTGTCTGACTGTCACATTTTTATCTGTTGTTTACATTGTGCCTTCATCCCACACGTGCAGTCATTGTCACAACCTGTTTTTGACATTTAGTCATTTTGTGGTGATGTAG
Source organism: Sandelia bainsii (assembly GCA_032362345.1). Lineage (NCBI taxonomy): Eukaryota > Metazoa > Chordata > Actinopteri > Anabantiformes > Anabantidae > Sandelia > Sandelia bainsii. The sequence goes on from JAUMHL010000001.1 coordinate 18,317,524, forward strand.
ATACTCAGTTGCATTAGTGTTTTCAGTTTTAAAAAATGAATTATTATAAATGCATTTTTATTTAATTAATGAATTAAATTAACAACATTAACAAGACCAAAATAATTTAATTCAGTAATTTGTTTATCAATCAATAAATCCAGACTATGACTGAAGTTCCAGTTAGCAAACTGGTTTTCAACAATAACTCATGTACTCATGTTTTTTGTTTGTTTTTCAGTCAAAACTGAGACAATGTTTTAATATGTCCTTATTTTACAGTCCAAACGATTAATCAGTTTATCGAGACAAATTCAAACTAAAATAGTCATAAGTTGCAATCCTCTACTGCCACTCTGACTACCACTAAAACTGGCATGAACACAGAAACATACTCATGAACGCAGCTGTGAAAGGTCGGGTGTACACACACCATTTCCATTTGGACCAGATGGAAGTGGTTTTTGGTAAAAACAGACAAAGATGAAAAACATGCAAAAGCCAGCATTTGTGATTGTACAGGGATGCACTGACATGGAGACATATATTGTTTTTTTTAAGAGACATACATCATGCTGCTATCGGGGCAGCGTCTTTTCTTTGGAATTCAGTGAATATATCAGCAGGACATTACCAGGCCTCATTCTGCGGTGCCTCAGCACAGCTTCATAGAGACAGAGTGTGTGTGCTTGACTGGCCTGTCTGCAGTCCCAAAGAAGAGAATCAGACAAGGATGTCTACAGACAAGTTTTGTATCCAGCAAGTTTTATGTTCTCCATTAGCAAACTGCAACAATTAGTATCTTCAGTTCTCAGTGTGAATGTGTTACAGCCATCAAAGTCTAAGTTTGGTTTTATGTACTAAGTACAATCAAGTGTAAGCAATCACAGATTTTAGTTTTTATTGCATTATAGAAAAAGTCCAAGCTTTTCTGGAAATGGGCTTTGTAGTTTCATTTTCTTGCCCAGATTATGGCCTGCATGTGAAATGCCTAATCCAGATTGTGAAAATAAATATTTCAGACTCAAAATTGGTCATTTTCTTTTTTTAATGCAGACCACTGGACTGTCAAACCCCGTGCCCTCTGCTTTCTTTAGCCAGAGAGAATTACCTTGCAGGTCTAATAATCATGTCACATAATGCTGTGCGGTCTCTGGGCCGATGGGAGCTGATTGCTCTTGATCATAATGAGCTCCTGGAAAATAGATTTGTCTAGACAAATTAATTTCCAGGGAAATATCCGTTGCCCAGTGTTGTTTTGTGTCTCCAATCAGACCCAGAGGCCTGACAGCTAATCAGCCTGCGGTTAATGAGACTGGGACTCCATTTTAAATGATACCTCTGAAACACTTTTTACAGTCCTCCCTCAATTATATGATCCTAGTATCTTCTTGGATGGTGTAAAGTATCATTTAGATGTTAAAGACAGACTTCCTGTGAAAGTGCCACATTCAAGACACAAGTAGAAGAAAACAACAGTGACTCATCAGTAACACTGTGAATAATCATGTACTAGTATGTGCAGCCACCTCAAATAGGCATGTGTCACAAAAAAAAAGAAAAGCTGTACAGGTTGTAATATGTGGGTGCCTCAGTCAACATTCATCGTCATCATGACCTTTTCACCCCAGCCACCTACAGTACACATGTACAGAGCTGACACCGCCCATCTTCCCACATCCACACATAAACATACCCCCACATACACACTCACTGAAACACATCCATGCACAGAAACAAGCACAAGACTGTCATCTCAAATATGCGGCAGTTGGGTTAACTGCAACTTCATCCCACCAACGCCCGCATCCTACAACTGCCAGCTATTGTTTTTCCTGTATGATTTTTGTGGCTGCTGACATTTTGTCTCTGTCTTTTTGAATGGTAGCTGCACTTAGCCACCATGTTTGGCCTTTTAAAGACGGATGTGCACTCTAACCTCATGATCTATCCCCCAATTCCCAGAGGCTGTGTGTGTGTGTGTGCGTGTGTGTGCGTGGACTTTAACAGCTGGCTTCCACCAATAGGCTGTTAGTAAGTCTGCTTAATAATATCACTGCTGCTTGTTGATGTGTGAGACACAGAGAGGAAAAGAGCAGACAGACAAGAAAAACATACACATATTTATCAGCGAGTATCCACAAAAAAAACCCCAAAAAACTGCAAACAATTTAAGGTAAGGAAGAAAGGGAAAGAAAGAGATTTCATTGTAAGAGAGGGGTCAAAATCTGTATCCTCATTCTGTGCAAAAAATAATTCAGCTGCAGTTATTTAGTAAAATCAAGTGATTATCTATAGTTAGTCTTTCTACAGTGAATTTTCCTCTTTGTACATAATATTTCTGCCTGTCGTATCAGACCAAGTCAGACTTAAGGAACACACTGGACTATCTGGAACAGTTTTTAACTGGTTTGCTTCCTACCTTTCTGACAAATAGTGCTTCGTTGAAACCAATGAAAATGTATCCAAAACCTCTATATCTTATGGTGTCCCCCATGGATCAATTTTAGGACTGCTACTTTTAATATGTCACCCATGGGTGATGTTATTAGGAGACACAACATCTCCTTCCATGGCTGTGATGATAACATCCACTGAACTTTAATGCTCATGTGGTGTTTGTCACCAAATCAGCTTTGTTAAATATTTAAAAAAATATTTAAAAATATTAAAAATATTGCCAAGCTGCGACCATTTCTCTAATACACACTTTTATATCAAGCAGACTGGACTATAGTAACACTCTCCTAGCTGATCTACCCAAAAACATGATAAATCAGTTACAGCTGATTCAGAACTCTGCCCAAGTCCTGAGGAGAGAACATTTTACACTAGTGTTGAAGGCATTACACTGGTTGCCTGTCAGTTTTCGTATTGATTTTAAAATCATGTTACCTATTTTTAAAGCACTTCAAGGTCTTGTCTGACATGCTTCCAGTGTTTGAACCAGAACGTTCTCTCAGATCCTCTGGCACAAATCTATTAATTATTCCGAAGTGCAGGACAGATATGTATGGTGAGGCAGCTTCTATTTTTTCCCAAAAGGTAATGTATAAATACATTTTCAAATGATTGATTGATCTATTTATCCTCCATGTCTTACACTGTAATTGCACTAGGAAGAAATTCTTTCACACATATAGAAAGTCCCAAACAATAATCATTCCAATGTGCTGTAAAAATATAAGCATTGTTGTATTAAAAAGGTGAACAATGAACTTGCAGCATTGTCAAAGTCAGAATAGATTTAAAGGCCTTTACTCTTAAATATCATCAGGATTGATGTTTTATGAGATGGTGTCTCTTTTTAAATGGGGTGTTTCACAACTGAACATTAGCCACACAGTTGGCAATTTCTATTTAGGCTGGATCCTGATTTTTTTTCTGTTTTTATAACAACATCTCACAGTGTCCCACAAAACCTCTCCTGTAATTCAAACTGAATGTGGACCATCAGTATCACTGTAAACTAGTCTTTCCAGTGGGAGCTCACACCTTGTGTTTATATATGATGCAAAGAAATACAGATGCAAATTCTCACAAACATTCACACCCTATTTCTCACAGGCTCACCACACTTACACATTTTGTAAACGTGCAGGGAAACACTCCACCAGCTCAATACAATCACACACCATGCTGTGCACACTGGACGAGGTGCCGGACGTACGTCTAGAAAAACTCCTAGAACCATTTAGCTTTCTGAGGATAGTGCAGTTCAGCTGCCTTCCTGACTGTCAAAAGGAATGCATTTACTTAGACTCTCTCCACTGGGAAAAGCCATATTCTCTGTATTCACTTCACGGAGGATAGTTGCTCTTTTGTTTTATTCACTCATTCTACTGGAGTTGATAGAAGGAGCAGAGTGAAGACAGAGAAATCAGTCAATCATTTTCTGGTTTAACAGGCTCCATGTCTTTACCTAATGGTGCATATTGTGATAATACAAGATAGTAAATTAACTGTAACTTCTCCACTTCATGTGCTTTACATTATAAGTATGCATCATCTACTGCTGATTCATACACTGACTCTAGTATCAAAACTCTAAGAAAATACACAGTTGGAAGAAAAAAGATTAAAAATGTAATTTAATTTGGTGGAATCTGATGTCCCAGACAAAATACCTCCATCTAATCACAAACATGGTTAAGCCAAGGACCAAAGAACATTTGCACATATTCCATTGAGGCTCATTAAGCACTAAGCTTCCTGTTAATCTGCTGCAAAGGTCAGATTCAACAGACCAGTGAATTTGCACTTTTCTGTTGAAGTGCAGCTGAAGGGCCAGCTCTGGTCTCCAATTCACTGCACGAAAGGAGTTTTCACACCTTAACTTGGGTCACAGGTAAAAAAAACAGCTTTTAACTAAACTCTTAACATCAGATCATGTTCTGAGAGCAAATACAGGCTAAAATGTTTTCTACTACTGACTCAACTGCTGCCTTTTTCCCTGTTTACATTGCCTCTGTTATTATATGTATGTGTGTGTTTGTGAGGGTGCGCGTATGTGCATGTGTGTGTGTCATACAACATGAGATTACATCAACAACATGATGTTTTCCTGTGAAGCCTTGAAGCCAGTTCAGGTAATGGTGTTTTATTCTTTAAAGAGATGGCATTTGTCCCACACTTTGTGATCAGCATCATCTTCATCATCACTGTCATCACCATCATCACAAGTGACACAATATTGTATGAAAAACAACAAAAATGAAAAATATTCAGACAGGTCATTTTGTACAATATACTGTCATAAAGTACAATACATATCATGGACTTCACTATATTTCTTTCATAAAAAATAAAAAAAAACTTTACAATAAAACTCGTAACAATAACTTTTCACTGTCATGTTCTGTTTAGACCTCTCTCTGTGAAATTACAGTTGGTGTTGAAGCTGTGGGTGGTAGATGCTGTTTGAAAGGAGATGCTGCACATAAAGCCCCTCCAGAGAAAGACTTTCCAAACAGTTACACCTACAGTGTTCACAAGCCAGTGATCCATTCACTATGGTCAATGTACTTCACAACGTATGTGCAGTATAGTAAAAAAAAAGTATGTACATAAAAATGGAGTCTGTTATACGTATCTTCTAGTGTCCCTCCTGCACAATATTTTTTTGAATGATCTCCTAAAGTCATTGTTGAATATGGTGTAAATTATGGGGTTCAGTGCACTGTTGCAATATCCAAACCAGAAGAAGAACTTGAACAAGGTGCCAGGCACCGGGCAGGAGTCACACAGCGTCATCAGCATGTATGTGAAGAAAAAGGGAAACCAGCAGATGACAAACACTCCAATGACCACAGCCAGGACAAAGGTGAAGCGTTTCTCACGGTTCTGCCGGCCCTTCCAGAGGCTGCCCTTGGTGCTTGGTACCCGCTTTTGGATGTCATTGTCCCCCGGTTTGATTTGGCTCAGTTTGGTTTTTCCCTTGACTGTTTTCTTTTTGATCGAGCAGGGATTGTTCACTTTGTGGTCGGAGGATGAGGACTCTTCCATGTCCACCCCGTTGACCCCTCCTTTCTCCTCATTTGCTCTTCCTTCTGCTTCCACTCCCTCCTTCAGCTTGATGTCCTGCTCACCGTTCAGCTTCTCATGGCCGAGGGGCTCCTCAACACCGACACCATTTGCCTTCAGGTTGGCAGCATTGGTGGTGGTGGTAGTCTTTAGCACCTCCTTCTGCTTCCTGTCCCCTGGAGGTGCCCGCGTCCTCTTTTTGGCGATCTGGTAGATTCGCACGTACACCAGGACCATGATGACACAAGGCAGAAAAAAAGAGCCAATGCAGGAAGAGATGACATACCACTTATCATTATTGATCTTACACACAGGGACCTTCTCACTGTTTTCTTTCTCCATGGTGATTAATGGTGGGAACGAGATAACTGCTGCGATGACCCACACAATGAAAATGATGCACTTAATTCGCCGTGGTGTCCTCTTCAGGTTGTACTCGATGGCCTGTGTGATGGACCAGTAGCGATCTAAGCTGATGGCACAGAGATGAACAATGGAGGCAGTGCAGAAAAGAACATCAAGTGCCAGATATATCTCACACCACACTTCACCGAAGTACCAGTATCCCATGAGCTCATTGGCCAAGGAGAAAGGCATCACAAGTGTAGCCACCAAAATGTCTGCCGATGCCAGAGACACTAAGAATAAGTTCTGGGGAGCCCTCAGGGCCCGACTCGTAAATACAGCTATGACCACCAGCACGTTACCAAACACTATCAGCAGGATCATGAATGCCACCAGAACAGTGAGCGGCACAGAAATGTGGAGGCTGTAAGGAACCCCTGCTGGAGAAGTCTCGTTGGTCTCGTTGTTAAACTCCATTAGCCCACTTCCCAAGGGAGCTCACCTTAACAAATATCATCCAGGAGGGAGGACAGAGCTAGTAGCTGACAGCAAGGGTGAGAAAAGAAGGGAATGAATCACTCCCCAGAGGTTTTCCCAAATTCTTCTCTTTCATTGTGCTCTGATTCTTGAAGGATAATATCTTATCATTCAAGGTTGTCAGTTCATCTGAGAATATGAGACAAGAAGAGGAGAACTCAGATCCTTCAATTCTGTTTACACTTGGTTTTTTTCAATCAATTATCACACATTTTATTACTTCCGTATTACTAATTAACTCAAAAATGATCTCAGTCATTCCCCTATATAATACTGAAAAATATTAACTGTAAAATAATCTCACCTAAGGAAAAAAGCGGTGATACAACCTCTTCAGTGCCAGAGACGCACGCACAATGAAAGAACTGTCAGTGGGTAACTTCTTTAGGCAGATCAATAGGAAGGAAAGATCCATGTGGCGGAGGAAGCGTGAAGTCTTTCCTCTGTGTCTCCTCTCTCTCCACACACAGTGATCCCTGTGCTGCATCTAGTTGTGTTCAGTAGCGGACCTAATAGAGCGCTAATCATATTATCCCGGGCGCTGCCGTGGTGCTGTCTGCGTGTGGAGTCTCTCTCCTCAGTGTTAACCAGAGCGCCACTCCCTCTCTTTATAGCCCGCACGCTGCAAAAAAAAAACGGCCCGCTGCGAATCCACAGTGTCAACAACGACACACAGGTCGGTCTGACAGCCTGTGACACCACAGACAGCTGGAAGAAGAGTAGTGAAGGAATTACAGACAAACACTGTCGGGAATGATTTAAAGGTAGGTGATTTGTTCATAGACACGTGGGAATACAAGACATGGACTATGTACAAGAAGTCTATGAGTGCGAGGTTGTTTTTATGCATCTTTTCTATCATTCTGTCTCTGTCATTATGTCTACAGAAAAAAATGAATCATAATCTACCTGAGAGCAAATTAAATGATTAAGGCAAGTCAAGTTTATTTGCAGAACACCTTTAAAACAGTAACAGTAAAGCTCTCTACAATTAGAAAATTGAAAACACAGTCACAGGGATGTAATAAAATGAATGGAAATAAAATAAAATAATATTCAAAATGAAAAACAATCAAATACAAATACATAGATGAATACATGCAGTTACAGTGGAGTAAGAAGATGCAAAAACTCTGCCAGGAAAATGAAAGTGTAGTAGAGAAAAGGGCACACATGAACAGCAGTGTTTATTTAGATGAAGCTGTGTGCATTTAAGATCACCAAGAAGTGAATGTGTGAGTAATATAAAATCTGTGTTAAGAGTCCAGTGATGTCTGGCATGTCGTTAATCAGCTCTTGCACACTGGCCTAACTTAAGCGCGACTCCTCTACTTCATCAAAACTACAGAAATGTGCTGGAATCAGTTTTCATTTTCTGACACTGAGCTGAACAGTCAGCGTTCACTTTATTTGCTCTTAAAATGAATGGAAAAACATATGAGCAACAAAGTAGCTGCACACTTGTTTGTTTCACTGTCTTTAAAAAGAGTGAACTGTGCAACCTTCTGGGACAGACATTTTTTACAGTGCAGCAGACTCATCGCCAAGCAGCAGCCAGTCACACAACATGGATATCTACAGAGGTGTTTTATTACTTTGTCCAAACTTAATGTACTTATCCACCTTTTACACTTAACGTGCAACACACTAGGGAGCCACCAAACGTTGTCAGGAGCAGACCTCAGAACGATTCACAGACCTTTAGTTTGCCCAAAGGAAACATCTGACAGGGTACTTCTGTGTTCACAGATATGACTTGGGAGCAGCGTTGCCGGCAGACACAGGCCATTACTCATCCTCACCGAGCTGAGGTCTAAGTTAAAAAAAATTGTTGGGAAGTTGTTAAGCTTCACTCTGTGTTTATGTTCTCAGTCCTTAAGAGTCAATGCCTCAGGAGGCCTGAGGGTGCAACCTGCAGTTTAGACAAACTAGTTTTTACTGTTCACCAAATAAATTTGATCATCATACATTTTCATTTTGAGAGTTTGAGGTCATCTCTATGTGCAAAGCAGTTACAATGCATTATGTGTGTTTCGTGAATTCAGCGTAACAACAGGAGTTAGCTGGCTAAAGACAAATATTTAATCTTATCTGACACCTGCATTAATTTGCTCAGCGCTGTTTAACTAGGTCATGTTTAGCTGTCATGTGATGTGTACATCATGTGCATGAAGGACAAGCTCAATCTTGTTTACTTTCTCCACATAATTAAGATGTGACAGGTGATGACAGACAAGCAACAGTCTAAGTAAACTTATTATCATTTTTATTGGGTGGATTAAAGTTGATTTGACCCGAATGTCACACAAAATAAACATGGTGAAAAAATAAGATGTTACCTGCTGCCTGCTTTAGCTTGTTGCCAGTATCACTTTACAATCACACAAACTTACACAGCAACGACATGAAAACACTCCTCTCTTCTATGGATGCATAGATGATGTTTTAGCAAATGAAGAGTTTCATCATTTTCCTGGCACTGGAGTCCCTTCTTACCACGAAAGCACTGACTCTCACTCATACAAATTAGAGCATTGTTTGTGTTCCCCTGTGTGGTAAAATTAAATCTCACTCTGGGGGGGGGGGGCTGTGGACACAGAGTACTCTCCTCGTCATCAGCGGGTGCTGCATGTGATCAGACTCAGTACAAGAATCAACCTCACGCCCACTGGATGAAAGCATAATGATACTAACGTCTTATTTTACAGAAAATATTTTGACATGTCACAGCAGGAAAAGAACAGGTGTAAATAATCAAATTAGTGATTACAGCTTCAGTTTCATGTTTGTGGTGTTGTGCATGCTGGTTCACACTGTCACACTGCTGCAGTTTACTGGATCACTTTAATAAAACACAGCCATAGTTAAAGTGCATTTCCTGCTATGATGAGTCTACTATATATCTGCCATGAGAAGGTCTGTTGCTTTATAAATCCTTCTAATATGTCCTTCTCTTCCATATTATATACATTTCCATAATTTAAAGGTGACTTGATGGTAGTTGCTGTTTGACTTTTAAAAGAAGCAGGATCAATAATACAGTTTTACAGCCGGAGTGATGCACTTTTTCTCTTCTGATTTTTCAAAGCACAGTGTGACTTTGAACAGCTGAAGAGGTCCATTACATATGTGGCTGTCAGGCGTTGATTGTGTGTCTTTGACATAACATTAAACATGTTTTGTTCTGTTATGATGTGAGCATGCTGTTGGTTTTTTGGTGTTGCTGAATTCAGTTTCTACTTACTAGCACTGTGATTTCCAAATCAATTCCACTTTGTGTCCTGAAAAGTTCTCTGCGTTGGTACTAATTACAGAGGAAATGTTTTAATAATTAATGCCATTTAGTTGCAGGCGAAAGAGTGTTTTACAAGAGGTCAGGTAAATTCGTTGCAATGTTAAATCTGTCTACAGGCAAGCATTCAATTCAAGACTTGAATAATAAATCCCATCATAAATTATAATATTGATGAATATTTCCTTGGGTTGCCTAAAGTGAGTTTAACTTTTCTATAATCTGTCTTACCAGGAAACATCTAGGGAAATTAGTATTATTATTTGAAATAAAGCATTACTTCTAGTTTTTTATATTAATAATGTATTTTCAAAGCTTAAAACAAAAACAAAAAAAGCTCAAGTAGAAGAGGACTGTCTGAGTGATGCAGCTTTCTGTTGGTTGTGCGAACAGGACACGCACCTGAACATGGCCGAGTGACGTCACTCACACCCGTTCCTGCGGGAGGGGAGCTGTGGGGCGGGCTGACCCGGGGGGGGGGGGGGGGGGGGGGGGGGGGGGGGGGGGGGGGGGG
>JAUMHL010000001.1:18327723-18345314 GCA_032362345.1 Sandelia bainsii
GTGACGTCCCTCAAACCCGTTCCTGGGGGCGGGGTGGTGTGGGGCGGGCGGCCCCGGTCCCCCCCCCCCCCCCCCTGAGCAGAAGACTATGAAATCTGTAAGTGAGACACATTCACACTTTGCGTGAAATCTAGCCTGACGGATTGTTTGATAATCATCTTGTGGGATCATTTTCGAAGTAGGTGAGAACTAAGGCTTTTAACTGGATGCGAGTGAATATTCAATGCGCCCACCTGCGCTCACACAGCGCTCGTATCGGCCAGATAATCCTGTCTGTCCAGGGCGGTAAAGTAACAGGAGCCGTGCAGCCACTGTGGCACTGACTGACTGGTTTCTGAGTAAACATTATTTTGTCGTCGCGCATGTTGATGCGAAGGTAAAGCGCAAGGACACAGTGACACCTGTCGTCTCCTGCGGGCTCCAGGAGGACTCTGTGGGAATATGACGAGTTTAAGTAGCTGCTACTACTTTTTGTGCTTTAGCAGTGAAATGAGCATCAAACTGACACAACTTCACACAGTGAAAACACACAAACAGACTGGAAGACATATGTGATTTCAGATGGCTGTGTTATAATACTCGTGCTGTGTGGCGGACAAAGCTCCCAGAGAGAAACACAGGCAGCTTCAACCTTCAAGACTTTCATTCACCAGCAGGGGGCGGTGCTGCACTAGAGCAGAGACACAGTCCAGGCTACTGCTGAGAAATAAAATCACAGTGGCCTTTGTCTTTTATTACATATTCTGTAGTGCATCTTAACTATTAGGAAACATTATTATTATTATTATTATTATTATTATTATTATTATTATTATTATTATTATTGTACATGAGAAGTCTGTGTTGAAAAGTGCAGAATCATCAAATTTTTCATGCATCATAATTTGATTTTCAAATATGTTCTTTTGATTGTATGACACTGGAATTATAAATCAAAAAGTAAAGTTGTAAACTACAGTGACTGTAAGAAATGCTGGTAATATGTCTGTTTACTTCTACATGTCCTCGTGTTTGCAGGTGTGTTGTCCGAATGATATTTCTTGAAGAGCAACAATATTTCAAAGATCAAGTTGAGCTCTGGCACAGGTGTATTGTAATGTATGTGTAATGTATTTTCAGTTATAGGCCCCACTAACACACCCATATGCCAAACACAAAGTGTTCAAAAACACAAGTGTTTTTGAAGTATGTTCATAAGTAATAATGTAATTGTGTGAGCTTTAGTCACAAACCCTGATTTATGGGGAGTTAAATGCAAGCTGCACTGAAAACAAGGAGAAACATCATAATTAAATGTAAACAGTGACAGGACATTTGCAGCGTTTCAGCACTCAAGTTTAAGTTCTCGTGAAACTGAGGCAATGATAAGGATTTGGTACAAACTGTAAACTGAGTAACTTCAAATGCATTTTTCTACTTAATGTTATGAATATTTCACTCCTGTTTGTATTCTCATATTTTAAGTATTTTTCTGTGATGACAATAAGAGGACAGCAACATGTGGCACCCACTGAAGAAATACATATAGACCGAACAATACACACGCAACACCTAATAAATTTGTAAATATTTATCAGTTTATTACAGTTAAAAAGATGTATGTACATACAGAACATCACCAAACATGATCATTTCACTCATTTGCAAAGTAGAACTCTGCAAGCTAGTTGGTTTCAGGATAACTGTCTTACAATGGGGCGGCACTGATTAAGTTTGTCATTTACAACCAAGCACACAAACCAATGTATTTTTCCTCTTTTTTATTTGCCAAACAATACTTAAAAAAAGGAAAGGCAGGTAACCAAAATAACGCAACGGAAGGATGTTTAGTAAAACAAACTGTTGATTTGCTGGTCCAATTCCAAGTTCCTGCTGCCAACATGCGGCTTTGTACAGTATGTACACAGGTAGAAACGCCTCAGACTGGTTCTTGGTCACTGTGGTTAGCAATGAAGACTCACATAGAGGTAGTCATGTCTGCATCTGCTCGTCCAGTCAAGAGACCACTGACCCAAAAACTCAAACGTCTGTTCAATCCGTGGCCCCAGATCCCTTTACTGACATTAAAGAAACAAAAAGAAAAGTGATTATCTGTCTTTGCTGATTAAATCAAACGGTCAAAAAGGTTCTGCTTGGTGCACATAAGGCAGTCAAGTAAATGTATGGAGATAGTATAGGGGGTGTGTGAATGGGATTCAGGTTTTTAGGCAGGTTTGCAGTGGGAAAGAGCAGGCTGCTTCACATTAAAGGGCTGTTCCACCAAAAGTGGCTTGGTTTAACCAGAAAAAGTGGAGACTTGTGTGATCATAAGATGAAGAACGTATGTCATATCAAACTTAAGTAAGAAAACTGAAGTTCCTGCTTGTGTCCATTATGAAAATGTTTTTCCTTGTACACACTTACAGATGCTTAATATGGTTGTGGTATAAAGTGTGACAAATAAACTAAACCTTCAGCATTCATCACTCAAAATGGATCATTCATGAAAAAAAATCTTTTCAGCTAAAAAAGCTGTCTTAGCAGAATAAAAATGCAAGTCGGTTTTGGTGGAATTCCCCTTTAATGCCAAGGACAAGTGAGATGCAAGCTAATGCACATCCACTTGATAGAATAATGGCATTATCTTCCATTGCACTCTTTGTATTTCTGTAAAACTCTCGTCACATCACAGATTTTTGTAATACTGAGTCTACCGTAACGTCAGATTACTGTACAGAGTAAAAGAAAAGATAAGACAGAAAGAAACTAGACCCAAATTTACATTATAACGACCAGTTGCTTGTCATCAAGTACAGTCAGTGGCCATAGACACAAGGAATAACCAAACAGACACATAAAAAAGACCATTAAGGCTGCTTGTCAATGTAGATTAAGTAGGATACGCATTGCCACACAATGCTTCGATACCCTTTGCAATATACAAAACGGGAGCATTTGCAGATACACCTATAGCCACTAAATCAAAGTCCTCTATGCAAAAACGCCCAATTCGGACCCAGACAAATTATTTCAAATATGTGTTCAACATGCTTGTTTCCTGTACAAAGTAACCAGGCAAGAAAAAGACAAGTTGTATAATCTCAGAAAAAAGAAGAGGAGCAAAATGACTTTGATTCTGCGATGCTCTCTATGGCCTAAAATCACCAACAATAGAAAAGTAAACACCAATTTTACTAAAATTAATTTAGATGCACCAGTATGCAATCATCACTCCATCACGCCTTTAACTGAACAGGCCCAGTCGTTGATCTGTATCTCCTCCTCCACAACAAATTAAAACTATGTTCCAGGACCTGATGAACGCTCTGCGGTCGATTAACCCAGTTCAGTTTCTGGCGCCATCATCCTCTGCATCTTCATACACTCAGCATTCTCAACCTTGCAAAATGGCACATGAAAAAAGTGAAAACAGAGAGACTGAATGTAAAAATGGGTCACAGCGCCCTTGCTGCATACCTAATGCACATCTCACCTTTGAGTACTTGAAGGCATTTTTTCACACAATTGTTTACAGCTAAAAGTAAATACACAAAAAAGTAACTTCCAAAGCTTTTATATAAAACCCAGGAATGCAATGCCTCCGGTGTGTTGTTGAGCGTGAACACAGAAAGCCCTTTTTACATTTTTTATAGTCTTTTTCTGACAGTCTTGTACTGTAACTGCGTTAAGCTCAAATATGCACCTTGTTGTGTTGTCTCATCGTTGTGTCCAAACGATTTGATCTGTGAGAAAACCACCAGGCCCGACGCCAAATCGATAAGGTCAGTGGATTTGTCCCTCGTCATGTTTTTTTTTTTTTTTTTTTTTTTTTTTGAGTAAAGTCTGCATCATCGTTGGGAGCAGATCGTTTCCCGCCTGCTCCTCCCCCACCCCCACCCCATCTTGTACAGCATACGTTTTAGTCCACAAAAAGCAGCAACGGGTTCTGCTGGTAAATTAGAAGAAGCGGTACATTGTTTCCCCCAAACCCGACACGAGCATCAGGTGAGCCGTGGTGTGCTCATCACTCAGGCCTCCCATGAAGGAGACCGGACCACGGCCCACACCGAGCTGCTGCTGCAAAAAAGAGTAGACCCACACATTACAATACAAAACAGAACCATGATTGAATATAAAGCTGAGATGCAACGTTTTCAAAATGGAAAAAAAAAAAGAAGTTTGGTTTGATTACTTTTTGATGGGATTTGTAATGTCCATTCATTTGAAATAATACTAACTGAATACACATTCCCCATAAAAAACACTCATATAAATTGATTGAATAAACAATGATCTGTAATAATTCATTTTGTTGCAATGGAAAAAGCAGGATATGGGAATTTGAAACCATCTCATAGCCACACAGACTCTTTTACAGTTCAACAGAGCAAGATCTCATAATATTGACAGGCTTAAACTTTCCCGAAGAAAGGTACTAATATCTTAATATCTAATATCTGAGCCTGAGAAACTCAAATATTTATATTTAATTGATACAAATTTACATGATAAACCTTTTAACAGATAAAACATTTATGAAACAAAACGCCCCCATACAAAAGACTCAATGAGGCTACTGTGTTTTTGTCTGATGATGCCAATGTCTTAAAAAAAGTGCATAAGAGCAGCAGCATTGCTGGGACAGTGTGGGACAAAAGAAGATATTACATTAAATTAGAAATGTCACTCAAGGGAATAGTTTCCGTTAACTAATCGTAACTGAGAGTCTTCTGAGACGCAGTAAAAAAAACAACAAAAAAACAACTGAAAAATGAAGGTTAAGAGTCAAAAAAGAGGAACTGTCAAGAAAAAGTTACCTGCCAATGTTTTATTATCAAACCTTTTCGAAGCTCTGACACTCGCCACTTGCTTCAGCGACCCAGATAATGTTTTTTTATAGAAATGTTTGATATGTTGGTCATCGATCAACTGGATGACAGCTGTGCAGCCCAACACTGAAGATATTATCCAACAAGCAAATTTAGCTAAAAACTGCATTCACTGCAACAACCAGGATTTGTATACATATATAAAAACCTCACCTGTCATTTATCCCATCACCTCTGTATGTTTGACTTTTTTCCAATACCTTTTTGTCACACAAAAGCAAAATAGATGGTGGTCACAGCACCGCCGCCCTTTTAGAGAAAAGTCCAACTTGCTTTTTTTCCCCCTCCTATCCTGTATTAACATTACTAGCTTAATGTTGAACAACTACTGCTGCTATTTGTTAAAAATATCTCTAATCACCCTATTTTACAACTGATATCACTTGATTTTACAGATTAATGCAACAGCAAAAGGAACACAAAAAAAAAGTAAGATCAAAACAGCAGTAATAAAAAAAAAGAACTGAAATAATTTAGATCTTTGTATTCTCATGGACAATTGTGTTTAGAAATGAACCACTGGATCACTCTAAACATAGGCACAGTTTTTAAAACATACAATTTTTAAAAAATACAAAAAAGAAATTACAAACACACCATCATTAGACCTTTGTTCTCTGTGGTCAAGCGATTTAACATAAGTTATCTTGCGAAAGGATGATATAAAAAAGAAAAAAAAGAGGGAATATCAAAAGAAAATATAACAAGATGACAGTTAAAATTACGGCAGCAGCACTAAATGTGAAGTTCAAAAGACTTTTTTTGTTTGTTTTTGCATACAATTGTATCCTTGCTCACATAATAGATGCTTGTAATTACTGTAAATACATTGGCAATGGGAGCATGTTTTATAAGGTTAAAAGATTTGCCACTTAGCTCACAGTTAACTCAATATATATAACTCTATATATCTTCAGTTTTGGCAAAGAGTTGGAAATAATTTCCTCTTGTGTGATTCGGAATGAAGAATGAGCAGGGAGCGGCCGGGGTCCTAAAATGACTGAAAATCTCTGGATGAGACAGAAGTCAAGTCTCCGCAGATTTGCCTCGTTTCTGCCCGAGGATGGTGAAAGAAGCATTTTCCTCTTCTTCCTTCCTTTTATATGTCCCCGACAATCATTGTGGCGAGTCTGTTTTCTTTACAGTGTATGATACACATAATGGTGGCAGGTAGGCGAGAGGGTACAGAGCAAGTGGAGGGTTTACAGTTGAGGACTGGGATTGAGCTGCTCTGGGCTCAGACCATGGCACGGTATGGTCCCTGCATCTTGAGGAACTGGATGATGAAAGAGGGGCCTCCCGCGACAATCTGGGGCGGCAGGTGGCTGAGAGGACAGTTCTCGATGCTCATGATGGACAGTTTGCTGCAGAGGGCCAGCTCAAACGGGAGGCTGTGCAGGTTGGGGTTGTCGTTGAGGTATAGTTCCTCCAAATTCTCCAGTGTACCTGAGAACAGATGTCAGTGTTAGTTAAGCTTTATCCTGCAACTGATGTGGTCAACCTGGGAAATGGAAATACACAGCCGACACAGTAATACATGTTATGTATTACATGTTATGATGATTCCCAGAAATGAATTAAATACATGTCTCTCAACACTCACATTCTAGTACATACAAAATAGAAATTTATATTTTTCCCACCTCTGGATTGGCCAGCCAATTAATCGGGACAATCTTTGACATTTTTAAATAACTGGCATCAACCAATGTCTGCGCTCATACTGGCCAATCATCATCCGCAGCCTCATCTGTAGTCTACACTGGGAGCATTTCACGCTCATATGCAACTGACTATTATCACATATGAATGTGAATTTTTTTTTGGGTGCACCAAGGTGAGTGACTCACCAGGATGTATTTTATCAGCACTTGAAAAGAGTGAGTGAGATTATCGGATCTCAAATTACAGTTACAGTGTTTCTGCTGCAGTCTCTCCTCTGCTCTCTGTCTCTGTGACCGAAGGTGAAGCTCAGCTCCTCCACACGGTGCCGGCAGCAGGCAGGAGTGGAGACGAGAGCCCAGTTGAGCTGAGGCTTTACAAGATTACGACTGCATGTCGTTACACTTGATTGTCTTTAATTGTATGTGCAAATTAAAAGCCAATAAAGTAGTTTATCAAAACACCTGTCGAAAATGCACAAACTACCAGAATAACAAACATCCCATGTCTCCCGAAGTTCCAGGAGTCTCCTGCATTTTAATAGCAGCTTTCTGACACCAGCAAATTATATTAAATCTCTCACATATCAGATATTTCCTCTCTTCTTGTGATAAGTGGGGCTACTGCGCACAGGAGTACACCGTGTAGCATGAGTGGCTGTTCTCACAGTTGTAGCACTGGTGAGGCGTTCAGAGAGTGTACAGAGTGTAGGTCATCTGTGTTTTCAACTTTCTTTTTCTGAAACACAATTTTTTCCATAATTCAATGAATGCTTATAAATGCTCATTTTTAATTATTAAATTGTTGTATTTTATCTGATCCAAAAGTAGAAAACAACAACAACAATATTGGCATTATAAATCAGCCAGCGGCTTCACTGTTGCAAAAAAAAATCGGCATTGGCCATTGAAATAACTATTTTGGTTAACTACTAGTAGTGCCCCTTTAATAAAAAAAAAAAATGTATGAGTTCTTGACACCAGTCAACAGGAATTATAAATATCCCTAAACTGATGATCAAGAAACTGCCATGGTCTTCACTGAGTCACTGATACGTACAACAGATGTCAGTAGGATACAAATTTTAACAATGACAAACTTCATATATTTTGTACAGTCCGGCTTAAAATGTCATGAGATCTAAAGGAAACTTAACATCTATAGGTCACAGGCATTATTCAATTCTGGGCTCAGTCTGAATACAACAAATACAACCACTACAGCTCCTTCCTCCATCCATTTTAATCTCTGGCTTAACTCTTAACCTCAGCAGTAACCAGGCTGGACCAGTCACTCTGGGGAAGGGTCAGAGGTAAGGCACACTGTGGACTGTTAAGTTTTTAAATACTAATGGTTAAGTTTAGCTTTTATCAGGAAACAATATTGCACTTCAAAGCACAAAACAACTGCAGCTGGTTTGTAAAATTAGATTTTCAAAAATTAGCAACTCTGGACATTTTGTTTACATAGAACAAATAAAAAAGGGCTATAGACAAGTCTCTTGATCAGCTTTTGATGGTATCTAAAGTGGTGAGTTATAAAGAAACACTTTTCCAGCCTTCAACAGATTACCTAAGCATGTTACTGATGTAAGTGGTGCAGGGGTTATGAGGGAAGTACTTACCAATCTCCTCAGGAAGGTGCTGCAGCAGGTTCTCTCCCAGACCCAGATGTGTCAGGTTTGTGAGGTGGCCGATGCCTCTGGGTAATGTAGTTAGCTGATTATTTGTCAACACCAATTTCTAATGAGAGAGAAAGAGAGTGTTTTGGGAAGGGCTTTACTTTATAATGAAATTTCCAGGCAGACGTGTTACACGAAGACAAGAAAAATCAGGAAGATGGGCTGGAATTCATGAAGGTTTGCTGATAAAAGATAAAAAACATCCTTCTGGTTGTCAATGTTAACAAAACCTTTACATCATGTTGTATGCCACAGCACTGTCCATTACTCACAGATGTTGTGAATGATTAAGTACATGGGTAAAGAGTATAGACCTGTTCCCTAAAGTTATAAATAACTGTAATTAGAGTGAGATCACACTTTTAGTTGTTTAGTTTGTTGCAATGATGAGATGAGTTTGAGTGCCTCCCAACTCACTAATCTTAGGCTGGCTGTTTGGATTGTATTGAAATCTGATCCAGCTTTTTGATTTAGACAATCGTTTCTTGCCCTAATTAGTGGCTTGTTTTGGGGCAAATATGAAAATAAGGCTAAATAAGTTGACAGTAAAATCCTACTATGTATTTTTTTTTAACAAAATTACAGATACATCACATCCGCCACATACAAAACAGATTTGGCAAAATACAAATACCAATGAAGCAAACTGCAAGTCTGAAAAACGTACCTGTAAATCTTTAAGATAAGCAATTTCATTAGGGAGAGATTCCAACTTGTTCTCCTCCAAGTCGAGCTCCCGTAGTTTTCTCAAATTCCCAATACCATGTGGTAACTTCTTGAGAAGATTATTGGACAGTATTAACACCTATGAAGACAATGAGATTTTTCACGATAAGTAACTGATCTAAAGTGACACTTTTTGACATCACTGCACCATGACAAGCAACTTTCTTAATTTGCCTTAAAAACACTAAAGCACTAACTCCAAACACAGGATGATCCATTTATTTCCAGATGACAGCAAATAATACATGATGAAACAGAAGAAATTTTAATCAAGTGGAACAAAAAAAAAAAAACAAATTTAAAAATCCTGCAGATATAATGCATCACATGGCATTTGCCTATTGTGCTGCTTTACTTCCTGTTTAACAATTATTCTTAAAAATACTTTGCAGAGTACTGTCTTCATTAAAAATATAGGTCACTGTAGGTTTGAGGAAATGTGTCAGTACAGTATTTAACCTAACCCAAAACTCACTATTCTGAGTCTGACTTCTTAACGTTAACTTGCCACCAGCCTTAAGGATTCACTCAAATGAAAACGGTTGTAATGAGTCGACATTACAGCTCCATCCCTTATATTCCTAATTACTGGTTGCATATAATAGAGGATATATGTTCTTCCCTGAACCTGCTGGACACTGCACTAGCAAGTTAACTTCCTACTATACACTTTATGTATGCAAGGCTCACCTCCAGAGAGACCAGACCACAGATGTCCTCTGGTATCTTAGTCAACTGATTGGTAGCCAGGTTAAGCTCTACCATGCTAGTCCACGTCCCAAAGTCTAATGGCAGGGATGTCAACTGGTTGTCCTGAGGAAGACAACAGCATATCTTTATCAGCAAATAAATGGCAATGATGCACAACTTTTAAAATAATGAAAGGTGCACAATTGGACGTTTTACTGTTGAAGTGATTATATTCACTTTTACAGTGAATAAGTTTCATTACAAATTGATTTAAATGTCTCACAGCTTATACTTTGTTCAATATGTCAACCTTGATATTTCTCATATGAATGCAATTTTATAGACCAAGTATGAGAAGAAGGACTACTTCAATATCATGTTCATGAAGACATTTTGAGACATGCCACAGTAGGAAAAATACAAGTGTAAATAATAAAATGAACGATGGCTGAATTCCATTTCTGGGTACTTGTATTGTGCATGCTGGCTCACAGTCACTGTCAGGCCTCCAGAATACAACAAAACCATTGTTAACATTATTAACACCTGTGCTTTTCCTATTATGACAAGTCAAAATGTCTGCTTCGAAAAAACAGATTTGACTGTCTTGTGATATCATAATAGCACCTGACTTTGGCAAAAAGAAAAGTATAAAGCAAAAGTAAGTGATGATTCATTATAACATCTACACTGTTTAGAAATATTATCAACACAAATTTTACAGATAAACACCCACACATGCATACCTTCATGTTAAGCTTGCTTAACACTTTTGCCCTAGAGAAGATACCAAATGGGATCTTGTTGATGCGGTTGTGCTCCATGTTGAGTGAGTAGATGGTGGAGAACTGGGACGGTCCACCCACAGGATATGACTGAAAGCAGTTTCTCGCCAGTGTTAGACTTGTCAGGTTCACCAAACTTGACAGAAGGCCCTGATAAAGCACAAAAACAAGAGACGCATCAGAAGGCACATGATCAGGACAGGACTTTGGCATTAGATAAGAATTTTTATTTTATTTTTTTGAGCACAGGTACAGATGGCTCTAAGCTCTATAACATGAATGTGTTGTCAGTTTGTTTCAGTGTTTTGAAGAGCATTGCAGGAAGTAGTTAGTGTTCCTTAATGACAGAAATAACAATTTCATCTGATAATTCTCTGTTAGCGTGCGGTTCTTGGTTCTACTTACCTCTGGCAACACTGAAATGTTGTTGTTTTCAAGGTTTAACTCCTCCAGTTCTCGACATTTGGCTAATGATCTGGGTATAGCTGACAATCTATTATATCTCAAACCTAAGCGATTTATGCTTGCCAGATTGCCTGGAACAACAGTAAAAAAATATATTGTTAAGTTTTGTACCTTTACAACATTTAACACATCTAGCCAGAGACACAGATTGGTAACATAAAATAAAAACATATTATTATATATTACATGACAAAAACACTACTTAAAATAATTTTGGTTTTGAATCCTAAAATGTACTTAAATGACCTATAGTTTCTGGAAGGTCCAAGAGCTCGTTGTGCTGCAAGTCGAGGTTGGTTATCTGTGTGCAATTTCCAATCTCTTTCGGCAGGTGTTCCAACTGGTTATGGGCAACATCCAGAGTAATGAGGTT
Source organism: Sandelia bainsii (assembly GCA_032362345.1). NCBI lineage: Eukaryota > Metazoa > Chordata > Actinopteri > Anabantiformes > Anabantidae > Sandelia > Sandelia bainsii. Next base: position 18,338,974 of record JAUMHL010000001.1, read on the forward strand.
GCATAGCTCCCCTGCAGAAAGATGCACACAAAATTAAGATAGCTAGGTTAATTCAAGATGAAAGTTTTTTCCAATGACCACCCTTAGTCCAACAAAACACACTAAATCACCGTTCTCACTCCCTCTGCATAGAATCAGAATGCAGATGTTGAAAATGCTGAATTTGTCTCTGTGGCACTGGTACACAGCTTAGCACAACACACCAAGTTAACAGGCAGAAACCTCTCTTATAGTGCAATTAGACAAAACAAACTAAATACTATGGCCAGGTGAACTCATCACTTTAGCATTCAGTCATTTGAATGTGATTTTTTTTGTGTTACTTTATCTTTAACAGCAAGATATAGGGAGAAGCACCACATGTACCACACATAGTATCAGTTAGTAGTAAATATTCTGTATTTACTGCTATTATACTACTATACTAAATATTCTGTATATATATATATATTTTTTTTATGTAAGGTCCTAAACCTTACACTGTAAAGTGCCTTGAAATGACTTATGTTGTGATTTGGCGCTATACAAATAAAGTTGAATTGAATTGAATTGAAGTAACATCCATTATGATTACAGGACAGCCTACACTGAATATGGAAATTAACACTTAAATTATTTCTCATGATCAAAAATTAGCTTCTTGCCTTGCCTAGACACTTTTCCTGTCTGTACACATTGACTTTACTCACCTATCTCTGCCGGCAGTTGTTTAATCTTATTCTCACGGATGCTGAGCATAGTGAGCTTGGAGAGGTTCCGGATGTCCTTCTCCACTGTTGTGATGCGGTTGAAGCGCAGGTACAGCGTTGTCAAAGATGCCAGCCGGTAGACGACAGCTGGTATCTCTCTCAACTTGTTGTGCCGGAGGTCGAGCATTCGAAGCTTCTTAAGGGAGTCCAGAGAGTCAGGCAAACTAGTCAGGGAGTTCTCACTCAGGGCCAAAGTGACCAGGCCTGATAGGCAACCCACCTCAGCCGGCAGGCTCTGTAGCTTGTTGCTATATAAGTAGAGTTCAGCCAGCTGCGTCAACTCCTTAATGGAGGTGGGCAACATGTGAATAGACCGTTTAGAAAGATCCAGTCTCATTGAATTCTCCTCCCGGCACTTGTTAAGTTCTTTGATCACCTCGGCATTGCTAGACTTCTTGCGTGTACCTGGTGCTGGGTTTGGCCGCTTTATCGTATTGTCAACAGAGAAGGCAACACCCGGTGTTGAGCTGCTGGTGTCCTTCTTTCCTTCTTTGGCATCTTTCCCTTTGGTCTTCGTGTCTTTGCCACCATCCTTGACTAAGCTGGCCAGAGCCTTGGCCTCCTTTTCCCTTTCTTTCCCTGCTGGACCACCTTTGGGATCCTTTTCTTTCAAGTCTTTCTCTTTGCCTAAAGTACTACTCATGTCGACGTTATCGGGCCTCCTACAGAGTTGCTCATGGGAGTCTCTCTTGTCAGGTTACTTATTTTGGGAAAAAAGGGACACAGACAGCCAAAGCGGCTTCTAAAGAAAACATCACTGTGCAGGCCCACACATTTATGATTATCTTTTAAATAAAGGCCTTGTGATCCAATAGTTTATTGAATACTTTTGATACTTTGTTCCTTTGTTAAAATGCCATGGGAGAAAAAATCCTTTGAAGTAGCTGGACTGTGGCATCCATGGGCCACATGCTTAAGTGTCTGAACTGCATACAATCCCAGATCCTTCAGATAGAAGTTTGGTCAGGCTGCAAAGGTCATAAAGGTATTTTTAATCCCTTGAAGATTTGCTGTTGGGAAAAGAAGAACACGTGTCCACATTTACAATATCTGTCACATTTTAAACATTCTCAGCAATAATATATATTAACAATAATATGTCCCTGAGGCTTGCTGTTGTTTTTGTTGGCACTTTGTTTTCTGTCTGCTTTTACGGAGAGAAATAAATTGTTCCAAAAGCAGCTTTACTATTTTTTTTATGAAAACTCCAAAGAGCTGACTGGTTTCTACACAAATGTCTGTTATTAAGGTGGCATCAACAGTATGTTTGGTGAATAATATGACTTCTTACCATTGAACATGACCGTTTCCTATCACTATAACAAGGAACATCACAAGCTTGTTGGCAGTATCGCTCCAATAGTTATCAAATATATTTTAGATTGAACACTACTGGCTATGTGAATCTCAATTCAAAATTGATCCTCTGTATTTGCTCTGTTATGCATCATTAAAAAATTCACCACTTTGTCTTGTTGAAAAACAGTACTCCACAGTGATGCTGATGTGTGAGTAAACCCAAACAGCAGTAAACAGTTTCAAATACTAAAAGTTGACAACAGTTGGCAGAAAACGAGGCATGCAGGCATGGGCAGTTTAAACGTTTCACGTCTATATCAGCAACATTTTTCAGGCAAATTACACCTCCAAAGAACTCCTGTTAGCTAAAAACATTTTCATGCTGCAACAAAAGAGAGGCTGTCCAACACAAACACGCTCACCTCTCAACAGACACTTTGCATTATACTAAGGCATAATACCAGAAATACTACCAATATACTTAAATAAACTATTATTTAGACTAGTTTAAGGAGGACCAACTGTGGAATAAATGCACTGTCAGCTTCACAATGCAGTAAAATATAAACGAATACAATAAGAAAAAAAGCCTAAACCCTAAACAATATATTTTCTTTATATACAGAGACAGAAAAAAAACACATGAACAGGTCTGGTCGGTTGTCTGCACCATGAGATATGTGGAATTCAGTGTGTTGTGCTAGTCCAAGCAAATCTGTTGAATATACTAAGCATAACCTCACACCAACTTACTCCTACAAAACAAACACAGCCCAGCGGGTGCTGACATTACTCTAAGCCTACAGCCGCACCTAAACATGAGTTCCTCTATTTAGCTATCCCCTATAAAGTCTGTAATGCAACAATCACATCGAATATTTATGTCTCAATGACATCCAGACAAAACACATGACACTTCGGATCTTTACATGACAAACTGAGCCTGAATGTCTCTTGCAGCCTGTCTCTGTTTAGTCTCTGATGCTGTTGTACCTCTGTGACTGTGCAAAGCTCTCCAGCACCAGTATAAGCGGTAAAGGCGTGGCAAAAAAGAGAGGTACATTCGGCTCAGGATCAGAGCTAAGTTAAAAGGTTAGGACTGCTGAGAGTAATCTTTAGAAGTGGCCTTCAAAGAAGTATGAAGTCCCCACAACAACAGGTCATATGACCTTTTTGGTAAAAGAAATATTGGGTCAATAGCAGAACCCCTGATATGATTCAATGCTTAGCTGTGTATTCTGTAAATAATAAAAGGTATCCACTGCTATTTCTGTATATTATAATTGAGGAAGTGATTTAATACTGGTTGCAAAACGCATACCTGTGTACAGAATAATGACAATAACCAGGCCAGACCATTTGTTGGAGCCATCTAAACTAAACGGTGCACGCTTCTTCCTTTTATGGTTGTCTTTCTATGTCCCTGCCCTGGTACATCATTCTGTTCGTAACATTCTGCATGTAAATGTTATCTGTATAAGTCTATCTCCGTATTTAGTGGCTAACCTTTTTCCGTAAACCTAATAAAACACCAAATGAGAATGGACGAAAAGTTTCTCTTCCAATTGCGCATGGTCATTTCCTAAAAACAAACGTAACAACAAACACTAACCAAACTGAAGCAGACATACTCTTAGTTAAATCTTGCACATTAATGCAGGAGTTTCTGAAAAAACATAGTGCCTCAATGTCCAAGTGACCAAGGAAATTCTGACTTTGCATGAAGGGAAGGGAGAAGTTGAAACAGTGGGTAATGGCCATGTTAGAAAACCACAGGACCAGGGCTTCAAGATATTACTACATTACATACCCACTCATTGTTCATGAACGTAATGACTGAATAGCCTCAACAATCTGAGCATGACAGCAAGGATGTGCAGAGCTGTAAATAAACCCCAATAGCCCTAAAATATGTTCAGATCAGAAAATATGCTCAATTGATAGGTTCATTGTGTATAGCCTAACAGTCTATCCTTTAAGTGCGGGGGACTCATTTTAAGATGTCTTTGTGTTGTATTTTGGCCAAAGCTATGGAATAATGCTAAACAAACGAGGAAGTCATCCAGTTGTGTATATGTTGTGTAAGTTCCATTAAGTTAGGGCTACTCATTTGGTAGATGTAAATATGAGGCTCCACTCATATATAGCTTCAAAGGAAGTCTAATGCATGTCCATCAACACTAATACCAGCACAATAAAGTGCTCTACACTACACTTGGACTTGATGGCACTTGCAACCCACATAGAGACTAATGAACTTTCCATTAAGGATATCTTAAGCCCATCTGATAATGCCTGTGCATTTCAGCCTAAGAAGAACCGTCCAATGTTATCCAGCTTTTGTTTGTGTGCTAAAATGTAATCCGGATCAAATAAGGCATACATCAATGCCAGCTAATCAGTGAGAGAATACAATAAGCACCTGTGTAAAGCAAATGTATTAAACTAAAGGAGCTGTGATATGACAAAACCTAATACAAATGCAGGAAATATCCTAAACCTAGCTCCAGTGTTGTTGCTTGACAGTTCACTATTACACAAGTACAATAATTAACAAACCAGGATTTTAGCGGCCTGTCAATTTAGACGGTTTTACGTGCAATACTGGAGGCAGGGTAGCAAAACAGAGGTGAGGTGGCAGCTATCGGCTACTGCTAAGTTACTACACTTATTTACAGGACGCAGCTAGCATGGTGGCTACGTGTGCCAATGACAAATCCGCAGAAACAGATTACCGACAAAACGGTACCAGATCGGCAAGTCAAGTACCCTTTCGTGATTGATTAATTAATTTACATAATATGATCACGTAAGGAAGACAAACCATGGTTGCTGTCGCTGTGTATGGTCGCTGTTGTTACAATAAGATAAAGCTACACGTTATGTTGTGACTGTTAACCTAATTTAGCCAACTCACGCAGGCTTAAAATGTCAAATTTTCACTACGACAGCCTAGAAACTAACTTATATCTAGCGACCAATCTCCAAAAATGGAAACACACTTGCTAAACCTGCTAAAATGACTGACAACGAGGCAGGAAATAAGAGCAGCTAACGTTAAGCTAGCTAAACGTCAACAGCAAAGCAAACGTCAGTTATGCCAGACTGCTAAACTTGCTAACGTCAGCTAGCGCGCAAGTTAGCCAGCAGCTAACTGAATTTTAGAGAGCAATCATTGGAGTCAAACGAGGAGGAGTAACACCACGGCCAGGACCAAGTAATAGACGGCTTTTGTTATGCGTATCAGACGGTGCCAAGGGTGTGGAAGTTCCCCCTGATATATTTAATTGCTCATACCCAGCGGTTAGCTTCACCTCAGGCTGAGCTAACTGTGAGCGTAGGCCCAAGCAGGGGGGCTGTCGGACGCGGACCCGTCCGCCGTGGGTTCGACCGAGAGAGGAAACCTCTGCTGCAGCCAGCTGAGCGCAAACGAGCAGCAGACAGCCGAAGAGATCAGCCGGTGAAGGCAGTTCATATGCCAGCAGAGCGACCGCTAAAGGCGCACACGGAGCGGATGAACTGTAACACAATATCTCAGCGCCGTTCCTGTATTGAATATTAGCCGAGAAAAAAAGAAAACACTGTGAAAAACAGCGGCCATTCCGAAGCTGAACAAAAGAGTGCGTCCGTACTCGCCACCGCAAAATGACATTTTAGCGCTATACACGCCTTAACAAGAGACTGTCAACTGTATCATCTGTGAAGTGATGCATTGCTGTGCAGTGGGAGTAAAACGTCGATTGTTAATGTGACAATATAACTGTTTTACCTTCAGAGGTGTGACTCCGCCATCCTTGCTGCTTCCTCCTCTTTTCCTACACTGCTGCTCTGCTCCCTCCCTCTCCTGACACCAAACTGCGTCATTCGCACGCCTAACCAATGTTATCACGAGACTTTGAAATGCAATCAAATATTTCTGGATAAATATTGGCTTCACTTAGGCCACTTTGTATACAGTAGAAGGTGTGGACAGTCTTTAGTTCTGCTATTTTATACAATATAGGTCAATACTGAATACATCAAACTATATGAAATAACACATTTATTCAATTAGCAAAACCGTGCAAACAAAGAAAATACATTTTAAATTTTAATTCTTAGAAGTATCCACTGTTTGCCTTAATGAAAGATTTGTGTATGTAAAATACTTCTACTTATATAATAATACTTTCGGAAGCAGTACTGGGCGGCACGGTGGTGTAGTGGTTAGCACTGTCGCCTTTCTGTGTGGAGTTTGCATGTTCTCCCCGTGTCTGCGTGGGTTCTCTCCGGGTACTCCGGCTTCCTCCCACC
>JAUMHL010000001.1:18361746-18376185 GCA_032362345.1 Sandelia bainsii
AATCGCAGCATTTTGCGTTCATGTAATCGCACAGACTGACATCGCGATTGCGATTAGATTAATCGTGCAGCCCTAATTCAAATAGATTTTTTTCCTTTATCCACACGGACAGAGAGAAACATAACCTTGTCTGAAAGTGGCAGGCTGAATAATCTAACCTGGCTTCTTGCACCTTTCACCCTTTTTTGTGCTTGTTGCGGTGTTGTCATGGTTTTTATTCAATCAGATTTCTTTGTCTTTTTAATATTTATTATTATATTTATTAGAGTGATAAAACACAGCATTTCACAAACTAAATGAAAATGCTTTTGTTCATTTTTAAATGTTTATGTCATTCAGATATAAAAACAAAAGTGACATCTTTTCAGGGAGGAACTTTACATAGCCGGCTGAGTCAGACATCTGTGAACTCTGTGTGTAATTGTTCTACAGTCAGTAAGAACAAATAAGCACCTTATTTAATTCCTTTACAAGTACACATATCTGGCTGTAAGCAACAGCAGCATGTGACAATGAAATTAACGAAATGGCAACAACAACAACCACATGACTCATCAGTATTATATTTGTCTCAGCCACGCTATCAGTGGACTCAGACACAACACGTGGGGCATGATACAACAGGAATAGTCACACAGCTAATGTCACACACAGCGCTTGTGGTTGTACTGTGGTCTGTTGTTGTCACACTGCACCACATCTTATGTAAGTCCCTATGCCAGACACCCAACACTGGCCACGTGCTTGTTCCTGTCACTCTAGCCCCAATGATAATAAAAATACTCTTCTCTCAGGGGTGCATTTTACAAAGTGGTCACGGAAATAGGTCAGCAAAGTGGCCGAGCAATTCCAGTCAATTAGAGTGCTAATGCAACAGGTTGTCAGTGCACTCATTAATGGCGTACCGGATATCACTGTATCTTTAGGACCACTGGCTCAGGACACCATGAGCTTGTCCTCACAATTAAATATAGACCATCTCAAAGACGGCTGGGATGAATAAAGCCAGAGAAACCTGATGTTTTTTTTTCCAGTTTTATCATTACTGGTGCTGCTCTGACTATTTCACAGGAGCTGATATTTGAGCTGATATGTCATGCTTACCTAGTGGGATGCTGTGCTCACTGACGGCTTTGACTTGCTCACAAGATCGTGATGATATGTCAATCTCTATAAAAGGCAAAAACAGAAAAGCAGGATGTACAAAACCTCAGAAATTAAGATTAGTTTGCCTCTCTCTCTACTACTGTCTCTGCACTGCTGGCAGCGTTGGTCACTAAGTCTCAGCCACAGGAGGCTTCAACAGAATTTCTCCACATTAAAATTAATCAACAAAATGTTACATGTTATATCTTATAACAAATATATTAATAAGGAATCACATATTACAAAGTAAATCCAACTAATAATCCCTGTTAAAAATGAGACCTGAGTAAGAAACAAGCCACATCAGATAACCCTCTAAACTGCCCATCCTTTCTTCTAAGAAAATCTGTAAAATTTCTTTGTAAGATATTAAGTAAAGATGCTTCCTGTGACTTAAGACTGAATTTCATGAGTTTCTATTAGAAAATATATGATTTCTTTTATGAAATGTACCTTTTTTAAGAATTCCATCCTTGTGTTGTGTCCCATTAGTGATTGTTTCCATGATCTGTCCTACTTCCTGGGTCTTGTTGTCCTCTAATACACTAATGTGATTTTCCGCTGGGTCTTGTGAAGGTCCACTGTTTTTTGCTTTATCCTCCAAACATGTCTCCTCCACTGTAGATTTGAGCTCCTCATTGGTGAAGTCACTAAGGTTAGTAATCGCTAGCTTGGGGACCACTAGGTTAAGTTTCTGTTCTTCAGCACTGGTTGCAGTCAAATTATTTGCCTCTTTCTCAATTCCAGATGTTTCTGTCTGGTCTCCAGCATCCTCACAAGATTCTTCCTGGTAAGACGTCTTATTAAATGTCTCGTCCATCTCTAAGGATAAGGTAGGTGGTGCTATTTGCTCCTCTGCTGTTTCTTCCTCTGCAGACTCCTTGGGGCAGGATGCATACTCTTCCAGCTTTGGAAGATCTGGCTCAACAATGGAATCATCTTCTCCTCCAACTTCATCCACTGTGACCAGTTCCTCCATGTTCTTAGGATACCAGCACTCTTCATCAGTGTCACCTCCACTTTCCCACACTTTCTCCTAAAGAAAAAGGAACAAGAAAAGAGCTTTAAATACTCTACTACACCTTTAAGCAGGTCTGCAATTGTAAAGATTGTAACAAGCGTCTGAGTTTGAATGTGTCATACTGATCAAACTGCTTACTTACAGCATCTTTCTCTTTACTACATTCATTAGCCTCTTTTGGCTTATTGCTTCTTTGGGGTGAACCAGATTTGTCTTTCGAGTGGTGATCCTGAGAAAAGTAGCAACTTCTTTGTTAGAAGAGTGTGCCACATAAAGCAGGTATACAACAGCAATGTTAATTTATATAAGTTACTCACAGTGTTTTCAATTGATTTTTCTTTCTCGTGTTTCTCTGAAGTGGTGTGCCTCCTGCTTGCTTTTTCACTCCTGCTTCTGCCTGGTGAAGTCTGCCTCTTTTCTTCCGGTGTTCTTCGAAGTGGCTCCTCAGTCATCTCAAACTCAGAATGTCTCAGTCTACCATGGTAGTCCCCACCATCCCTCCTCTTTGGCTTTGTATCGTGTCTTTGGTATGGAGGTCTGGGCAGCTTGTCAGACTTGTACATTTGTTCCTTCATGTAGAAGTCATCATCCACATTCCTGTAAGAGCTGAAGGACATGCCTTGAGGGCTGCCTCGTAGGTGCCTGTCTCTGTTGCCCCTCATCCCTTCACCTCCTCCCCGCTCGTCTGCAGATCTTGAGCTGATATGATCCAGGGGTTTCTGGTAGGCCTTACGACGGTCAGCCACTCGCCCATTTGGCCGATCGTCATCTACGCTTTCCCCATTCCTCCATGGGTCATCCCTCTCCCTTTCATCCTCACTCCGTCTTAAGTGTGTTGACCAGTCCCAAGAACCACGGCAGGGGGCCAAGACATTGCCGCCTCTCTCCTGACCCCTGCACGGTGCTCTCTGGGGGCTGTGGGCTGAACTGCATGATGTAAAACTGGGGCTGTGGGAGTGAGGACTCAGAGAGCGGCTGAGAGGGCTGCGAGAGCGTGCTCTTTCTGGCATGTAGCTATAGAAAGATAAAAGGTAAATTACATGGAGGAATATTCTACAGCTGTGCTGTTCCAAAAATACAACACTGAATCAACTTAGGTAATAATCTGACATATGTGCATCACTGAATTTATTATTTTCTTTAACACAGGAACACGGCAACAAACATAATCAAGCATTTAAGACTAGAGGACAATAAAAGGTCACCGTTCAAGTTCTTGCATGTCGTTCCTTTCCCGTTGAGAGGTGATATCCTCAATAATTGACTGAACATCTTTACCTGGTTTCTATATAGAAAACAAAGTATTAGTAATTTTCTAACACAGCCAAAAACCTTCACTTAACTGTGTGCTTTCAGCTTTACCTTGAGTTGGAGCTCCTTGTACCTCTTAGACATTCGTATGAGAAGTTTTTCATTGTTAATCATAGCCGGAGTAAGTTGGTAATACTGAACCATGGCCTGAGCTGCTTCAACATAGGCCATCTCCAGAAATGCCTGATGGAAGAACAGAAATGTACTATTAATATTTTCACAGTTAGACAGTTATTTGGCCTATGTTGTGGTCACTGATGGCTTTGTATTTGATATGGAGGGAGACCTCAATGTCTATGACAAGAGAAACACAGCATCTGCAAAACTTTCCAAGAAATTATACTTTGTGTTACGTAGCAACACATGTATTTTATATGTACATAAAATACTGCATTATGCTTGATTTAATCTACGAAATGGGTGTGTCAACTGAGTACCAAAAATGCATGTATGCCATTTCTAGTGTTATGTAAATTTCCAAATGTTTCTAGAAAGTTGACCAATAATATACTAAATAATTGATAAATAACAACGTTACTGTACTTGATGGGTAGAGCGCATGAGGATGTAGTTAGTGACTTTGCCAAAGGGTAATCCCAGGTTGATGACATCATTCTCCGTGCAGCTGCCTTCAGGGAGGTTGCAGATGTGTACAACTCGACCTGCGGTTGATTTCCTGGCTGTAAATGCCTGCAAATATTCATAAGATTACAATATTTAAACAACCATGAATATTGTTTTAACCACCAAACAGGTCAATTATCTATCAGATGCTAAATTTGGTCAAAAATCAACACATGCCACTTTTAAAAGATTCAAACTTGCACCTTACGAGAGTCAAAATAACTTCATCCTGCTTGCACTGCCAGTAATGCCAGTATATTTAACTGGTCATGGGGTGTTGTTTGTTTTCTAACTTCAGTGAACAAACCTGCCGACTTTATAATGAGTACAGTTGAAATTGATATTGATCTTCTCATCTAACTGTGACGTTTTAACAATCTGTCAAACTAGTCTGTCTAACACCAGTGTAACACTATCACACAAGATGTCATATCATTTCTCTCCTTGATACAGGTCACCTCATTGCATCTATTAATAGGTCCTTGCCACAGTGATAATGAAAGTTTTCTTGTTTGGACTCACAGACTTGACAGCTGACTGGCCCCAGACATTTAAAACTCCCTATACGTTGCCAAGTGCAGCGAACTGCATTGCTCAAAATCCCTCAGTAGTTCCCCTTTTTTGTTTTAAAGATAAATGAGTAGATGAGAAGTGAATTAGAATTTCCTTCATTAAAACACACAGGAGGCTGCAGACATACAGTGCACAAGAGGTGAAAGTAATATTTGTTTTATTCTGTAGATATTCTATTATCACTATTAATTTTAGTAGATATTTATCTGTGACAATTTATTGGTTATAAGAATTTACTTGTATTGCAGTATATATTTTTAGATAAAGGTATTTAGATAACATTAATGATTTAGTTAAAACATTGAAGATTTTAGATTTTATTTCTGCTCCATTCTTTTATCGAGCTGACATACAGTGGCACTCATCTCTTTTCCAACTCCCTGTCAAACTATTTATCTTCAAATCTCAATGTTGTTTAATGTCTTAGAAAAACAGAATTTAGAGAACATACTGTATGTATCATCAAGCTACATACAAGCATCAAGCTATCATCAAGACAATCTAAAGAAGTAGTTCCATCATAGCAGGGACTTTTGTTGTTATGATTCAGAGCCACATAGAGAAGACAAATAGTTTTCATCATACATTATATCCACCTTCTGTACATTCTGTACTGTATGACACCCTTTTACTAGTTGTTTTGCCTTTGCCTGAACGATTTACGTGCTACAAATCCCACCCTTAAAAATGTTTTTAAAAAAGTATTGGACCATTGACTTATTTAAACAAATATTTAATCTATATCCATCATCAGACTGGTAATTGCACATACCATCTGAAACCTCATGTTCCTTTAACATCACTGCAGAAAGCAGTTGTAAATTCAGCTTGTTATATCACAGAGTCTTATTACTGCAACCATTGTGCTGCAACTGCAATTTTTGCACAGTGCCCCTCCTTCTCTTCCTGTTTCACTGGCTGACAGTCCTGACAGACAGTTCCATGTGTGGGACAGACTGGGGTCCTAATTCCACTTGAGACCAGCAGCCAGAGTCTCAGTTTTTACAGGGACTTTGTTCAGGGAACACCCAACACTAACATACACTTCACACTGGGTCCAATAGCCATGAGCCATGTACAGAGGAGAGGAGGACACTTACAATCTGAAAGTCACTTTACAAGATAAAACATAATAATCAGAGCCAACTGTATTCATACTCAAAACATGCATGAAGCACAAAAACTGGATAAATAATATATGATTATATCCAAAAAAAATGCTGAAAAATGCTGAAATTTTGACTTATGACAAATCGGATGTATAGAAACCCAACCACACGATGTTCTGGATATTAAAGATTAGTGTCTTTCAGTATGCCACAACTTAATGGTTCCTGGCCAGCAGGCTGGCATTAACAACTTTAGATGTGAAAGTGATAATTCTATTAACAGCTCTGTGCCAGTGCCAATGCCATCACCAGAATACATGAAGGTCAGTGCAGGTTGGACTCAATAAACAGATCCAAGAATAAACTAGTTATGCCCTTGGAATATTAAAGAGAACAAGGTTCTTGGTTGTTCGTTATTGCACTCGCTGTCCGACCTGTGAAATGTTGTCTAAAAGCCTAGACAGTTTGATCACAGCACTGATATGACTGTCAAGGTTAAACTCAGGCTATGAACAGTAGACTACTGTGTAGACCACAAACAGTGCCATGTTATTGCAAACTCGCAAGGAGGCATTACACGCACTTCCAGGGCCTCCTTAAAAAGGTCTAATTAACAGACTTTCAATATACACTACCAGTCAAAATTTTGGACACACCCTCTATTTCAGTGTTTTTTGTTTATTTTTATTATTTTCAACATACAATACTGAAGACATTGAAATTATGACAGAATAAATATGGAATTACATAGTCAATAAAACATGTTAAATATGTAAGGGTTTGGGAACATAACCGGAAACAAACGCAGACAATCTAACAGAGAGTGACTGGTGAAGCAGGCATAAAAAGGAGTGCGACTAATGACCATGTGAAAACTGCTGGGCGAGTGACTGGGAGCAGGGGGTAAGCAGGTGAGTGGAAACAGCTGAGACAATTACTGTGAGAGTGACTGGGAGCGGGGCGTGGCAGGTAAGTAATACACAGAACTGAAAGCATGAATGAACGGGTGTGTGGCCTGGAGAGTGTGAGAGAAAAACAGGAGCAGGTTTGTGCAATCAAGGGTGGAGGCAAGGAAGAATGAGACAGAAAACAGGAGGATAAATCAAAACATAACAGAGACATGATAAAACACCACACACAAACAACCAAAGGACACAGATCATGACAAAATAACCCAACATATGTACTAATTCTTTTATTTTATTTTAGATTGTCCAAAGAAGCTACATTTAGCTTTGGCACATTCATAGACATGGACGTAGAGAGGGTGAACAGACGGTTCCTGAATGTGTAGTTCCCTCTGTGAAGCATGGAGGAGGAGGTGTTGTGTGGGGTGCTTTGCTGGTGCACCATTTGTGACTTATGCAAATTTAATCAGGGCACATTTAATCAGATGGTTACCACAGCGTTTTGCAGCAACATGCCATCTGACCTGGTTTGCACTTAGTGAGACCATCATTTGTTTTCCGACAGGACAATGACCCCAAACAAACACACCTCTAGGTTATGTAAGAGCTATTTGTCCAAGAAGGAGAGTGATGGAGTGCTGCATCAGAGGATCTGGTCTCCACAATCACCCGATCTGAATCCAATTAAGATGGTTTGGGATGTGTTTGACTAGAGAGTGAAGGAAAAACAGCCAACAAGTACATAACACTTCTGGGAACTCCTTCAAGAGAGAATACCAAGAATGTGCAAAGCTGTTATCAAAGCAAAAGGTGCTTACTTTGAAGAATCAAAAATATAAAATATATTCTGGGTTGTCTAATATTTTTGTTTACTACATAAATAAATGTGCGTTTTGATAGTTTGGATGTCTTCTGTATGTACAATGTTTAAAATAATAAAAACCACTGAAGACCAAACTTTTGGCTGGTAGTGTATGTAACAACAAAAACAGTCTTGGTAAGTAGACATTTTCATTTCAAACAACCTTAATTAAACCATCTCATAGTTTTAGGTTTTTGTTTTACCCCCTCTGAACAAATTAGACACAGTTTAGTATTCACTACAGCATGAGTCTAATAATAAAAAACACAACATCTGTAAACTACATAAAGAAATGCATGAGAAAAAAAGTTCGACAGCCATAAAGTTTTGTGAGCTCTAAGTAATTGTCAAAAAAATCTTTTAAGTCAACTGATGTACATGTACCTTTTACATTTAAACCCATGAATTTCTCTATATTGTAGGTTTTATCCCACTACAAAATTTTGCTTAATTGTCATTATAAATTTGGCCTGATTGAAAAATACAGCTTTTTAATGTATTTCTACATTAATCTATTGATTACAACTGACAATTTGCACCATTGCCTACAGGCCACAATCAACAAAGATAATGTCTTTGCCTGCCACAGTGTTCACAAAACATCACTCTTTCAGCACTATGACCTGGCATATTAGGGCCAAATTGTGTATAGGACAACAAACATTTCACACAGCACCTTCCTGTTTTCACTGACAGCATGCTGACTAATATTAGCTGGAATCTAAGGACTAGTCTGTTTATTTGTACAAGTAGGATCTATGTTTGAGGATCCACAGAGATATTCAGTCTGGTTTCACAGTTTCTCCCAACGTTCCGACAGAGAGTACTTGCACGCCGATCCCTCAGATCACATTCCCAGTCTCTCACCATTCTGAAACTCTATACTACTGCCTGGAGGTGTAAGTCACAGTTCTTTAGGTCTATCCTCCTAACAGCAGTTAACTGTAATCCTGTGTTTATGTCCTGTGTTTGATTTCCACTTTCACATGAAGCTACTATGTTGCTTTAAGACGAGCTGCGGGACACTGCAGTCTGTGTGTGTGCAAACATATATTTGTGTGCTGTATGCTTGTATGTGTGAGTTTAGGCATGTACATATGTGATCTGCTACAAAAACAAACAAAAAAAAAACAATATATATATATATATTCTTTTTTTTTTTTTAACCACCAAATCAATTTCATAAATGTGGCCAAGTTTACTTAAAAAAATATTAAATTATAATCTGATTCCTACATAATGTTTCTACAAAGGTTTGATTTGTTTTTCCTAACATTTTTCTGTATACCTAAAAAAAAAAAAAAAAAAAAAAAAAGTTCACAAATGATCATTGCATCTGCTTTGTGTGCACATCTCTGTCAGTACTTTGTTCAACACACGGCTTTAAGACTAGTAAAACCCCACCTGTTCTGCTTGGACAGGTGTGTGTTCATAGCAACTAACATTAGCTCATGTGGCACAGCCTATAAATATTTTCCCACTGATACAATAAAAAACCAATAACCATATGACTTTTACTCATATCACTTTCACAGTTCAAGCTTCTGTTAAACAGGCTCACGCATGTTGGAATAAAAGAAGTGGTTTTGCAGTGGTAGGTGATAAGTAATTTAAAGAACATGGATATTTGAAATAGCCTCCATTTGGTCAAATATCTTTCGATCCAATAATATCTCATATTCTTAGATCTTAAACACATTTCTATTTGTCCCACAAATTGTTCTGTATGTTCATTACACATAAAATTTTTCCTTTCTTAATCGAACTATTTAAATGGCTGAACTATCAATTTATACTTTCAAAATCAACTTTGTATTTTAAATTTCAATGATTAATGATAGAGATAAACTGATCTGAACATAAGTCAGATATATCAGGCTGAAATACAGGAGAAAATATTTATAAATGGATCCATGAAACTGGCGCAAACATGTCTTTAGGTATTTACTCTGGCATTGGCTGTTGAGAGTTGCGTGCTGAGCACCAGAGTAAGCTTTCCTTAGGTTTGCTGGGGCTAATTTCAGGCGCCTTTCACCTCACTCATCATCTCTATTTTTCAAGAGACCTGCCTTCTTGATGGATGCCTATCAACAGCTGTTGTTTTCCAGTCCTATTTCCATCCTTATTGGTAACCCTCCACATTCCTTAAAATGCAAGTTTCCACCCCCTGCTGTATTTACAGAATGTAACTGGCAACAAAATAAGCTTATTGCTTTTCAATACAAATAAATAATCCCTTACTATTGCTTATTCTCTATACTTTGTTGTTTTTGTACTGCCGTGTTCATTTTCATCAATTTCTCTTTACTGTGACTCAGTCTCTACCAACCATGCAACTTGTTCACATTCTTCATTAGTCTCGACAGAGTTTAGGATGCAGATAAAATGTGAAATGTGATGTTCCCTGCTTGACATTAACTGAATCAATGGTGCAATTAGTGAAAAGTTTAAATAGTATCCAGATAGTCATTAAGTGATAAGACAGGGAAGGAAAAAAATCATACATATGTTCTAGTCAGCACTTAATGCCATAGTTTAACGCCATAGTTTGTCAGGCTATTTAGGTTTAGTGGAAATGAGTTGTCAAGCCCAGACAAAGTCTGCTATTGGGCCCCAGCAGCTGTCAACAAGAAGAATTGGGTCCAAACACATTCAGGGTTGATGTAAGATTTATTTATTTATTTTTTTTTATTTCTTAAATCTGAAATGCAGTAAACAGAAAAAAATTAAGTGTAAATGTTATTTGAGATAATATGTAATAATATGTCCTCACAGTTTGACACCCTAGCATATTATTGGAAACTGGCCAGTGTCCTCATGTGACTCACATAATAACAATATTCATGTTCTATTATAGAAGTGATGGTTTTATATCACTAGCATTACTTAACATTTGATTTAAATGCCAAGGGCAAACTAGAATAATTCACAGAAGAAAAAAAAAACAGACAATTGTCTGACCTTTGACTCTGGCTGTTGTGCAACAAATCCTGTGTCTGACGTGGGATAAGTCTTCATGGCTGCAGCTGGCAAGTATGATGTATTGGATCCTGAGGATACATCTGTGGAAACATTTTGAAATTTCGATTTAAAATTGTCCTCGTACAGTAGAATGCAGGAGAAAGGCTCAGTGTTTTTAAACTGCTGAATGTGTCATTTAAAATCATTGTTAGTCAATCATTGTTTTTCTCCTTTCAATAGTTTAATAATGTTTTGGTTGTATATTTAAGGAATTTGAAAACAGCTTGGAAGAAAATGGCTCAAAACATAAATTAGTGTCATGAGCTGACATCTGGGAAGTGTCTCCATCTCTGTTACGACGTAAACGCACTCTCAGATTCTCAGTTATACCCCAAGGTTTGTTCGAGCAGTTATTTGGTGTTTTAAGCAAGCAGTCATTGTGAAAGTCCATAATATACATCCAAATGTTAAAATAAGGTTTATTGAAACGATAAGACAAGGCTTTCAAAACGTATAATTAGCAATGAAATTATAATGTTACAGTTTTGAGATTTCTGTAAAAAAAAACACATAATGCTGCTTGGTTGTGTATGGAGTAGACAACATATTTTTTTTCTTTGTTAACAAGTTTGTTTATCTAAACACTAACAAGAAGACAAATTATCAGCCTGCTGCACACACACTGAGACTGCTAAAGACTCATTCCAATAAAAAAGTATTACAAACAATGAGAGAAAGGAATAATGACTTTTTTTATGCTACCTGGGCATCCACAGGTGGGGGAATACAGGGAATACAGGATATGTAATACACTGGACAGATACTATCAATTGAGGAAGAACAGGTGCTCAATTTGTTTATGTGTAGGAAAGCACCACACAGAAGTCAACAGCTTTGTAAGTCTGCAGTTATAAAAAAGCGAAATGCACAACAAATAAGAATTAAGGTATGGGTTAGTGTTATGGTCACGACATTTTTGATTTCAGACCATTTTATTTTAACAGCATTAATTAATTAACATTAATATATGAAAACACACTGTGCCAAGTTATAAAAACACATTGCCTCACACTCTCACGTAACTCTAAAAATACTCCCACACCTCCATCTATCACTTCGTTTCACATATTCCAGTAATCACAAAAACATGATCGCCAGCAAAAACAGACACTTGGTTGGTGGAGGTGATGAATGGGTTACCCTACCTTGACCTCCAGCAGAGAAAACCATGGAGTTCATCCCTCCGGGGTTCAGACTTCCATCAGAAGGCCTGCCAACAGTATAGTGACCAGCTCCAGCTGATACCTCGGTGGAGCTGCAAGAATCATAGAAGGCTGGTTTTAGCTGCCTCTCCCCTGCCTTGCTCACTCATATCTTGTGACACAGCTCATATTCATAGAAACATTAAGATCGCTGTATATAGAGCAAAGAAAAGGAAAATAGTTCCAAAACTTGAGAGCAAAAGCTTAAAAATTTTAACTACAAATTTATTTAACTACATATTGGTAAGAGAGGGAAATCTACAAATCACAGTGAATTATAATAATAAAATTTACAGAAATAGAATACACTATGTGAAGCCACTAGCTTTGTGAACATCTGATTTGTCACTGAGCAGTAAAGCAACAGGGCACATTTTGCTATCACAACTTATTTCAACTGTCATCCGAATTTTAGAGTTGAAAACTACTCACCTTTCATTTGTGTACAGTGTTCGATTCTGCAGGTGCAGTTTTCCCTTTACATGCTGATCCCAGTCCTAAAAACACACACACACACATATATACACACAAATATACACACCGTCCAAACATAGATCCAAACTGCTTAGACACACTGGAAGCTCAATGCTTGCCTTCTCTTGGTAGTTCTTATGTAACCCATGTATAAACTCTTGGCTGAGAGCAATTAAAAAGAACACATTTTGAACTAGATAGCTGGTGGCTCGCCCCTCAAATCAAAACATTTAACTACAGCATATCAACTGTTTTCTGAATTAAGTGCCAATTTTCTCATCCAATGTGAGGACTAAGTTTAGGGGTGGGAAAATCTTGCATCACATCACATGGTCCCACAAGGAATATTGTGTGCTTGCTGACAGCTGCAGCATGTAGCTTTGTTCTAATATATTTTAGCACAAATACGCTCCAGAACTTCATGTGGAGAGGTGCCTGGCAGCAGAGACATTCCCTTCTAAATGTTTTCATCAGGGATTGCCCTTCTAACCAAGCAGGGAAGGTGAATTAAGTCTAAATGACTGGTAAGTTTTGCTGCATTCCTATTTATTGTAATGTCATTATGACTAACACCTGAATGGCTTAATAATTAAACAAAACTAACAGATATCACACTTATGCTGAAAAGCTGTGTTGAGTTTCTTGTGTATAATTTCAAGATAAACATACATTTACATTTTGACTAATCAATTCACTCACCTTGAGGTTGTAGACCTTCTTGTCACAGATGCTACACTGGTGTGGCAGTTGAGTAGGTGTGACAGCATGGTAATCGTTGACCTGATAAGGCTGAAGTTTCCTGGTACCTGAAGATATTGTTTCCTCACGTCCATGGGGGGGCTGGCAGCCAAAAAATCCTTGAGTGCCACTTGAACCAAAAGAGAAAACGCCACCACTGGGATTGAACTTGGGCTCAATGGTTGGTTCTTCTGGGTTATACAGTTCCATCCTGGTCTGAATTGGCTGCCCAGATGCTGTCCACACAGGGGCAGAATTAGAAACCATGTCCACCTTTCCAGTGTGTGTCAAGTTAACAGGGCCTTTCCACTGGTCCTTATGCCCAGTGGCATTATAAACATTCATGTTCTGCTCACTGACACTGAATCCAAGTTGTTGCCCCTGCATATCCTGCCCATAGAAGTCTCTCTGAATACCAACACCGTTTTTTGTCTGGGTGTTAATCACTTTGTACTGTTCATCACTAGCAGTGGCTGCTGCTGCTGATCCTCCAACTAAGTTGTACTGAAGATGCCTGTCAGTATCACAAGGGTATGATGAACCAGACCTTTTACCATACTCTGGGTCTTGTGAGCCACAAGACGCAGAGTATGCACCCCCTCCACTGGTGTGGTTCAGTCCCGCATTTCCTGGGTGTTGGTTGAATCCCCCACTCACCAAGGCCCCCAGGGTTGAATTTGAAGAGGGAAAACCTAGCACCCCTGTTGGGAAGGCAGCTTGTGGATTCCCAACAATACTGGAAGTCTGTAGCTGATTGAACAGAGGATGGGACATGGCAACATTGGAAAGTACTTGATTGAGAACAGTAGCTGCACTGGCTGTACTGCCCCCCTGAGCCAGTTTGAGACGATGAAGAGCAAGCTGGGCCTGGAGCTGAGCGAGCTGGAGGTTGGCCGGGGTCAAGAGGAGCTGCTGGTTCTGCTGCTGAGGCACCACCTGAACACTGCCTGCCAACTGGCCACTCACCTGAAGGCTCTTCTTATCGGTGTTGTCCACAGCCACCGCATTGATGCTGCAGAAAAAAAAAAATCCCATACTTCAGGAATTTCAATGGACAAATGCATTTGGCTTGCTAGATGTCACACGAAAATGTAGCCTTTAAAAGTGCATGTGCCTATGATCACAAGCCTTCTCCTGAAGTGGGGTTCA
This sequence comes from Sandelia bainsii, assembly GCA_032362345.1. Taxonomy (NCBI): domain Eukaryota; kingdom Metazoa; phylum Chordata; class Actinopteri; order Anabantiformes; family Anabantidae; genus Sandelia; species Sandelia bainsii. The sequence continues at coordinate 18,375,885 of JAUMHL010000001.1, forward strand.
GACTCGGAAATTTGAACAGACACAAATTGTTTTTGCACAAGTTTGATATACAGCAACAATATAAACAATACAATACAGCAAAATATAAAGACTATGAAAGCAAGAACCAATGTGAATGAGGCTGACTGAGTGCATTGCTTGTTCTGCAACATGACAATTAATGTCAAAATTCTATCTTTTAGCTACTGGTTAAACTGGATATAACATACACTACTCACAAAAATTTAGGGATATTTGGCTTTCGGGTGAAATTTATGGAAAACGTAAAAGGTTCACACTACAGTGATATTATATCATGAAA
>JAUMHL010000001.1:18376285-18409503 GCA_032362345.1 Sandelia bainsii
TTATAGTGCATTTTAGGTTCATCCTGAAATTTCACCCGAAAGCCGAATATCCCTAACTTTTTGTGAGTAGTGTATCTGTGGTTGGTGAGGTAGTAGAACATATTACATATTGTAAACGTAGATTAAATGCACTTAAGATTACCTGCAATGTCAATTAGTCAATGTCATTGCTGGGACTATACATTTCAATTCCCAATTATGGAAAAACAAGCAGGAGCATTATTGAGAATACTACTCATCTCAAGTATGTCCTGTACTTAAACTTGACTTTGTTTAATATGGGACAATTTTGTTGTCCCACACTCTGTACAATGACAATAAAGTCTATTCTATTTTACTCTATTCTATAATGGACAGTATGCTTAAAGTTAGATTTACAATGTTTTCAGCCACTTCTGACGTGCTACAGATTGTCTCCTATACTGTAAGTCTTGGTAAGCAATTCATGCCTTCATGCAAACACTATTTAAAACCTTATACACAATTTTTTCACTTTTGTTTACATTGCCTATTAGAAGGTTTCAGATCCTTGTATTCACACACCTTGTATTGTATTGACATGAAATAATTGCTCTCCACTCCTTTTTCCTAGTTTCACAGATGTGATTGTCCAATTTTTTTTTATCATCTATATGTTGACAAGAAATTGAATTCCCACAGAAACTATTCATCCTTGAAGACCATAAGGCTAAGTAGACACACTATGTATATTCAGGCCTAACCTAGAGGGAAATAAGTCCCATGTTGCAAAATGTACAACAGTAACATAAAGACTATATCAAACATACGGTATTATGTATTATATGTGTATAGCTTTATCATATAGCATTATGAGATGCTATAACAAGACTAATTCTGGTAGCTCTGCCATCTTTTGTAGTTGAAACATAATAATTTATTGAATTGTCACCAATGTGGAATGGATTCAGTCATTCACTGAGAGGTCATTCAAATGCTCGATTGTGGTACCTTCACCCCTGCTCTAGAGAGGTTGTTGGTAATGTCACTGACTGTTGTAGGGGTTTTCTTCACAGTGCTTTTCCATATCAGTTGTTGTCCTTATTGTTTTCCTTGGCTGACCCCTTTCTTTATGCTGCTCATTACACCAGTGGTTTCATTGTTTTCATTACAAGTGGTTGTATTTGGCTATGCCCGACATTTGTGCAATGCCTCTGATTGTTTTGCCCTCTTTTCATAGATATCTGGTCTTCATGTTGATTTATTCTTTTTAAAGCCCCAATCTGGTACTTTGGTAAGATTTGGTACTTTTGCTATTTGGCTCCCCCTGTTGAGCTTAATTCACTTTTGCAAATGTCGTAAATACCAGTCGTGCCTTGACCCCTACTCCAGAAAGTGTTACATGTGCATTTGTTTACAAGCGACATGAATGTGTTTTGTAAACTTATTTTAGTTGGCTAGCTGTTTGTGGACATTAGCATATTGAGATGTGTTTCTAATGTCAAGTTAGCTAACGTGTATGTGTCCACATGTTTGTATCGAATGAATTCGATACACACATAAATGTATAATGTATGTATAATGATTTAATTTAATAATCAAATAGAGCCAATAAGGTGATGTTGGAGCAAGAGAGGATTAGATAAAGAAAGAGTGACAGAGCAAGAGATTGGATAAAAATAAATGTCGACCTAGCTTGTTGGCTAAAGCTGAAAGAGTTAACTGGATACAAGGCATACAAGACTGAGCTGTTGTTGTTGTTGTTGGACAAGTAAGAAATAACAAATTAGCTGGCTTGCTATGTTTTTTTGTTGTTGTTTTTTTTGTGCCTGCTTGATGTATGGTTGTCAACCTATGTCAACAGAGGTTTAGCCACTAACTAAACATCTTGAGGGTAACTTTATAGACAACACACTAGAACAATTGTGTTATTGCATTGGTTGCTGTACAGTTATGTTGTTTAGCTTGCCACCCATGTTTCACTTTGTGTTTGGGTAATTCAAGTTGTGTAAGCTTATTTTATATGACTAGCTTTTCTTTGGATTCCCCAGAATTCCTATATGTTATAGCCAGATGTTAGCAGCATATTAGCTTAGCATGTTGCTATCCTGAGTTGTATGGAATGAATGTGCAAATCGTGACTAGTGCATGAGAAGAAAATAATCTGAGCATGCATATTTATTTAAACACACATTACATTGAATAAGACTGGTTCTTTCTGTGTGTAATAGCAAAGTCTTTTTCCTCCGTCTGTGTGTCACAGGGTTTCGTAAAGCATTATTCAGTTCTTTTAAGATGTCTCCAGAACAGGATTCCAAAGTTACACAGTGCAGTGACGAATGATCCAGGCTTTAACAACAAATGCAGTAGTCACAGGTAAAACTCAGGGCTAAAAGCAAGAGTAGTCACTTAGAGCTATTTATTGTTTGAACAATCTCACAGGATACACTAACAAGGACCATATGTTACAATACATTCGCTCACTTTAACTTTGACTTAAAATATCAGCAAAGTCTTAACTTTGTCATATCAAGTCATATTAGTCGTTTAATCTTAAACCCTAATGTCTTAAGTGCACAGTAAACATAAATGAAGTAGCCTTGCCTTACCAATAATTTTGGAGGGGGCTGAAAGTTTTACACAGGAGGTTTGGATTGGAGGATTATCATCTCCAAGTCTGTCTCCCTGTTGGCTTCATTGGTTGTGATGTGATCTTGCAGTTACATTGCCACATCATAAACTTATCAAGTCGTAACCTTCACTCTTACACCTGTTGTAGTTGTAGCTGTGATTTTAAATTCATATCCCTACAAAATTAAAACTCAGTATATATGTGTGTGTGTGTGTGTTTTGTATTTTGTAATGACTACAACAACAAAAATCCAATACTGTAATATAGACTTCAGAGTTCATCTTAAAGTACCATGTTAATTATAGCTATATATTAATTTGTAATAATTTTTAAGACACATTTTCATAATTGTATCAATTTTGCAATTTGTTGCTCCACTACGTTCACACATCAATAATCTTAGTGAAACCAATTTGGTGAAATCATACACTAATTTCAGTTGCTAAAAGTTTTACTAGTCTAAAAGCTGAATGCTAAAAATACATCAAAATGCTACATAAAATGACAAAAATTCAACTTCAAATGATGCTATTTAAAATAGGCTATATTTTTTTATTTAATGTTATTCAAACCAAACTATAGAAAATATTTTCACATTTTTATTTGTGTACATGACTGTAAAACCTACAACAGAGAAAAGTTTACATAGACCTCTACTCATCTAACAACACATACCGCAGTGTAAGGAGTTGCAATTGTAATTGTGATACATAACTTATTTTGAACAAGTGACAGTCCGCAGTTTTGCTGTTGATTGTGCACAACCCTAAGAGTACAAGCATGCTGATGGAGAGATAAACTTACACCACTCCGACTTATGACTCAAAGCTATAAATACGAGTTACCCACTGCCATCCAGACACAGTGTCCTTAATAGACTAATATGGACTCCTGGGCAGCTGGCACAGTGAGCGAGACACTTCAGACCAATCTTGTGATGACAATAGTTGTCAAATGAACGTCAACCAGGTGTGGAAGAGTAAGACTGGCATTTCTGTAGACAAGAATGGCAAGAGAGAAAAACTTCCTAATTAAATAAGGAAGAAAATTAAAACAGGTTCACTGTGATTTAATGACCTTATTTTGAAACAATTATCACTGCCATACCATTAAGATTCCCCTAGGAGATTTGACTCTTCTGTTCTTCCTTGATTGATTCTTTAAAGAGACCAAAAATCATCTAAATTCAGGAATTATGTGTATGTATTTGCAGAGATCAGGGTACCGTCAGCTCTTTTTACATTGTAATTTAATTCATGATCATTTGCTAATTTATGTAATGCTGCAATGCTGCTATAAAGGGAACCAGGGCTCCTATAAGGCTTTGGTTAACAGGCAAAAAATAGTATGTCAGGAACGATAAACGCCATCTTTTCCAATCAAGAAACCTATTTTTGACATATTTAATATAGACACTGTACATGTAAAATGTTTCTTCTGCACTGAAGAAGTACCTTAATGTGAACACAAAAGCATAACAGCTGCATAAAATATTTGCTGAAAATAACAATTGTCCAGTTCAACAAACCTCTAAGCTGGATCTGAGAGTTTGGATTGAGATCTATTTACTGCTGTGAAAAAGTATTTGCCGCCTTCCTGATTTTTATTTTTTTTGCATATTTATCACACTTAAATTATTCAGTTCATCTAACAGATTTTAATATTACAAAACTTGAGTAAATACAAAATGCAGTTTTTAAATGATCATTTAATTTATTAAGGGTAAAAAGTTTTCCAAACCTACATGGCCCTATGTGATAAAGTAATTGGCCCCTAAACCTAATAATGCAATCAAGCATGTGCAATAACTGGCAATGAACATTTCACATCTCTGGAGGAATATTGGACCCACTCTTTGCAGAATTATTTGAATTCTGCCACATTGAAGACTTTTTGAGCAAGAATGGCCTGTTTAAGGCTATGCTACAGCATCTCAATCGGATTTAAGTCCTGATTTCGACTAGGCCACTCCAAAGCCTTAATCTTTTTTTTTAAGCCTTTCAGAGGTGGACTTACTGATGTGTTTCAGATCATTGTCTTGCTGCATAACTCAAATGTGCTTGAAGCTGCAAAGCAGCCCCAGATATTACAGCCACCATATTTTTGGTATAATGTTCTTCCTATGAAATGCTATGTTAGTTTTATGCCAGATGTAACAGGACGCACACCTTCCAAAAAGTTGAACTTTTGTCCCATCAGTCCACAGAATACTTGCCCAAAACTCTTGGAAATAATCAAGATGTTTTTTTTGGCAAATGTGAGGCAAGTCTTTGTGTTCTTTTTGGTCAGCAGTGGCTTTCACCTTGGAACTCTCCCATGGATGCCATTTTTGTCCAGTCTCTTTCTTATTGATGAATCATGAACACTGACCTTAACTGAGGCAAGCGAGGGCTGCAGTTCTTTAGATGTTGTTCTGAGTTCTTTTATAACCTCACATTTACTTGGGTTATCTTTGTGTAATATTAAAATTAGTTTGATGATCTGAATCATTTAAGTGTGACAAATATGTAAAAGAAAAAATATTAAGGAAGGGGGCAATTACTTTTTCACAGCACTGTAAGTACACAAGTTCACATTATTTTTTATTCCCACTAAACACGTGTATTGTTGGAAATATTCAATCAGAATGTTCTTACAATTGTATGTTTTGTATTTACTTTATAACACCAGTCTGTTTTTTATGTTTTACTCTTACCGTGCTCTTCAGAACGATACCTCTGTCAGATGATAAAAGGCACTGATAGTCAAGGCTATGACATACCAGAGCTTCAAGGCCAACAGACTCACTATTAGCTCAGTCTTAAGAATAGCTTCATGTTGTCATTAATAAATCATGCAAGTAAACAGATTTGCAAATATACACACCTCAATCTTATTCTCTTTGGTTTCACAATTTAAAGGAAATAAAGCCTAAATAAGTGGTTATAAATGTTTAAAAATCTTTTATCTTTTATCTGATTCTAGTGAATGTATGACAGCAAACTTAGACAGCAGAAGACTCTGTAATGGTGTTCAGTAATTTTACAATCAAATTCTAAAGAAGACCACCATAACCCAAGTCAGATTATTTATTGAGCATATTTTAAAATAAAGTCTGAAGTGAATCCTGTTTCATCATCATGATGTTTGCAGATTATTAAATTGATTTCAATTTAATTGTTAACAAAATATACAAAGATTTAAATTTATAATTCAGTGTCAAATCACATCTTTCCTTCACATGGTAATCATTCTTGTTGTGTTGTAAACAAAACAACTAGAAAATATAACTTGTGCCATTCATCAATAAAATAAAGCATAAGAAGTAAAGTATGTTGTATGACAAGTACAATGACAAATCTCCACACATTCGTAATACTACAATTAATAAAACAACAACTGTGAACAACTAAATGTGAGCTTTAACTAGCAACAATAGACAATTAGACAATTATCAGATATATGCATGAGCCACTATATCACTCAATCTGCAAAAAAATTTAAATATATGATTGGAATTTACTTCTGTTAAAACACCAGTGAGAAACATCTGGCATCAACATCAACTGACACTGATAGTTTACTACCAAGTATTAAAAAGTACATTTATAAGCTTCTACATCACAAACATGCACAAATTTAGCAAAATATTTCAGCTAATCTGAAAGTTCAAAAACTCTCTGTACATATTTCTACAAATGTGCATATAGTAAACTAGTAACACACTTATTATGGTTATGATTACACTTTCAGCAAACTGCTAAATATTTTTCAGAACAGCTTTGGAAAACACATTCACAATCAAGGACAGCTCCGTAGTCATAACAAAACACCACATGGCCCAAATCAGTCAACAGAGCTTATCAGAGGAAATAACTAATTAGAAGCAGCTTTCAAGTCCAGCTACAGAATAGCCGTTCACTGAGTCCAATGAAGGATCCAAGATAATATCACACAACGTCCAAATACACTGCAGCTCCACAGACAAATATAAATCCAACCTCTATGCAGCTCAGTGCCGCTGACAAGGCTCAAAACCACTTAAACTACACTTAAGTATTAAAAAGCACACGTGGTGGCGTTATAAGAAACACACAAACCTTGAAAAGAGGCAGCAGAAGTCCAAGTTACACCTGTGACGCTACACTCCACACTGCTTCTCCATAGTCTGACCTCTGCCCAGCAGCTAATACTGGTGTATGTCGCGACTCTTTAACATGGGTGTAACATGATTAATGCTAGCAGATTTACACTAACATAACATCCCTGCTAGTAGTCTATACCCTATGTGAGGACACTGCTTCTCTGTGTTAACCAGGCAGGAATAAGAGACACAAGTGATGAAAAGTCACAAGTGGTCAGCATGTGTGTGTGTATGGACGGGGGTAGACCAACACATAGGGAAGGAAGCATTTATAGAGGAGACCTTTGGGTTGTGCTGTGCAAACCTGAAGCTGCTGCTTCCACAGTTGGGCTCATGTAAAGTCTGCAGTCAGACTCAAAGTAATAGACAACAACAAAATGTCTGATTACTACTCACTTACTATTACCATCTCACAAAAAAAAAATAAAAAATTTCTCTGTGTGCCTTGTGATGCAGAGTGAAACATATTGTAATATCTGCACCCCAAGTTTAAAACAACTTTTAAAGTATTGAGAAGGTGCTCTTCATTTAATTGTTTATGTAAAATATATTATTTCTTTGGACATTTACAAGAAAAACATTTTAAAAGGACTCCTTGATGAATCAAAATAATAATAATAATTGTTATTATTATTATTATTATTATAATGATAATGATAGTAGGCACAACTAAAAAGAGTATTTTTAATGCGATTTATTAAGGTAAACAAATAGTTGACTCTTAAAAAATATTAAATTATAAGATACTTGTATAATATTCAAAGAATATTATTAAAAGTTCTTCAAAAGGGAAATTGTTTTTAATATTACAGGCTACGCAAGCTGAAGCTACAAAGTAGTTAAATAAATAAAGCATGATATTGTCACATTAAATTTTTTTTATATGACCACTTAAATACCATGCAATGACATGAACAGAGAGTGATCCCTAATTTTAGTTTTCTCCTGTTTATAGGGTTCTGCCTGAGAAAATGCAGCAAATTTGAGACATGCTGCAGCCAGTGAAGTTGCTATTAATTAGGGATCTAAATGCACCAGCACTCTGAGAATATCAGAATAAAATATGAAAAATGTTAATATTGTGAATATTATTATATTGACTTTAGGAATAAATACATAAAGCTTGGTGATAATCTTTTCAGCCATATTTCCAGCCTTTTATAGAAGATATAAAAGGGAAATCAGAAGCCAGAAAGTCCCTTTTTCTCTGTTGTTTAACCTGTCACCAATTAATATGTTTTAGATCCAGCATGTTTGCTTTATATTGACACCATGGAAATGCATATCTACCTGATAATCTTTGGAATTATAAACAATTAAACAGGAAAACCTGAAAATAGGTGGAATTCAGCAAAACTGTAAAAAAAAAGTATTATTCGTATGTTTTGTTACGTCTGTCAATCATTGTATTGTGGAAACAAATTGCACCAAATAAATGTTTTTATTTACATTGAAAGGCCCTCTTTTAAAGTGTAGTAGAGAATAAGTGGCTCTTTACTTTTTTTTACCCATTAAATGTTGTTTGTCAATTGTTTATGTTTTTAAAATACCATCACATTGTTTGGCATTTGTTTTTATGTTTAACTTGAATGTTTTATCACACACCAATTACAGATCACAATAAAAGAAAAAAATTAAATGCATATTTTCTTTCACTGTCTTTTTTTCTCTCTTCCACCTTCTTCTATAAAGTTTTATCTGTAGGTTTTTGGCAGCTGAAAATGAGAGCTTTATATAAGCATACAAGCATTAAAATCCAAGGCTGGCATCACAGATTTGACACGACAGATTTACAGTCACTCCATCTGTTAGCATCACAACCAGACGGCAAAGAGAGAAAGTTGCTTTTCATCCTTTGCCAGTATCACATACTAAATAAGTACTATACCACAATAAAAAAGGGACATCTGTTGAGTATATCACTATTTTTATTATTTTTATTATTATTATTATTAACCACCTAATTTCATGAATCATTTTAATCATGGAGAAAGGGGTAGAGTTATATCACTAACAACAATCAGGCCGGGGGAAATTCTATACTACAAAACAGATACTGAGATATTTTTCATGTGGATTCACAGGCGCTACCACCTCTGCCAATGTCATACACACTGTGACAGGATACAAGACAAGAGCAGGAACAGCATATACTGAAAAGCACGACCAAGTGGCTGGCATCAAGTACAGGAACATCTGTGTCGAGTATGTGCTAGACGCTCCCAAATCCTGGAAGTGGTGGAGAATGACAGGGCAAAGACGGTGCTGGCTAACCAACAAGGCACTGTGATAGTAGACAAGAAAAAACAAAGAGGCAGTGGATATAGCAGTTCCAAGTGACAGCAACATCAAGACAAAGGTGTATGAGAAGGTGTAGAGGAACCAGGGCATGTAAGAGGATCTTGAGAGGATGTGGGAAGTGAAGGCCAAAGTGGTCCCAGTGTTGATAGTGCACTTGGGGCTGTGACTTCTAAGCTGGAAGAGTGACTCCAATAGATCCCAGGAACAACATCAGAACTCTCGGTTAGTGCAGTGCAAGGTACAGCTAGGTCTAAACTCCCAGACCTCTGGTAGGTTGAGGAAAGACACATACTACCCACAGGGATGATATACATATATGTGCATATATACACACTGTTCTTTCATATATATTTCACTCTGTGCTGCTTATCTTTTACTCAAAGACAGGAAAAGACACACACACACACACACACACACACACACACACACTATATAGATATGTTATGAAACTTTTTTTTTCTCCCACGGCCCACTAGGTGGAGCTATATATTGCTATAACTGGCCCCGGGAGGTCTGACAGGGATGTATCAGCCAACCATGTGAGGGCACTGTACTCATTTTAATCAGCAGTTCTATCAAGCCTGATAGAATGGGATTCATGATGTTTGCAAGCAGTCATTTACATAATTTCACTCAAAATTAATGTCACATTGGAATAGGAAGAAAGTGGGAGAAATACTTTTTCCACTATTTACAGTCATCATGGTCAAATATATATATATATATATATATACATATGGCAGACAACAGACTCAAGTAAATTCATTCATACAAAGTAACACATGGGCAGGAATACATAAAAATACACATTACTCAAGACACTAATCAAGAGCACACCATGCAACCATTACTCTTCCCAATATGGCATAAACAGTTACTGACATTCCAGACCCTTAATTTAACTTTTCAACAAATCAGACACATAGCTGGAACCTGCATCGTCAACACATAACCACGATCATGCCTGACACTGTTGGATATGAGTGAGGAAGCAGGGTCAGCTTGCCTTGCTCCACATTTGGCAAAGTTGCAAGGGGGTGGTTCCTGATTTATGGTGCTCTAGTACTGGGTGAGTTATCTTGGCCACACAGGCATAGGGTCTGGCCCCTTACGACCCCCATAAGGCTGGCGTGTCCACATTAACACATAACTTTGATTCATACCATGTTTCTCTAATGATGCTTGTAAAATGGCAAGATTTATGCTAGGGATCAGTCACAGAGTTTTATGAAGTGATATCAAAAGCGTTTGTGAGGTCACTAGATTTGCATGGACCCAGCCTTGGCCATTCACTGTCTACACCTATAAGTTCTTGTCTGAGATCAAGTTACTGACTGAGTCAAACGCAAACACACATTAGGCTCAGAAACATGCAACTAAACCTTAGCAAGGCTCATGCTGGAGAAACAAATTTCTTCACTCCTCACACACGGTAGCTATAGGTGATCTTGTTTCACCCAAGACGGTGTAACACGTGATATAAGGATCCCAGAGAAACCTATGGCCAAAAGGGACCTTCTGATTTTACAGCTGCCTCCCAATTGTGGAACTTTAAGAGCATACCAACAAACATGTCCCCCAGCAGGAAAAATGCAATAAGTCTTCAGAGCGCCGCTGAGATAGTGCTCTCTTGAGAACTTCAGAGTGACATCTGCTCAAGGCATTTATGAAGAAATAAAACATCACTGGAAGCTTTTATAGACCGGACTAAAATGTGGACACCATGTACCTTTCTAAAGTAAACTAGTAAAGTAAACTAGCTTTTAAATGTAAACAATAAATTCCAACACCATCATTTTTCTGACAGAATATCAACACTTGTCCCTGTTTTCCGGCCTATCCAGTGTTCTGTGGTCAGTTTTAGTGTGAGAGTGCTGACAAGAGCTAAGAACAGCCCGCCGGTTACCTGGGATCTGCTATCATTGAGTGTCAAACTGGGTGCTGAGAGCCGGGGGCCAGGTGACAGCTTGCTGGACATCAGACAGACTGACATCAGAGATCCATCTGGCTTGTCAAAGTTGCTACCGGCAAAAAGAAGGATGGTGACCGTACAGGGCGCAGGGAAAGTCTAAATTTACAGTATAGCTATAGCTCCTGTCACAGAAGTCAGAAAAATAAACAAATAAAAAGCAGTTCTTGTCCCTTAGTCCTCCTGTCAGTCAGGGACAACTACAGAAAAATCAGGTGAAAAAAAGAAAAACTGCTTTTCTTTTTTTTTTGTAAGTTAAAGTTGGATTACAGGAATATTTGTAAGGAAGGAATTCAAACAGAGAAAGTGTTACAAGACTCAGAGGTGAAGTCATATGAAGACTGGGGAAGGATTGTGTTGGTTTTGACAACCGAGCTTCACTGGCCATTTTTCCTGCTGCTCTGATACAGTTATTTATAGCTGCTGCCCCGGTGTAGACAGTAACTTTCTCTGCTTCTGTGCTGTCCAGTGACACATTAAAGGTATGTCATTTTTCTTTATGGAGATTCTGCAGTTCTAAACATATAAACTGGACCTTTACATTTACCACAGTCTTACTATTTATGAGTAACTGCAGGGTACAGTAGGGAACATCCATCTGGAGTCTTCCACCATAGTGGTCAGCAACATTGGAGCTATATTGGTGTACAAGATGACGTAGCAATGATTCTCCCAGCCCCTCCTTCAGTCCTTCTCTCCATCCTTCTCCCTCTCTCTCTCCATTATGACTTCAGTCCACTCTTCCCCATCTCTGTCCAAAGCAAGCACTGCATTAAACCATCTGTCACTGGTGCTGTGCTTACAAATACCAATCAATCTTCCTAGCTGGCAGCAGTACAGCTGCCTTCTCGTCTCTCATCATTTCAAAAATTCTGAATTGCCCTTGAACAGTATTTTGGCTCGGTTATGTTTAATTTTTTTTAAATATTGCATATTTATAAGGACTTCTGCAACCCTCCACCAAGGTTCTTTCTGCTAGGATAATCTCCAAGGACTGCTTCAGGAGTTGGCAGAGTAACTGATTATGGTTGTGTAAAATATTATAAGGACTATAGAATTGCTCACCTTTAGTAATTATCTTTTTAGCATGTGATTGAAAATAATAGGGTTTGCTAGATAATATTACATCAATCAAGTCAGACAAAATTATAAAAAAGAAAACACAGAGTAAGCGGATCATGATGGAAAATCATTTAAATTAACTTTTTAAAATATATTCAGTGATTTTTCAGTGAGAAAAATCGCAAATACAGAAAAAAAGAAAAGCTGTGACCACAATTGTTGAGTTTTTCCTACTATAGAATTATGTCCAGCCTACAGCTTATGTGTTTTAAAAATATTGGCAATGGTTATATATATATTATTGAGTTTCATAAACAAGTTATATATAACTCAGTTCAGTGTTGATAAAAGAGAGAGGCTATAGGGATTAGAGAGTAAGTAATAGATCATTAATACTAATATGAGCCTGATATCTGTTTTTGCTACACTGTCAGTACTGACAACATGAATGTGTTGAGTATAGTTTGGTCATTTTCACTAAGAATGAAAATTGATCAATAATTGTCACTAGTGTTTTGAAATGTTGAAATATTGTATCATGGTATCACATTAATGTCTTGTTCAGAGTAAAGAAAACAGATGGGTGAAATATTTAGGGGGAAACAGCCAATCACACACACACACACACACACACACACACACACACACACACACACACACACACACACAGATGGTGGACACAATACAGGTCTACTGACAGGGAGGGTACTGTGGCCATATGGCTCAAAATATCTTGTACCAGGAAGCTGCTGGCATCACAGGCTGCTCAAATACCAATTAGAACAAATTAGCATAAAAAAAGAAAGCTAGTGGGTTAAGCAACTTTTAAAACTGTTCCTCTGCACAATATCTAAAATAGCAATTGAACAAAAGGAGATGAAAGGAAAGAGAGAAAGTCAACTAAAACGTCAGTGTAAATGAGAAATCCCCTGCAAAGCCAGTGGACAGAATGGGTTGGCCATGCCCTGGAGTAATGACCATCAAGGGACTTCTCTGTGGAGCCTAGTCATTGAAATAATACCCACTCATAAAACAGAAACGACAGGATAAGACTATTCTGTTTTATTTATCATTTTATGGCTATAAATCAAAGTGATTAGTTTCATGCACATTAGATTTTAGGCTAAACATTAAGTACCATTTTTTCTACACAGCATCTGAGACTGGGAAAACCGAGTTGCTAGACAGAAGGTTAAACATGTCAGATCTGAAGAAAAATAATATGGAAGGATAAGTGCTCACATAGTATATTATAATGGGGGTTTTTGAACTTTTTGAAACCACAATCCACTTCTTCACTACAGTATACACACAAAACATTGATATTCATTGAATACCTGATAACAATAGCTTTATTTTACTTTCAGAGTCTTTAAATAAATGTACTGTGATGCATATTGGTCAGTCAATTTTATTCATTTTTGCAGCACCATTGTTGCTGCTTAATGTAGGCAAGAGAACATATGTATGACTGCATATCACTCAAGATAAAAGACAACATAATAAAATAGTTATAAGCCACCAGGCCCAGAGAAGCTAAAGCATTAGCAGAAAGTCTGTAACAGGGAATCGGTAAATCCACACACTACGGGGAGGCAGGAAGGTTACTGCCCTTCTGTCTTCACACTGATGAGTCACTGACAGCTGTATCTGAGATGTTCCAGACCCACACTTTTTTTTTTACGTGTGCACTGTACATGCTCACTCTAATAAGGACTGTCTCAAAGGGGAAAGGGGAAGAATTCAGACGTAGTGCACTCCCACCTCCCTGAAGTGCAGCTGATTACCTGGGAGGTTAATCAGCAGGAAGCTCTTTGGTATGGGTTTTGACCTCGTGCTGACAAACAGCATGCCACACACGCGTGCATGCACACACACACATACACACGCACACCTCTCTTTATTCATCCCAGACACTTGATGATAGCAGTAACTGAGACACTGATAGCAGAAGCCACAAATAGAAGTTAACGTAACATTGTTTCTACCTTAGAGTCGTCCTCATGAGGTAATGTTGGTAATAAAGTGGTAGTTCAAGATTACAAAGTTGTTTTTATAGTACAGTTAGTTCATTAAGCTGTCACTTCAACTAAAGCAATAAACATGCACAAACTACGTCCTTATTAGCACCAGGCCTGTTTTGAGCTCTAGTAATTGAAAATAATAAAAATGATTGTTCAGTTTATAATATTATTGTTAATTAGCATCATCTCAATGTTCAATGTAAAAATCAGTTTAGCTTTTTCTTGCAGCTAAACCAGTACAGGAGGGTTGTTTACATTCATAGGTAAATAGGTAAAGCTGGACCAAAGAACAGGCGTGATCACTCCTCTACACAGTCCTCTAACCTAGTGTGGGTGAGTTTATGTATATTTATGTACTGTACACACAAATAAATATGTGGGAAGAGAAACTGACAGAAAGCGTGATAACGGTTGAAAAAGTGTAACAGACTGAAGAAGGCAGAGTTACATAATGAGTATAATGATAAAATTAGGAGGATTGGTTTGCTTTCACTCATTTGTCATTAACCCACATGCCTATTTAGCTGTTGAAACATTAAGATTGTTACTGGGCTAAATGCACTACTACTGAAAAACAAACCTAAAATCTAATTTTCTTTCAAGCTTCAAACTTGTTCCATACACTGACGTCTGACCCACTTTCCATAGTAAGTGTTTTAGTGTTATGTAAGATTTGTGCTGACAGGCAATGCAGTGACTCACTCCAGACCAACAAACCTTTACATGACTCACCACAACACCCAAAATATTCAAAATGCTGCCTTAAGAGGAGGCCAAGTCTCATCATGGATCAGACTCTGCATCTATCTGTTGACTGCAAGAATTGTTACTGGTTAACTTTGGCAGGTTTGAGTTTTCTCTTACCTGAAATATTTGAATAAATGCAGGTGACAGCTGGACAGAGATCAACTACAGTTGTATACATGTATCTTTGCATGTAATTTGTTTTCAATGCAAATTCAATGCACTTTAAATATCCCAGTGTTAGTTTGGTATGGTAGGTTCAGGGGCATCTCTGATCAGCTGCATATAGAGTAAATCCATGTTATAACCTTGTTAATAACAGTACATAAACACATTTCCTTTGCCCTTGTCCCAGTTCCTCTCAATAACCTCAAATCTTCTTTTTGATATACAATATTTGATGAATATTCAGTCCACAAAGTTGCTAAGCTACAATCACAGGAATGTGTTGTATAATTATCCCAGTTTTGGAAACATATGTATACACGACTGCCATTAAATCATTTACTATTATGGTGTAGAGAGTCTGGCAAAGTGCCATGGGTTTTGATTACAGGAAAGATAATACAAAGTGGGCTTGGTGACAGACTTAGTAGTTCTCACTAGTGGCAATGTGCTCTCATGAGAGTCACTCTTTCTATTGCCTGCTCAGCCCATTTAAATCTAATCCAAGAATGTAAAGTTGTTCCAAAGTTGTGTGGGATCCACTGGTGTAAAATCTGTGGCTAAAGTGTGAAATAGCTTAAGGGAAGAGTTGTTATATTAATGTGTAACTGTAGCTGCAGTGTTTCTGTAAAATACAGTTCTGTTCGCTCTGTACAGGACTCAAGATAAAGGTTGCTACACAGAACTAACCACAGCAACTGAGGCATTAGTAACACTTTACCAACAGAGACAGTGAGAATTTTAAGGGAAACAGTAGCAACAAACAACAAGCAGTAACAAAGTAAGTTAACAAAAACTTAAACATCGTTGTCATATTTAATATGTGGTCACAATCCTTGATTTGTGTACAACTCAAAGACAAACTCTTGCTTTTTTCCTACCTGCTGCTTTTTGCTCTAGATTACTCCATGGTTGTCTTGTATATTTATTATATTGTATATTTTTCTCATCATTGTGCTAAACATGCATGCACATAGGTTTACGAGTCCAGCAGTGTTCATCAGCTTTCTATGTGAACACCAATGGATATTCTCAAAGGTTAAAGTCAGTGCTTTAACCTCAAATCATTGTTTCATTGCTGGAGTGGTGACAAAAATACAACTACTACTACTGAAAGACTTTCTGACTAGACTTTACATAAACAACTATATTTATTAAAACAAACAAACACATCAAGACCCAACAAAATGGATAGCAGAAACAGCTTCCCAGTCCTACTGTTTTCTGAGATGTAAAGTTAGATGTTAACACATCATACAAAGCATATAGAGTAATGATTTTCCACTTCTTCCACTACATGTTTATGAGAGACTCATTCAAGGAAGTTCATAAGATTGTGTTAGACTCGTAGCAATGGCCTTCCTTTGATGGAAAAGAACATATATGTCCTTGCAGGACGCTGCTGACCCCACCCCCATAAAGTAAATCGAGATCTGTAAGACAAGCAACATGATACATGAACATAAAAGCTAGTTTTAGAATGTACATATGTTGCTCTACTAACCCAACCTACTATCCAAACAACAAACAAGACAGTTTTATAACACTTAGACAAAATAGACATGTAAAAACATGAAATTGAAGAACATGCAAGCTCTGAAATCACAAAGGATGATACAGTATTTTAATTTAAAACAAGCTTTTTTTTAATATATTTGCATGTTTTTGCAGTGATAGTCTGAGATTGTCTACATCGATACATCTGTGATCCAAATCATATTCAGTTTAAACAATTATAATCTGTGTATCTATTTCTATGTTTACTCCTGTGTGTGTTTTTGGGTACTTGTCATTCTGTGGTGTTGTGGACAAATTCTTGTCCAAAACATTTCTGGAATCTGTGGGCAATGTTGCAACTCTCTTCTAACCATAAGAGTAATGTGCAATGCACATTATGGTTAAACTACTACAAATGTCAAGTACGAGTGTTTTAAAAACTTCACAGTTGAACCACATATTATCACAAGTGGATGACTTACTGAGAGCAGCAAAAAAGCAGGATAAAGACATCAACAGTAAGAGAGATCATGTTACTTAATGTGCAAAACAAACGGCTCACTATCCATCAGTAAGGAGTATGTATTTTACACTATAGTTTGACCTCAGTGTACTATCTGATGGTACATCCAACATCTTAACACTTGGCAAAGTTATGATTAGGGTTGACATCATATTAACCATGTAATTCAGCTAAAGCCCGGCTCAGCTGACTTTTACCCTTTTATGATTAAAAGCTTAGTAGCAAGACAAACACTAAAACATCTCCCAGGTCTAAAGAATCTGACAATCCACTCTAGCTATTGATGTCAGGATGAATGAATCATATTTCACTCAAAGATAATTTATCTGGTGATGAGGAATAATTATAGGTAGGTAATTATCACCCCTTGCAGCCATTCGACTCTGCTATTAGAGACCTATACATAGCCAGACCCTACACTCATCCTCACCATGATAGTGATTATTTGTGACAGAATTCAAGCCCTAATTCAATAATCATCAACACTCTAACTCTTATGATTTATATAACCAACTAATTATTTTACAGACCGTGTCACCCTGACCGTATATTTTATTCTCTTGATGTTATTTGTCTTGTATGAGTTTTCTGATCTGTCCTGACATGGTTTCTTGAGTGGTCCTTGCCAAGATGTAAAGGCTTTAATATAGGTCAGTTGTGATGAATAGTTAGATTAGTTTACAGTGTGTTGCCTCTGTAGCTACAAGCACACACAGCCAGACAGCAGTACATACGCAGACAAACACAACAAACACTATAATCTCAGAGGGAAATTGATTTGCACAACAGTGCACAGTGAAGCCTACACAACCACGATAGATAAATCAGCAGACAGACTGAGATAATACATGCACATTAAATAACAAAGACAAAATGTATTAGGTATTAATTAAAAAATATATAAAATGAACAGAATATAGAAATGCTACAAAAAATATACAAAAAAAATAAAAAAACAATAAATAAAAAATAAAAAACATATATACAAAAAAATATGTCAAAAAAATATGTCAATGTCACTTACATACATAGGAATACATGCATGCACACAGACAAATCCCATTAAATAATGACTTTAGTCACTAATATCCACATAAGCTACTCAGCTAAAATGTGCATTTCTAAGCAGAATGCAAAAGGAATGTCTTTTTGTTAAAAAAATATATGTTTTATTCAGCTGTCAAAAATGTGTAAATGAGCTTACTGTCACCTCTGAGCCGCTGCAGATTATTCATGGAACACTTTGAAATGTAGAGCTTGAAACATTAGTATTAGCAGACCCACAGATTACATAGAGACACAGTCTTGGGATGGAGAGCTATCATGCTGAGGACTGCTGCAGAAAAAGCAGCAGTTGTTTTTTGTAACACCTTTACGCTCTCTTATCCTTTCTGATCCTTCTGTGTTTGTGTGTGTATGTATGTGCTGCACCTGTCTGCCACGGAGGTACAGTAAATTTGATTTCCTGTATTCTAGCCCTCTCACCACGTGGATGAAAGCAAGATGCCTTTGGGGTGAGCACACGTGCTACAGTCTCCCCTGGCCTCAGCTGTTGGTACCACCTGATAGAGCAGAGTAGAGTGACTGTGGGATTTAATACATGGGCTGGGTTTATGTGTCAGTTAAGCCCCATTCGGACAGGACAGACAATACAGGGGAAGCTTGGGGATTAAATATTCCCTGTGGCCCCTGGTAATTAACTCAGCCTTGCTGATGGTGTTTTCAGTTCTGTTGATGTGAACCGAAGCAAATTTGAAGTGTAAAATACTTTTTGTATATGCACATGAACGTATTAACTGGACGTAAACACAAATACAATAACTATAAAAACACAACAAAAGTTTCCGCTAAGATCTGCTGTGCAAAAGTATTTGCCCCGTTCTTAATATATTTTTTTTGCATATTTGTCACACTTTTTCCTTGATAAATGAAATCATCACTTAAAAACTGCATTTTTTATTTACTCTGGTTATATACTTTTGACCTTATTTGTAAAGTGCCTTGAGATGATTCTGTTGTGATTTGATTTTATAAATAAAATTGAATTGTATTGAATTGAATCTCTGTGTAATATTAAAAATAGTTTGATGATCTGAATCAAGTCACATAAGTGTAACAAATATGCAAAAAAATAAAAATAAAAAATCAGGAAATTGCGAACTGTTCTGCTGTTTAAAGTTCCAGAGAATTGAAATATAATAACATTAAGACTTCGTCCTCATAGCTATAAACATACTTTTTCAGTCTATAAGTAGACACTTTACAGTCATTCTTTTTACTCACTGCCTAAAACGTCCACATTTGCACTGACAAATAAATGCATTGCAATAATGTAAAACTTACTATGGCCGGACCTTGAAGTTACTATTTCGAAGCATGTACTATAACATATTGTAACTGTCTCCCTTAATCATACTGCTAATCTTTAGTAGCCAGTGACAAACCAGGGGTCAGCACTATAGAATTACAGTCAATAAAGATAGAAAGTAATACGAAGCTGACAACATACGACACAAGGAGCAGATAGCTGACCTGACATGTTTCATCTGTAGCAGAGTTTACTGCTATTACTGAGAGTCCTTGGCCACTGTAACAAGCCACACAGAAAATATCACAACTTTTATTTAACATTGTACAAGGTACATTCATTACGCAGCATATCAGAAAACCATGAGACCACTTGCGTCACATTACAGCTCATTTATAGCAGCCTCAGAACTAAACACTGAAACTGTGATGATTTAAGGATTAACTGGCGTATCCCCCTCAGGCTTATCCAAGTTATGTGCAAATCTCATTGGTAAATATATATAGATAGAAATATTTGACAACACTCCTTTCTCATTGCTGTCTTTTAATGTCTGTACAGCGTATCAAGACATTTAAGCCTCTTTAACTCTGTCCACTGCCATTGTTCCAGATAGTTAGCCGTGCTAAGTCTACCAACTCAACACCTGCAAAACATTTGCTTTTTTCATCAGGACATAATACTATATGCAGGATGAACATCTGGTGATAAGTTTACCGACAAAAATTAAACTAAACAATTCATACCGTCAAATTTCCTCTTGCTATTTGAGGGATGTCTCCATAATTCCTGTGTACTGGAAACATATTTTACATTTTTAAAAATAGTTTATGGATATTGACTTAATAGTTTTGGCAAAGAAGTCATGGTGTTAAATTATCCATGTTCAATCAAGTGAAATGGTGCTAAACTTAGGAAAAAAACACTGCACCTTGCAATCATAAATAAAAAAGAGGAGGAGGTTATTCTGTCCACCTTTTAGGTACACCATGATTTAGGCTTATATCATGGTGTGCTGAATTAATGAATTAATTAACTGTAATTACAAGAAGCACCTACACTTGACCACACATCTGAGCACAAAGTGGATACCAACATGGCCATGATAACTCAAAGGCCCTTGCCTGGTGCCATACAACTGTCAGCCATTTAATATCAAGATAAGCCACAGTTGCTGCCACGTGTCAACACAGCAATGAACACATGCTTAAGGTGGTGCTGGGGAGAGGGAGATGGTAGTAAGACTGGTGGGGGTGACACAGTAAATGTATAACTCCTGTAAGCAAGGGGAGAGACAAATTTTCTCACAAGAAAAACTATGTCACAACAAAATGACTAATAATGAAAACACACTCCACTGAAAACAATTTTTACATGAATCATATTCATATATGAAACGTCCGTTTAATATATATATTGCACAGAAAGTCGCCCTACCTTTGCGTACATAAGAGAAGTAGTGTTACATCCAAGCACAGGTGAACGATCAAGTGCAAAACTGTAGCCTGTAGCCATAACCATTGTATGGTTATAGGCATTAAAATGCCTCGACACAGAAGACTTCTCACCTTGATTCCTGATTGAATATTTGTTTTCACCTATTTGTTTTGGATTCGATCTCCATGGGTATTTAAGTAAACAGCAAAAGAGGTGTTACATGTCATTCTGCCTTTAACTAACAATGTTTCTGACAATTCAAGGGTGGCTAAACATGCTACCTCTAGTCAGAAAATTACACTGTACACAGTTATATCTAACAGCAACAGAAGAGGCTACTCTGTGGGGTTGTGAAGATTTAATGTTAATATCACCAACATCCTCCTAATCGTTTTTCAAACTATATCTTGTAAGAGGCAGAAGATATATGGACCATTAATTATACGCTGCCCTTCCTTTTCATCTAACCATGGGGCAGGGGTAAACTTTGAATCAATATTTAGTTACATGGAAAACAACGCATCTGCTCAGAAACAATAAATGAGAACCTCAGCATTTATTTTCCTTTACTCTGCAAGGACATTGTAACTGTCACAAAGCTTTAAAGACAGCTCACAAATCAATCATCACATCCAGACAAGCTTTGACAGAGCCAAATGAGCTGTGGGACAACCTGGAGATTTTAATCATACAGACAAATACTGTAGATAGAAATAGATTAGCGAACAAATCACAGATCGGTTACAGGAGCAAATAAACGATCTGTGATGTCATATATTTAACAATATTAAATATGTTAAATTAAGCAAAAAAAACATAAATAATGGATATTAACATTTAGAAAACAATTGTGCCATTGATAACTTGTCTGTCCTAATGTTGTTGAAATTTGTGTAAGACACAAGACTGATGTGAAATAGCCAGAACTCAAATAATGTCTAAATGATTCATTCTTGACTGTTTTACAAGAGGAGGCACCCTTTACTGTGCTTAGGCAAAACCCTACATCTGCAGCTTTGTAGATAGTTTAAGAAATTTTTTTTAAATAAAAAGAAGAAGTACATATAGTGTGACTCCAAATTAAGCAGAATAAATAACAGAAAAGCAGAACTCAATGGGCTTTTCATTCTCTGTGTCATTGTCACACCTCAGTGCACTGATGAGTGGCTGCAGGGCTGCAGAACAAGGTTAGCTTTGTTTAGACAACTTTGCCTTCTGTGACAAACTGCCAGAGTGATATAGAGCCAGCAGGTGGGGAAGAGTGGAAAGTCAAGGAAAGTGAAAAAAAGGAAAAGGGGAAAAAGGAAGTTATAAATGCTACTGTGAAAATAGCGAAACAAAAGATGTTAACAAAGCTTTTTTTGTTCACTTCACAAAACATTCACCACCAACCAAAACAAAACAAAAACTTTCCTCACCCATCACCTATGTAGGGAAAACCTACATAGGAAAACCTTTATTCTTCACTGTGTGATTAAACTTTTTTTTTTGTCTTCATACTGCTTGTCTGAGTCCTAACTAATGAGCTGCACTATGAAGCCAGTATGACACAAGTCTGTGTTTTTGTTTTTCTATCCTTAACTTAAAACTTTCACTGCTTTCTTTGCACATGTTTACACAGTGGTTCATGTACTTAACACAGGAAGTCAGCAAAGAACAAAAGTGTTAGAGCAACAGCCAGTGCACCAAACCCACTATCAGAAAGTTAAAGAGTCACTAGATAATATTAGCTTAACCCATTAGGACTGTGTTAAGAGTTGTTCTGGGCGTCTGTCTTGTATTTTACCCTGGACTTAGATTAACAGCATTTTAACTTGAGTAAATTACCTTTTAAAAAGTATTTAGAAAGCACTTATTTGAAAGGGTGACTGTGTAGGAGATACACAACAAAACCCTTTTCTCTAACTTCAGATTTATATATCTCACGTTCTGCTCGGTGCTATGGATACAGCTTTACTGCAAATCAGTTCATTTCGAGAATAATACACACACAACAATAAACTCCCGATTCTATTAGTACATCTTTTTGTTCCAGTTTTTGCTGTTTGCGTGTTTTTGTTTTTTTGTTTGTGTTTGTAATTGCCTAATCTACAACACTTAGTGCACCCTGACTTGTCCAAGGAGGGGCCTGTCTCTTTGAGCAGCCTCTACCAAACGTGACTCAATTAGAGAGTAAAAATAAAACAACAAAAATCCATATCGCAGCAGAATAATTAAATTTTGTGATCTCATTGATTTGACTTGAACTGTACTGGAAATGCTCAGTATTTGCATTATAAAGCAATCAACCAATACAAGTGAACTAGTAACGAACAACTACAGTGAAATGTTCAGTGTCTGTATTTACAATAGCATAAACATATAACCTATGGCTTTAAGTAATTGTGTATTAACATACTTGTATACAAAAATATTTAACAGAAGAAACATAATTGGCTGACACAAAATCTTAAAAAAAAACCCTGCTGGATATCAGATCAATAATAACAGTTGTTTGTTGGATTGTGGTTTAGATGTGACCTGTGTAAAGTGTCTTATAACCTCATCCAATGCTGAGATTCTGCTATATACTGAAGAAGCAAGAGGCCTAACTTAAAGGACTTCACCAGATGCATTTTTGTCTTATCTGAGTCAGCATGTTTTATATTATATGATTAAAAATTGTTTACAATATCTGTAAGCCTCTGATACATGAGCCTCTGTAAACCTCTAATATATGTTCAACATGTATTAAGTGGTTTTAGACAGTAATTGTTGTCTGTATTTAACTTGTATTTAACTATGCTGTAACATTACATACAAAGATAATATTTATCCCTTTAGATAAAGATGTAAATATTGACATAAATAACACAGCAGCAAGTAGATCATTAATAATACTGAATATAATAATAATCAACCTATCCCAAATTATCTTAGCAAAATCAAAATCAAAAAAGATTTTATTCAGTGACAGATAAAATTTGGATCATGAATATTCGCTGTTTCAATAAGAAATTAAAGCCTATAAATACTGTCCTTGTCTACATAAAAACTTTACAAACTAAATCAAAATTATGCAGATTCCATTGCAGTGAGAACACAAATGTACACGTGTGTTGCTAGAAATTATGTTTTACAGTGTCTGTCCATATTCATTCATATATGCCTTTTTTTACTTAATAGCTAAAAAACAGTATATAAAATGATGCTACATTAAATAGTGTTTGGAAACATCCAAATACTTACTGCCTATAATGTGAAATTACACACAGACCAAACAGTGCGGGGCATTTCATGAGGGTGGACATTCAAGTACAGATACAGTTTTCTTCCAAGAAATCTTCCCACCAACTTTTGGAAATTACAGCGTGTTCATGAATATCACCCAACATCACCCAAATCTCAGTGGAACAAATAGATTTTCACACATCCAATGTGAGCAACACGCATGTGCCTGCACAGTACAGACACCGTCTGATTTTGTGGTTGACATAATTTTCTCTTACCTTACTCCTTCACCTGTTGTCTCAGGTGGATATCCGCCTCTCTGTCCTTTTCCCAGCATTTTTATAGGGCCTTTCGTGACACTATGAATGCTACTTGTCCGATCCCAAGATTGCTGCATGGCAAAATCTACTCCCTAGCACCACCTGCAGCTTTGACACTCCTAACCCCCTCAAAAATGACTACTACTGTCCAAAGACAGCAAATATTTCTTGAGGCAACTTTCTCTAGCCTGCTGTTTCCCCTCTCCCCTTACTGTATGGACAGATGACAGAAACACCAGCAGGCGGGAAGAGAGTGAGAGCTGACCATTTCAGCAGGGGCTCTTCCACTCAGCTACTCCTGATCGACAGCAACAAAGGCAGCAAAGCCCCCTTTAACCCCTTCTCTTCAACTTCTTTCCCTATAAACTACACAACTAAGACTTCCCTTGACTTCCCCTCTTCTCTCAAGTGTCAAAAAATGGGGAATTCAGAGCAAAACCTCTTGAAAGAGAAACAGGAGGTTGACTGAGTGAAGTTTATGAGGCAATGACAGAAGAGGTGGGTTCAGGGGATTGCAGAAGGGGGGGTGAGTTGAAAGGGACCAACTGGGAGTCCCTGCCCAGGACAGCTCCCGATGGCCCAACAACAGGGGCAAGAACGTCCCTCCGGCCACTGCTGATTATCACCTCTACTGTCACGCACACAACCCCACAGACACAGGCACCCTCACATACTCTGGCCAATGAAGGGATGAACTGTGGTTCTGGGAATGCCATCAGTCACTCAGTCAGTGTCAGGATCAATTTAGCTGCTGAATCATTAAAGGGGTTCAGTCTCCAGTCCCCGGAGCCCCGCAGTGTCTTCACATTTTGTAATGGTCTGGTATTCTGAGGTTACACATTTGTGAGCCAAAGGGTAGGGAGTGTTTGGTAATAAATCATGATTAGAGGAAGAATAGTACTGAGTGAGAGCACATCATAAATCCTTGAAGGGTACACCACAGTTCAGAAGGAAGAGACGGGCTCTAGCTTCAAGTCTTGTCTTGCTGGATTTGTATTTTTTACATTTATTTGTTTGTTTTGGTTGGATAGTCAGTTGTCATCTGACAAGTTGGATTGATACCCTGACTGACAGCTGATTGACTGATTGTTTTTTAAATTCTGTTTTAAAATTTTTCTGAATACTTGTTCTACACATTCTTCAAGAGACCTGGATTTTTTTGTTACTGTTTTTTTTTAATTTTCCTGCTTTAGCTCGGCACCCCGGTGGACTGATGAGCATATAACTGTGCACAGGATTATTGATTATTGGTTAATACACATACAGCCTCACTCCATGCACATGGTTGGCAGCGAGCTTACAGCTAATGTGAACATTTTGTGTGAACAGGCAATATGTATGGTTTTCCTCAAGTGTACTGTAAGTGTGTGGTGAATTTTTCTTCTACAGAGTGACACTGTTGATCATTCACTGCAGACAAAACCACACTGCCCCCCGCCCAGCAGTGCACAAGGACCTAAATTATTAATCTTGTTAGGTCAGAGGGCATTTTCCTAGTCAAGCAAAAGAGGAGGCAATCTCTTGTGTGCACAAACGTTTGCATATATACATGTGACAACTCTACATAACAATCCCCCCCCCCCACACACACACACACACACTTATTTTTGGCCTTCTGAGAAAGCAGATACCACTGTAGCATGAAGTGGTTTCTATAATGGTACATGCCTGGTTGACTCAGTGTAATGTAGCAGTAACAGAGATGAATTACAATTAGACTCTGTCTAGATGTATGCTTGTTATAAATACATACATGCTTTATAAAGAAGATTTTTGCACAAATGCTTTCCATAGAACAGTGAACAAATCTACAAATAAATTCAGGATATGAACAAGAAACAGGTAATAGTATACTGTAATTTTCTGCCTTTATATGACAAGTAACCACATTACTGTATATTGGCTGATGTATCTGGACTTAAAAGGCTACATTTAAAATTCATGTTAATAGAGAAACTGCTTATTGTAGTTCTATTGCCTAATACTGTGCACCTTACTTTTTCAAACAAACTTTTAAAAAAAATTGTCACTATGCTATAACCACAGAAATTTGGGGAAGGGAAAAATGTTTTGGAAAACTAACACCAACTTACATACATCTGACCCACACTAACACTGCTTACCCAACACTGAATCTTATCCAAATCTTTCTCCAGTCATAATTATCACAGTGACACACGTCAGTAAAGCACGTTTCCCACAATTCACCAACGTAGCCTCGCAGCTAACAAAGGCACAGTCATGTGAAAAGAGCGACACTGAAACGTGATGTCATCTTCAGTGTAGCCGGCTTAAGTGGAGAAAAGCATTTTCTGATGATGAAATGTCTCATCAAGAAAGTGTGTCCAAGTCAACGTCACAACTTCTCAACACTTACAGAAAGAAAAAGCTAAAAGTTGCAGCTCAACATTATTCATCACTGCGAAAACAACTGGTGATACATACTAAAAATATGAATGTGCAATCCTACGAGCTTGACCTGCAGATTTTATGTGAAGGGGTAAGTTCACTGAGTCATTTGAAAGTATATGATTCAATTTAACTACCTGAAATATGTCTGAGTTAAAGAAAATATTTTATATATTTTTGCAAATGATCATGGCAAACATGTAAAAGACTTACTTACACAAAAGAACACAAAAAACATGTACATTTGTGTGTCTGTGCTTGTGCCTAGAGTATGTGTGTTTGTTACAAGCAGTAAAGTATGACTGAGGAAATTATGATGTATTTAGAGTGTTTCTAGTTTTACAGGGATAAAGGAAACAGGGAGATGCTTTGTCCTTCGTGCACATCTTGCTGGATGTACAATGTACCACACATTATCCAATAATATCACTGTTATAGTGTGTAACACAATAATTCAGTGAAACAATGAAAACCGTAACAATCCATAAGATTTGCCAAATGCTGAATTAAGGCTGTGCTAAGTAAGAAGCAACTCCCTGTCTAAGCGATCAGTTATCTAGAAAATGCTCCCGGTACAGCTGAGAATGCATCTCTGGAGCTGAGCTTTCCCATGAAGACGGCAACATTTTTTACAGAGGCTTTAAGATGATGTGTGAAGCCATTAGTTTAATAATTCTAATAATACCATTCTAAAATTCTATCTTTGGCCCTATTATACTAAGACATCTATGTTTGCTCACATGTGACACACTTACAAACCTCCATATGTATAGTGAAGGTCAGATGTCGTTATGTTCATAGCACGAGCACGAAATTTCAACAGGTATTTTGATATGTGCACACTTGAACAGGCGAACCAGCTACCACAAACACACATAAACATCTAAAAGTGTTTATCTGGTTTTTACAAACAGGATTAAAAAAGGAAAATCATAGTGGATACTTAAAAGATGGAAAAGCCTCTGACAGAGTGTTATCACAGGAAACTAAAACTGACAAATAATCCCATGCCAACAAAATTCTCAGGCTATCTTTTTAAAGTTAGGGCATGCAGATTTGTAAGTCCTGAAGCTGTTTGACTTGGACAGTTGTCTTTCATGGTATAGACACTGGTGCCCATGTGGCTAACCCAGACTTCAGAGAAGTTATGACCAGCCATCAGCATTTGGCCAAGGGTACAGAGAACATATGACCTCATAAAACAAGCTTAAAAAAGAAATGAGGCACCAGTAATCACTGACAACAACAGCCTGTAAATTCCTCTGTTCACAACAGGACAGCAGTTGCATTATTTTATTGTTGAACTAAAATTACACACTGACACACAGCTGTGCCACAGTGTACAAAATCGTTACGATACAGTCATGTTACTGCCGTTATGGAGGACGACAGACGTTTTATGGACCTGAATGACACATGCATCACATCCTGTGCAAATGGATTTTGTCCAATCCTGACAAGGTTCAAACAGTTGAGATAAGGAGAGAGTTTTTTAACATCTTAAAATACATACCTGAACAGCTCCTACACTACACAACTAACTAACAAATAATTAAGTCTTGTAAAGGGACTGTATACATTTCGTCATTCGTCATTAGTCTTACTTCCACAGGACAATACAAATTAAACTGTGAATTTACAACTTCACACTTACCTTTAAATTGCCATAATAACCCTTTGATAGAGGAAGAGCAAGTACGGACAGCTTACTCTGTTGAAAATTCCTGTCAGGGACAAAACGAGTGATAAAATGATTCTGTAGTAGAAGCACTACGATTTGGCTTCTAAAGCACTCAAGCTGAATTCCAACTAGCTAGAAAATAACAATCAAGGACGTCTTACTCAGTTACATGTGATTTCTATCCTGACACGTGTTAATATGCACTGTTTCTCACTAATTCAGAGGAGCTCTCCGACATGGTGAGAATCTGTTCTCTATAAAATATTAATCAGCAAACTATTATCTTAATATACCTAATCAATCGACATATTTCCAGTGTATCAAATATTTGAAAGTTTGTGTATTGATATATCTAATGGGTAGGTAGGTTCTCCTGGAAAGGTTCTGTGCTCTTCAGCACACACAGCGTCATTTCCAAATGTATTAAAGATGAACAAATAATCTTGGACGTTGGCTACAGAACCACATTGTGAATCTCAAACATTAGCAAAAGACAAATATGACAAACATCATATCCTAAAGTTTGTGACTTTAAAACCTTCCTGTTATACATTTCTTAAAAGATGCCAAAGCTAATTTTACAGCAATTAAGGCCAATAATTATTTAGTTATCTATCTGAAACATATCACACTTTACATCAGAGCAAAAGTCTGGGTCATGTAATAAATCGGGGCCCAAATCAGCTTGTCTCTTTTGGTTCCACAAAGTCTGAGCCAGGGCCTCCTGCAGGGCTCCAGAAGTTCAACAGCAGGCCAGCGTAGGCCTGTAAGGTAGATTGGTGCCAGCTAAATAAACATCACTCTGGAAGCAAAAAGTATTATTACATTTAACTCAAATCTTACTGTACAATCTTACTTTTTTATCCACATTAATTTGAGGTATGTTCATTAATAACTGTAGTTAAGCTACATGTTCATTTTGACAAAATGTTGAGAAATCATCATTGTTTAATACAAATTATAAAAAAGAAACACTGGCAAAAGCACTAGATTAACATCCACACACACACACACACACACACACACACACACACCCCTGCTTCCCAAAGTCACCTGCATCCGGTCATACACAGCATGACCACACGTCAAAACACTTTATTAATCCCAGAAGGAAATTATTTTGGCATGTTACAGCAGCTCTCCGTTCAAACAGAAAGCAAGCAAGCAAGCAAGCAAGAAAGAAAGAAAGAACCATAAACTGAAAAGATTAACACCAACACAAATACGAAATACTCAATTTACAGAACAAAACTAGGTAATAAAAATAATAAAAATGAATCAAAACTAGGTAATTTTCCAGTCGTAATCAGTCCTGTGTGTAATGTAGTGGGGTTATCGAATTGTAAATATGCTATAAATATGATAATGATAGTTGTCATCACCCCTCCCTTAACATAAAGGAGAGGAGTTGTACAGTTTGATGGCCACAGGCAGAAATGATCTCCTGTGTCTCTGTGGAGCACTTGACATTGATCGGTCTCTGGCTGAACGTGCTCCTCTGTGCAGCCAGGACACTGTGAAGTGGGTGGGAGGGATTGTCCAGGATGAAGTCGATGAAATGAATGGAAGTGCCTACATGAATTTTCCTCTTTCTGAGGTTCACTTAAAAAGGTGGAAATGCTGCTCCTGACAACAGACAAACACAGATAACAAAATGTGCACATTAGGCATATTATTTCACCCGCCTCCTCTGAAGACATGTCCAATATTGCTCATGTTTTTGTCTTTTGCTCAAGCTACTTTCAGGAGTCTTCTTCACTGAACATATTTAGTCTTGTCATAGTTTAAAAAAAACAACTGTAAATAGGGTTTGTAGAGGATTTCAGTTTCAGACGTGTGCTGCATACTATCAGGAAGTCCTGTAAGTATTGAGTAGTTGTAAAAACATGTTGGAGATTAGAACCCAACCTTCTCGTGTCTGTTGTCCCTGAATGGTCACACCTCACTTCACCATCCTCACATGGACATCACTACAACTTCAGGAAAATATCAGATTAATTTTTGGGTTTCCCTAAACCTACAATTCTGCCATAAACTGCTTTAAATCACACGGTAAGAGCTACACTAACTAACCTAAGGTGGGCAGACAAGCCCAGAAAACCACAGTGGGTCTGGGACTGTGCTCACTGAGATTTAACTTAGATAAACGAGGTAGATTATTTTCCCCAGAGCAAAAAAGGCTCTCATCAGTGGTTCTTAATTCTCTTGGCAACTTGCAACCATCTGTCACCACCTTCCTCTATAAACAATTACATGTTTATGTAGGAACGTTAGTTGAGATAAGGATAAAACGGACTGGATATGGACATGACTTTGGAGCAGCCAGACAAGCTGTAAGGCTTGCGAGGCAGATGGACCACCATGAAGTGCAAGGACAGAGCAATCTGTTCACAGGAATCCTTCCTCCTCCTCTCACCCTCTACTGCAGTTAATAAGCACCTGTTAAGCACAAATTAACTTGTTGACTGCACCAGGACAGCTTTATGCCTGTTTTTTATGAGAAGGAGCTGGTATTATCTGTCCACTACTGTGTTCCACATTCTGATAACACAGGGCAGAAGGGGGGGTGAGGGGGTGGTTGAAACGACTGGTGTTTATTGTGTGAGAATGGAGAGAACAGCGGATGCCAGAGGTAGTGAAAGTAAAAAAGGAGGGAGTGGTGGGTTAGGTACAGAAGGAAATTATAAATGGGCAAGAAGAGAAGACAGAGCAATGTTACAAACCCATTTATATTAACAGATTTCAAGCAATGGCTGATGAATGACAAGATATTCTTTAGCATATTTTACATAATACAGTGAAATTATAATTAATAAGCAAACTACAGGTTCCTACTAGAGGAAGTGAAATATAGTTGTGTAATGTCAACATTTATAAAAACTACTTTTGCTTAACTGGTGCCATGTTAAACAAACTTTGCTGAGAATCTGATTGATAAAACATCAACTTGACTTTCAACCATATAGTAGTTGTAAAGATCTAAATTATGACGCATTTACTACAATGGCACTTAAAAAAATGTGGAACAACAATGGACCAACACTTTACTCCCTAGCAAACCTAAAAGCATTTAATCTAAGTGTATTAGCTAAGCTAAGCTAATAAACTAACCCAGTATGGCTAGCCAGCTAAGTTACAAACAGAAGTAGGTCGAGCAGCGTGGTGACCTTTAAGACACGTGACCCCTGAGCAGGAAAAGCACAGATGTAAAAAATAAAATTAACAACAGTCAAATTCCTTTTAGCTGCTTCAGTTTCAGCGTCCAGGTAACGTGCACTGTGGCTCTCTGGCACGTGAACAGAACAGAGACATTATTAATGTTATGAAAAACACATTTTTGACCTGTCATAGTGGTACTGTGGTAAATCTAAATTTCTGCACTGAAAAAGGCCTGTGACGAGAGGAGGGCACATCACGGTACAGGAGCATATCAATAAAGTCTGATGTGCAGGATTTGGGGATACGGTAGACCACGTACAGTTTTTTTAACCAACTGATTTTGCGGACAGTGCGGTTTATGTATGAAATTAATTAAAATAAATAAATAAATAAATACAATCACAGATCACATGGGTGATAACTTCACATTCAGCTTACAAAAACAACACAGGGCAACTGAAGTCATACAAAAAGTTGATGATTATGTGTCTACAGGAAAAAACTTTGGGCATCCTGGTACTGACCCGGATTTGTTTTAATCACCTATATTCCCAAACTTCTATTTTAATCATTTAAATGCATAGTTATGTCTCTTTCTATATTGCCTGGAAGTCATTTTACTGTATATTGTCCCTTAATTACTTTTTTACATCGGACATAAATCACCTTAAATTGTCTTGTTGTTGGAAGGTGCTATATGAATAAACTTATCTTGCTTTATGTCTCTCTGCAATCAATAAATACTGTAAATAACAGCCAATAAATTTTAATAAACATAACTGCATTTCAGCTCTCGTCAAAAAAGATTGTGTTAGAGCCATTTTTTAATTAACGTCTGATAATTAAACACGGATGGAAAGGTGCCATAACACAATATAAAGCCATGTAAATGAGTGTTCTTCACACACAGGAGTGTACAGGAAGGGATAACAACTAAGAAGCGAGATGTGGTGGGATGAGTGGCTGATATTTCTATTTTTCGCTTCAGAAGTGTGAATTTTCTTTGAGGAGGGCAAAGAAAAGTAGAACATGAACTTCTCTATATCTCCCACACTCATCTAACAACAGCGCTGTTGTCCTGCGGTGGAGTACATGCTTGTGACAACACAGTTGTGGATTCTCCGCTTTCAAAGGTTAAAAACCTCTGATGTAAAAACTACCTCAGTCCTGATGAGCGCTATGGACCGAGATGCTCCGGAGGTCTGAGGTATTACAGCAGGGATCTACAAATCCATCTCAGGAGGTCACAACCTTTCAGATACGCTGCCAGTGAAAGGTGATGTTACACTAGAATGACAAACGTGCCACATGAGAAATGTGGGATCTCCCCTGGCACAGAGTAATTGAACAGGATCATTAATATCAAACATAATATAACACAGGTGTAAGGACGGTGCAATCTGTGCCAGATAATGTCCTTGATGCCAGACTGTTGCTGACCTCATGTCTACTTTACCCTGATATTGAATCCAAAGCTGCTGTGGATGGAGTTTCCTTCCCTTGTTATTCAAGACCAATTATAATCAACCCAATTACTGTAGATTAAATTACACTACGATACACAAGCTAAGAAAAAATTTACAAAGTACAAAAAAAACAAAACAGTAAGGTGAAACACAATATACATACACTACCAGTCAAAAGTTTGGACACACATAGGAATGACCATGTTTTTCATGAAAAGATACATGTCTTC
>JAUMHL010000001.1:18409603-18445470 GCA_032362345.1 Sandelia bainsii
GTTATGAAATCTGCTTTTCTTTCACAAACATGGTCATTTCTATGTGTGTCCAAACTTTTGACTGGTAGTGTATATTGACATCTGACTAAATTACTTAGTTTTTTGGACTTATTCAAGATGTTTCAAAGGACCAGTTGTTGGTAAAGGATATAAATCATCTGATTTCGGTTAAAAAAAAAGAAAGTATATATTCAACAAATTTTTTAGCAGTGATTAATTTTGAAAATGATGCTGTAAATTTAATCTGTTTTTAAATGTTGCTGCAACATTTAAAAATGTTTGATGAACTGAAAGTCTTTCGTCAGAACTTCCACTTTTTTCCTGTATTAAACCATGTGAAGATGTCGGGTGTAGTAGTGCAGCATCACCTAGTGGTGACTGTAAATGACTTTACATTAACAGTGTCTTACAGTTTGTTTTAAATCTTTTATTGTGTTTGTAAATTTTCCTAATTACATAAAAAGGAACAAAGTCATTTAAAAAGCAGAAACTAGGTACAACATATGAGGAGTTCAATCCTAAACAATATATCCATAAAGGAAGTAAATAAAAGATTAATTACAACTTGGAATAATGTTGAGGTGGAATAATTTCAGGCCCCAAACAGACCAAACACTGAATCACTTCTGTGTTTGAAATATTGATGTGTTGATTTCCAACATGGATATCTTGTGTTTTAGAATCAAACTTTTCATATATTTAAATGACCTAAAAACAGGAAATTACACAGCACATGAACAACCATAAAAATGAACAACCTTCAAACATTTTAAGTCCTGTGGCCAGTTATCACAGATACATGTTAGCACTGTTTCATGAGTATACATACATAGTGAACAGGTACTCTCTTTTTTCCATAACAAAACAAAAACCCACATCAGTCATCTGCACTCAGCTTTAAGGTTTTAGATCAACAATCTTCATCTAAGTCGTATCAAAACTGTCAACTGTACACACAATGATTTGTTTTTGAACACAACAGGTCCTGAAGGTTTGTTACCTTCGACACTTCTCATTTCATGACATATTATGGAAAACTCAGCTCAAATCTATTTGTTAGAAAAAAGAAATCGTCATTGTAACAATTGGTAACAACAGCTCTTCTCAGTAGCTCTTCAGACAAAATGAGGATTTTTTTTCCCAGTGTAGAGAACTACACTTTTGTTATGTGCGAAACCCACACAGAGGGACGGCAATGCAGCAAAACCAGATTCTCAAATGTGTTTTAACAACTAGAAATAATGTTTGAAGTAACTTTGAGGTGAGGTTCTCTGACATGTCCAGTTAAAGCTCCACCTTTAGAGAAAGTGGGTTTATTTTTAACAGGAAGAAAAGGGCTGCTGGTTTGAATGGGATATTTATGGGCCCTGTAGTGGAAGGCTTAGAGCTACTACGCAGTGCACTGTAGAGGAGGAGGGGGCGAGAACGATGATGAAGAGCAGAAGACTATTAACCATGAGTGGTGTCATCCTCCACAAAGTCTTTGGCCTGCTCCGCTGTGATCACATCAATGTGACTCACCTAAAAGCACACACACAGAGTTAGTGACCAACCATCTTTCCAATTTTAGCTGCATAAAATTAAATATTTTTTCACTGAGGCAGCTCAGCAGATAAAAAACCTGGTCTACAGTGGAAAATGAGAAGGATCCAAGAGAAAACAGTCTGACTGAAAGCTAAATCAGGAACAGCAATAAATTTAATTTAAATCAGTCACCAGTTGACCTAGATTTACATAAAATAATAACGACTTTTCTGTGAAGATGCTTAATGTCTTTGATAACAAACCAATCACAACAGAACTACAGAAAACGAATCAAAAGACACAAAACTTTACTAGTTTCCACGTAAGAATAAAGCCTCTGATGTATGATGGTACACTGGCAGGTACTGGAGTAGAAACATCTGGTGCCATTTTGGATTAGACAGGCTACATGAAACCTAACATGACTCAAGTTGTTAGTAAAACATTTTTGTTTGGCACAGTGCACAACTCCAACTACACCTGCTCTGACTGACTCACAATAGACACTAATGATGTGAGCCTTTCTAACTCAAACAAGTGAAACAAGTCTGCCAACAGATGTTTGTTCTCTTTACATTTAAGAAAACATCTCACCTTGTTTCTGAATTTGACACCGTAGAACTTGTCAGCAGACTCCAGCAGCTCGGGTCTGAAGGTGGTGGTGATGAACTGGGCGTGGCCTGCCAGCTCAACAATCATGTCTGTAATAAACATGCAGCACGATAATGTCATCTCTTTCCTTACAGCTGCCAGGCCTGACAAATTACGAATCAAGATTCTTCTTTTACACTTGATAATCATTTTCATAAGTCCTATAAAAGACACTTACGAGATTCAGTCTGGAATACAACAAACAAAATCACTGATGCAAACTGCATTCTGTTCCTGTGCACACACACACATATTAATATTTTACCTGAGACAGCCTTCCTGTGCTGGGCGTCAAGGGCCTGGTCGATCTCATCAAACAGATAGAAAGGAGCTGGGTCACATTTCTGGATGGCAAATATCAGAGCCAGAGCCACCAGAGACTTCTGACCTCCAGACAGCTGCTGCATCTCTCTCATCTCACCTTGCTTTCCTGTGAATGATACCTACACACGACAGAGAGGTAGAGTATTATTTTCTGGTTAAATGGCTTCATTTTTATTAGATTTTTTGTTAAGACATTTGATTCAGCGAGTGACCAGAATGCCTCTGTGCTGCTATGACAGCTTTGATAATGACCAATATATATTTAGAGAAAAGTGAATATTACTTGACTACTACATGATCAACTTCGCCTTGTTTCTGCTTTGTGTGGGTGTTAAATGCTATGTCACCAGTACTCCAGAAATTCACATTCACAGGTTTCCAGACAAAAACTCAAAGAAAATCTCATACACTAGGGCTACATGATGACACTAAAACTGTTCAGCACTTGGTGACAGAAAGAACTGTGCATTCAAATTACACTTTACAGCTTTTTAAAAGCAGCAGTCTCAGTCAACACAAATGAAACAAATAACTCAGAAAAGCTCTTACTCTGATTCCCACTCCAGTGAACTGGTCCACTGACGGAACACTGCTCTGTGAGCCCGAGCCTCTCTCACTGTCTGCACCGCCTTCTCCCTCATCCTGAGACTGGCTACCCTCAGCATCACCCTTCTTCATCACCAGTGTAGCTTTTCCACCGGGCACCAGCTTCTGGAAAACCTCACTGAAATTCTTTGACACCTGAGGGACAGAGGGACGTGGGAAGAATAGACACAAAGGAAACAGTCACATAACTCATGTTATTAGAATGTGCAGTATTTGTATTAGTGATTTATAAAAGTGGAAATAAGCTAAATTTCAAAAATATGTTCAATCGAACAACAAGAAAAGAACACAAATGCAAAACTAACACTAATAGAACTGTTTTGTATTAGCAGGCATTAACTAACATATACAGAGACAAAATTAGTGTAAAAACAATTCCCTTCCCTGACTGTTACAATTTGTGCACATGTGAATGTCTAGAATAGACAGCATGGTAGTCCCCGCATTATTTAACAGTATGATTTGTACAATTACCTCTTTCCTCATGTATGATTTTTGCATGAATTCTCAAATGCTTCCCTGTACGATGCTGACAGAATTAAAAACCGGCTGCCATCAATGTTCTTCAGACTAGTCTGATCTGATTACACACACACTTTAACTCTAGTGCTAATATATTCAGCTTTTCAAGCAAGGTGCTGTGCACACAATATGCATAACTGCATATAAATTCACATGAAACATTTAAAGAACTGAACTGTGACCGTAAAGGTTTTGATCAAAGATTGATGTGCTATGTACCTGTTTGAAGGTGAGCTGGATGGCCTCATACTTGCGCAGCTCCAGAACGTTCATGAGCTCCATGATGGATTTGTAGCCACGGTCCAACTCATCCTGACGCTTAATTAGTTTTTCTTTCTGCTCGGAGAAGTTGACAAACTGGTCCAGAGCTTTCTTATTGACATGACTGTACTTCTTAAGCTCCGTGTTGCACTGCTCCAGTTTTCGGAACAACTGTTGGAGCCAGGAGAAAAAAAAACATACAGTCATTAGCTACGAGTAAAGTCTCTTATTATATTGTTTGTCTGTACCAGTTGTTTCAAAGCACCAAAGATGATTTGAGAGAGAAGCTCTAGGATGTCAACACCAAATGATGGTTTTCCAAAATCTCAAGCGAGTGCAAGCTGAGCAACAGGGTCCATCACCATGAAAACTGTGCCTACAAACCTGTGTATCATCTCAATAGTTAGTTTGTACACTGCTAGACAGTTAATTGTATCCTGCAACTGTTGACGTATCCAGAAATGTATTGAATTGAATTTCAGAATAAGTATTTAAAGGTGCTTTGCCAGATTCTATTATCGGAAGATGACATTCCCTGATTAATTAAGAATTAGCTTGGTCTGGCTTAAAAGTGACACACACTCTCCAAGCTATAAATTCATTCATCTGAATCACTAATGACTGAGGGAACATGAGCAAGTGCCATTATTACTTGGCCCCTGGTTCATCCACTTCTGCAATCAATGGCACCATCTTGGCCCTGAGCTGTGTCCCCTGGAGAAAGATTAACTATGTAGAGTGTTTCAGAAAGTGTGAAGCTATTTTCAGCATTGTCAAGGAGGGGAGATGACACACACACACACACACACACACAATGTACACACTCAGAAAGATGCAGCCAAGTCCAGTCAACTCAGTCTGTTCTCCCAGAGGCAGCTGGCTGAAAAAAAGAGATGAACACTAACTAGTGTCTGAGTCACTGGTGAGTGGGTGGGAGGTGAAGGCCTTGAGCCTCGTCCCTTAGGAGACCTGGGTCTTTTTCTATGTCTATGTGTGCACACTCCTAAGTGTGACTCGGGTAATAAGAACTTAGTTATTGTTAGTGCTGTTGTTGTTGTTATGTCTTCAGTGTCAATGTGAAGTTTGTCAAAGGTCATGTTGCTGTGGTAGCATTAAACACAGACTGGCTTTCCAAATTTTTGGCACTAATAATTTTCCTTTGTAACAGCAAAATGCTGAAAGCTGCACTGTTTAGTATTTACAATTTCTCAAATGATGATGTCTAATGTAAAAGCAAATTATGATCCCTCTCCAGTTTCATTGTTGTGGTTTTAGGGCCCAAACTCTGCTTTGGTGAAGTCTCACAGTTCTTTAATATTTTGGGGAGAAAAAATAACTCTGACAGACACAAAGTACTCACACTGCCCAGAGTCTAATGAAACTTGAAAGCATTACAAGCCACCATTAAGCACTGTGTATGTGTGTGTACCTGTTTGAGTGTGAGGGTCTGGTACTTCTCAAACGCCTCCTGAGGCAGTGAGCCGAGCTCTCTGATCTTTTTCATGCACTCCTCTTTCTTCTTGAGCAGCATGCCCTGCCTGTTGGTCATTTTCTCCAGCTCCTTGGTGTCATGGTTGATGGCGTCATTCTGCTCCTTCTCAATGTTCTTCCAGCGCTCCATGCTCTTTATGTGGTCCTTGATCTCTGCTTCTGTCTTGTCAACCAGAGAATCCAGATCTGGTAGAGACATTGAAGAAGGTGATGAGGATGACACACTAGAAGTAATAGGTTCAATTCTACATTAGACATAAAGTACATACCGTTCTTCCAGGAAATGATACAGACACTGTAAGAGGCTGTGTCCCTGGTTTTATAAGTTATTCAAATAAACTTTTTAAAAGCAGACTAGGGGGAAAAAAAAAAACACTTTAGCCACAGCTGTTCCTTCACTCCTATTGGTTTTAGAGCCTTCATCAATGACCTATTCATGTGGATGACATTTCTCCTTCTTTGTTATGAGACAGACAAGAGAATTGGATTATTCTCTGAATCATTAATGGAAAATTGACTTGCAAAGACTTAAGAACAATAGCTTGAATATAATATCTGCTTGAGTCCATATAAGGTGTTGCTATGAATATGTCTTTAATAACTTAGTGACAATGATTAAAAATGCATGCAAATTAATTCTATTCGGGAACAAGTGCTTTCTGACAATTGCATTCTACCAACCTCATCTGAGTCACAGCGCTGCTCGAACATTTATACAACTGTGTGACCAAGCTGTCCCTGGAAGAACATATTCACAGCAATTCTCACAGCAACTCACAGCAATTCTCACCATCTGCTGGAGGCACCAACCCAGTAAAGAAGGTTACAGATACTAAATTAAAACATTAGGCAGCGTTTTAGTAGTTTTTTTGAAAAGACACAAATCAAGCCAGTGATAATGAACACTAGAGTAAAGGCTGCTAAAATTAGTCGTTCCATTATGCCAGTCAACGCTTAAAAACATTGTTTTTTTCCATACACATTTTGTGTACATTACTTTGCCCAATAATCCAAGACCTTGAAAACAAAATGAAAATCACTCCAAACTGTTTTTTAAGGGACAGGCAGGATTTTGCTTATGTTGCTGTGCTCATCCAAGTTAAAACTGCTAGAATTGATAAAATTTGAAAAACTAAGTGTTTCAGTTTTTAAATAAACTATAAATATTTTGTAAATAAGTTGGTGTCAACACAAACTTTTCAGCCATTTTAATAATTTTACCATTTTACTAATGTAACTTAGTCCTGAATATATAAAATTAACATTTAATCGAGGCATGGCCTCATGAGAAAAAGTGTGTTTTTTAAAACATTTTCCCACCTGTGTGGTTTGTAACAGTTCACCTTCTGGTCACAAACAGGCTTCTTTAACCTTCACACTACAACAAACTCCCTGTTGTGTCTTGAGTACATTGTGTACCTTCTGATCGAGCCAAAGTCTCTTTGACGCGTTTGTTGATAGCGTCCAGCTCAGATGTTGTGGCTGTGAGCACCGTGCCTCCCTCAGTCTCTCGCAGCTCATTTAGCTCCTGTGTCAATGCAAATTAGGCCACATCAAAAAACAGGGTCATGAAAATTCAAACCTGCCTCTTCTGACTTGTATGAATGAACACATTGAATACAAGTATTTCCATCTACAAAAGTACATAATTCAGCACACATTACATTAATTACCATAATGTAATGTAATAAATACAATAATTATCTAACAGCTGCAAAAAGAGGGTTATGCAAGTAATGATGTATAATTTACTTTAAATATGACAAAAAAGAATAAAACTGCCGTTGTACTGTATACATAATATATAAATCATCAATTACATGACTAGATAGAAACATCTTCTGCATACATTACCATACTATGGTTATTCCACAGTTTCAAGGATTGCATACCTGCTCCACTTGGTCAAGACGTTTCCGTAAGTTCTCGTTGAGATATGTTTCCACTCTGGTCATGATACCCTCCAGCTTGATCCTCTCATTCAACAACTGTCTGTTGTCCTGTTGTGGGCAAAGTGATCAACTCAAAAGAAAAAAATGTCATCCTGCTAAGTCTTTACCAAGTGAAGACAAATCTCTGAGGACTATCCACCACATCAGCAGGTAAATGCTTGGAGCAAAATAATTATGTAATTAAACCTACTCTGCTTCTGTCCTCTGCCCGTGTCAGAGTTTGACACAAACACACACACAGTAAGCTGGCAAAATCACCTGCCAATCAACAGTCAGTGCTTAAACTGATTTGTTGGATGGATATTTCCTCTCTTGTTGTAAGTTGACCTATCACTTGACTTTGTGAGGGGACTTCACATTAAAAGTAAAACAACGTAGCGTCTGCTTCTGAAGCACACTGTCAGAAGTGACGCATTTAGGGACGAATGAACTGCTTATCAGACTAGAAAACATTTGCTTAAATGTTGCTGTGGTTGTTTTAAGATTGTTTTCAACATACCTTTATTATCTCAATAACATACTGAGACAAATGTATATGTGACACAAAAAAATAATTTATTATTTGGGCTGATACAATATCTGCTTGCTCGGTGGATTTTCCATCTTGGCCGCTGACTGACACAGTAATATTCTCCGTGTGCATTATGACCAAAAAAATGCCAACCAAGAGTTATGGTGCAAATGATATAATTTGACAACCACCAACACTGCAGAAACACACCTGAAAGGCTCTATGATGTGGGGGCGGAGCAGTTTCATAACCGTGGTAGGAATGGCTGAGAGTTCATTGAGGTGAGAGCAAAGAGCAGCTGGCAGTGAAAGAGAAAGAGGGGGAAATGTTGGATCACAGGAACATCCCACACACAGCTGCTGCCAGCTACTCTCACCTCAGTCAGGTCATTTGAATACACTAGCAAGAATCAGAGAGGGGTGGGAAACCAAGACAAGGAAACGTAGGTAAAAAGCATATTGTCTGAACTACATATGGAGGGTTGTGTATCCACCCACTATTTCAGGTTAACTGTGAATTTCTAAAAGGTTCTGATCCAATGTATGAAACAAGAACACATTAAGTTTTGAATTTAAGCCTCTTTAAGCAGTGCCTTAGTGTGGACAATAAAGGATTTGTCTGTGAATATTTCTTGAAAAATATTATAAATGCTTGGTAAAAAGGTGGATTTCTCTATCAAATGTAAATCAATTCACTGCACCAGATCCCCTCTCCACAGAACAGTTGTTTTAAAAGAAATTCATCATAGAAACAGAAAGTAGCTGTGCGACTGTCAGTTATGTCAAAGTGTGGGAAACTGTGTCACACATCGTACGTCTCTGCTTCGTTATGTTCCTGACCTGCTGGAGCTGACGGATCTCATCATTGAGGTCATCCACACGCCTCTGGTCCTCCAGGCTGAGTTGAGAAAGCAGATCTGTACCCAGCTCGGCCTTCAGTGACTCCCTAGTGGACTCCATGGCATGCAGGCTGGCCTCCAGACTTTGGAGACTGCGTTGCTGGAGAGGAAGCAGAGGGGAAAAAAGATCCTTCAGAGGACTTCACAGAGCGGACTACAAACTGGGAACATGCTGAACTTTAAGCTAACATCATGCAGTCAGTTCCTAATGACCATGACCACAACCACATTAAATTATGATACTGCAACAGCACCAGTATAAGATTACCTTGGGCATAAATGTCTTTTCTGACTGCTGCCTCTTCTCCTTTAGCATCTTCATCTCGGACAAAATACTGTCTCTAGATGCCTTAAACTTCCTCTGTTGTGTTTCAATCTGCTGCATCTGGTTCATCAACTGGTCAATCTCATTGTTGATGCGTGGACACAGCCATTAAGGAAATACAATGTCTGTAATGGATGAACATTTTCACTTGATCTCAGTAGGTGTTTAGCAAAGACAAGCTGAGATGACAAATCAATTTCTCAGTTTTTATAGATTTCCCAACTTGTTGTAATCAATTGTCTGCAGGATATGATTGACTACATTAGCTCTGCTTTTGTG
Source organism: Sandelia bainsii (assembly GCA_032362345.1). NCBI lineage: Eukaryota > Metazoa > Chordata > Actinopteri > Anabantiformes > Anabantidae > Sandelia > Sandelia bainsii. Next base: position 18,418,948 of record JAUMHL010000001.1, read on the forward strand.
GCTGGCATTGTGAGTACACATTCAATTTTCCTTATGCAACACTTGCAGATGAAACTGGTAGGACAAAACAATCATCGTGCACAAATGAACAGAAAACAGAAGAACAAAAACCAATTTTTGTAAAGGCTAATCTAATTAGCTAATTAAGGTGTGGGGCAGTTTGTAGGCTTTGTAGTGCAAACCAGAGTGTTTTAATAATGCGATTGGGCTTCCAAAGGAAGACTGTGACAGCACTAATATCTAGGCAGAGGATTAAGGAGGGCTGCGCACAGTCATCATTAAGCTAATTTACAAGACAGGCTTATTGATCTTCCACAACCACAATACTCCTCTGGGACTTTGAGGTTTAACAAGACTCTGTAAACACTCAATCGACGTGCCGATTTAAAAAGGTCTACTGGAAGTTAAGACAACTGCCCTGCCCATTGCACTGAGAAAATAGATGGTTCAATATTGCATATGATGTCACATTTTCGTGAAGTCAGCCGATATCAGCATCAGATGAGATATGAGAAACCTGCATTAATCTTGGTAATGATCACTTCAGCTCTTCTAAATAAAACATCAATCTTGCGCTATCCACATAATCCACACAATAAGTATTATCGAAGCAGTCAAAACACAAGTGCACATACTGTACAACCTCAATACTTGCACTGTAATTTGGTGCTAGTGGCAAAAAGACGACGGCAACTCAAAATAGAAGCGACAGGTGATGTCCATCAGCGCAATCTCACGGTTATCGGCAGGACAGAGGTAGAGAGTGAACAACAAGAAGCTTTTAAATGATTGATCTGTTCTATGAGTCACCGCTGCAGGAGTGAAGGACGAGGCAGCAGCTCAGTCATCTGTTTCCACTGCCTACTCACACATACATAAATGCTAGGTGCACAGTGACCTGCAGACACACTACTGACTGTGACTGAGAAGATACACACAATTACACAGGTGTGCAAACACAGTTAATCATACCTGGGAGTGACCATCTCCATAAACATGCCACACATATGTACGCAAATCCTCTCTGATCTGCTCGTTTTGACTTCATGGGCTATCCAGTATTGAGTCATGGCTCTGGTCAATATAACCCAACATACAGTAATCTTGTTGGCCTGATTAGATGCTCTCATTGTATCCAAGTCAGTTTCCTGCTGACATCTAAAACACAGGCTCAGCCATATGACATCAGCCTGTAATTGATGAGAGCAGCATGCAAGGTATTATAATATATTTCCTAGATAAAAAAAGGCTCCCATGCACTGCACAGTGGTATATGGATTAAAATATTGACAGTACAGTACGAACATTGTCTTTTTTAGACTGATATTTTTGGTTTCAACCACGCTTTACACAAAATATCGACTGAGTAGAGTAAGATGTTTCCGCCTCCATTTCTCCAAGACCGTCCATTTTTCTAAGCAAAATCACATATGCCTACAGTTTATCACGCCTATTATTTCAGTATACTGCAGACACTAGCAAGATAAACCTTGCCTTGTACTGCCTGTTGTCCTTAAAATGTAAGTAAATGTGCTAATTTAGGATACTGAAAAGGTCAGTAGAAAAAGTAGTGCAAACTGAAACTTGTCATTTAAGAATTTAGAATAAAAGTTGATTTTATCCTGAAGACAATCATTTATCTGCAAATATTAAAAAATGACCTGTTCAGTGTTTATAAAATTGATAATATTTCTAGGGAAGGAACTCTGTTTAGTTAGATCCAATATTTAAACATTTTAAACAAACTAACAAATTATTTTAAAATATACCATGGTCTGTAACACAGACATAACTATCTGGTACTCACATGTGACTCAACACATTTTATCAATATATGAAAATCCTTCTCCCTGAACAACTGATCATTTGGAGACCTGTTTGAAGAAAAGGCGTGACTCACAACCCATCTCAAACGGCCAGAAAAACCCCAAAATGAGTAAGACTTTCAATCATCCAGTTTTCATTCTTAGTTAAATTGCAAAAATGACTGCATCAGGACTAGCCGTACAGGCACTTTTTAAAACTCTAATCATAATGTATATTAAAAGGAAAACATCACAATGAAAACAATAATTTTTATGTGTTCTGATGTCCCAGTAGAGAACAAATGGTTTTCACCTTGTTGAATAATGATAAATGTGATTTGTTGAATAAAATCATTACATATTTTAGTAGAAAGGATATGTTCAATGTTCCTGCGCAGGTTCTCATTGAGCTTGGCCTCCAGCTCGCCTAGCTCCTCCTCAGCCTTCCTCATGTCTTTCTGCAGCTCCAGACGAGACTTTCTGGTGTCGTAGTAGCCGCCCGTCAGTGCTCCACGGTGGCTCACCTGGTCACCTGGAGGACAATATACAATGTACTGTATACAAAACATAATAGGCTGCTACAGTACTATCCAAACCTCTCAACATCTACAAAGAGGCAGAAAGCTGGGGAAGTATAGTCAGACAGGGTGGATAGTTAAAATAATTGCACCATTTTCCAGTCTGTATTTTCACTGGCCATCTGGAAAAAGGTTTTATACAGTATAATAGACCATAATACACAGAAGGTTATAACAACAACAACAACAAGAGATGTATCAGCAATATGTATAAAATGTATCTGAGTACTGGAATAAATCTGTGTAGTATCTGTTCCACAAAAATCACACACAAAAAAACAATGAAGTAGATATATATGATTTCTGACTCACTTTTAGTCTGTAATATTGTCTGAGAGTTGCTTTTCTGTTGTTATGTTCTCACTTGCAGTATTTTTCAGTAGTAACGGTGTATACTCTACTGGGTATCACAGGTCAGCTTACCCTCCAGAGTTATACAGTCCATGGTGAAAGCTCTGGCCAGCTGGGTGGAAACTTCCATGCTGCGACAAATCAGGGTCTTCCCAAACACATGCTTGAAGGCTTTGTCAAAGTTGGGGCTATAGCGCAGTTTACTGATCATGGGGATGGCATCCTTAGGAGACAAAAACATGTTAGTTGGCACACAGTGGCAAAAATGACATCAGCTCATCATTGAAGCAAAAACTGTCTGTCAATACAGGTTCTAATATGTTGTCTTTTTTTGAGTTGCTGCTGTCAGGCTCTACATTTGCTGCCTAAAAAAAGTACCAAATACAATTTATGCATGCCCCTTACATTAGTCTCTGGATAGGCTGTGTCCCTCACATCCAACTTGCTCAGCGGCAGGAATGTGACTTCTCCAGGCAGATTCATTTTGTTGAACTCCATTAGTATTTTGGTACTAACTTCATCAGTCTCCACAATGTGGTAAAACAGCCTGATGAACACAAGTGCAGGTGGAAGGACACAGAGGAAGAAGAAAGAAAAACAAAACATGAAGACATATGAATGGATTGTTTGACACATTATAACTTAACTTAATGTACAAAACATCTATTAATATAACAAGTAGGCATGGAGTTAGATTTTCTGCTTTTACAATATAAATCAGTCATCAAAAATATATTCTGTATATTTGTTTTAGCATGGAGGACATCACATGGAAAACTTTCATACCTATCACAAATGACTCAGCAGTGACATTTTTACTGGAAACAATACCAGTAACTGGCAGTGAAAATATAAACATTAGTCCTCACCTGGTACCAGCAGTCACCTCCACACAGGTGTAAAAAGCAGGCTCACACTCAAAGTTGTTCATGACGATGCCGTGATAACCATTGATGACATGCTGGTTGATGCCCTTCCGACGGAAATGCTCAAGGACTTTGTTAATGCTGTCAATGCCATTCAGAATGGCCTGGAGAACCATAAGAGAAATAATGAGTCTCAGTTCAATTACAAAACAAAGAAAAAAACTCAACTTCATCTTCAATTAATTCTTTAAAAAGTTAAAACTTCTAAATAATGTCACACACCTATGAATATTAACACATGTGAATCAAATTAAAGTCATGTCTAAACTTTTTTTTAAAATCACATTTAGTCACGTTTGTTGCAGCAAAAGATTGCTCCACTAAATACTTCCCTCAAACCTATATTATAACCCTTCTATTACAATCATTTGTTTTTCACATTTTAAAAAAAGCATTTGTGGCATCTTTTAGTACAACACTGTTACGGAAGGATTAAAACTTGAATACTGTGAGGTACAGACAAAATAGAAAAAGAACTGTGCTGCAGAGGATAGATGGTCCATCAAAGCCTGGATATGGGCTGAGTCAGAAGGGACTAATAAAAGAAAAAGAGAAAAAAAATAAAAATAAAAAACTCCTACATTTGCCTATGAGGCCACAAACAGCCTGCTTTCATTTTAGCAGACATTATTCAGAAATGACATTCGATGTATCTGCCGACTGGCAGTTACTAGATAAGGCAGAGAGAGGTGTCATATGTAAATGTATCTAGATATAAAGGTGCCAGTAGTGAGACAGATTAGTGATTTAATATACCTATCCTGACAACTGGCTGAGTCATAAAAGTGAGTCATTTGCAGTACTCAGGGAGACTCAGTATAGTGTGTTACTTTTTAACTTTTTTTTATTTCATGCCTAACCAATTAACTCTATTATAGTACTTAACCAACTAAGTGTATGTGTCAAGGTTTCATAGATACAGCATGGCAGGTCTGCCTCTGCCGAGAAGAAGAGAGTTGTTTGTGTGTATTAGCTTGCACGTAAAACAGCTACTGTGGTACCAATTTATCATCAGTTTCAAACCTCTGAAAAGAAATTTACATTTCTGTGTTCACATACATAGACATGTCTTTTATGTGTGTTCAAGCAGAAGCATTCAGTATCCGGTAGTTACACTATTACAGTCAATAATTATACAATCATGACATGGACCTTTCCGGTGGCTGCCCGAAGAAGCTGCTGTTTCTTCTCTAGGTCCTCGCGTTTGGCCGCCAGAGCCTGCTGCTCTGCGTTCTCCTCACGCCACAGGTAGCTGGAGAGACACAGACAGTCACACACTGTTCAGTTATGTCACTGTAGCTATGATACTCAGAGAAATCTGTGTAAGAACAACCAAAAACTAGGATAATGTACAAATGCTTGTGATGCAAATAGATACAAACATAAGAAAGCACTCAAGTTGATTTTACATTTGAGGGATATTTTCCTACTTAAATATGAGGATAAACAGTAACTGTCACAACATGACTCATTATTTGTACATTGAAATACAAAGTAAATTACAGAAGTATTTACATTATTGAACTTGAACTGAATTATTTTCAAATAATTTAAATTTTTTGGCCTTGACTGAAACCACCTGTTTTATACTGAAACTGCATTTGGTTAAATTTAAATAATGAAAAACAATTAATCTGACAAAACATTCTCTCTCTTATTTGCGTTATGATAATTTTCATAATTTATTTATAATTTTAGATCATACTCAATCATATTAATAGCTTTCAACTGTGTGGTCTGCATATTGTGTTCCTTTAACTACAGCTGTCATTATGCTGCCTTTTCACCCACTAGACTAAAACAATGGATCCTATTGAAGTGGAGAACAGGTGCTGAACTCAATATTAGATAAGACATGTACATATTCATTAAATGCATGTGTGTTATCTTGTTTAATAGTAGTCTGTTGTTCAACACACACACACACACTTTTTACATTTAAAACCGATAACATGCAGTTTGACTTGATTGTACCACCTCAATTACAGAATAGACAAATTGCTCCGTTTGTTTTGTTTTAAGAAGCAGGCAAGCAACTTCCCTGAATACATTTTTACTACTAACTCGCAACAGAATTAATCCACTAAAGAGGATCTTTTAAAAGCAAAAACATGTAATCAGAGGATGAAGGCATCATCCTATGTGTTATAAAAATAAACCTCATTGTTAAAGTGAATGGAGAAGGTGCAGTGACATTCATAGCAGACAGTAATCTGGTATGTAACCAAAGGTTGCCAAATGGAACCAACAATCCCTTCCCTAATGCAAGATACAGGCATGACCCATGACTCATCTAAATCAAGCGATTATATACTCTGGGTAGCTACTGGGGGTGGGTGATATTGCCTCAAAATGATACCACAATATTTCAAAGGTACATTTGCTATAATCATATATATGAAGCTATAGGAAAGAAATTACTGAACAATGTTTTATCGATGATTGTAGCTTGCAGGCAGCAGCATTTATTAGTGGGAACAAAATGAAGGGAATTTTCCATCCTTTTTTTCCAGTGAGCTTCTGTTCTTGACTGCATTTACATGCACTTAAGGAACTAGGTTACTGACAGAAAGCAGCTTTCTCAAGTAGCCAGGATACAGAGTTTTCATGTACTACTTCTTAAACCTTGTTATTTGAAATATTTCTTTACATGCAGTCTGGCTTCTGTTCCATCTCCAAGTTATTTTGGAAGCATGGCTCATGGATTTTACCTGCATAGTGAAAATGCTAAAATGCTGATTTTCTTCTTTTTCTTTTGCTGTGTTTATGCGCAATGAGAGCACAGGGGGAGAGAGGATAAGAAAGGAGAGAGATACACAGCTTATACACAGCATGAACTGTCTGAATTAAAGAAATCAGCAGGGGAAACTTAGATTTCTACTTTCACTTTTGTGTTAGTTTCATTTTCAGTTGGACAATGTGGTACTGCTCCGCAATGATCTCTCCCTCTCCCCTTCTGCACATGCACTCTCTAGGAGAATCTACAACTTCTCTGTTATTGAACTTTTTTTGCTCCCTTTTTAGCTACTAAATAGTCATCACCGGCTGACATGCTGCTCTTTCAGACATTGGGCTTGTGTCGCTGCTGTGCACGCTAGGGAAGTATCATACATCATCGCTATATCAATGATATCACAAATGTATACATTTATGATGGTGTTAATGTGGAAGGTATGATATGGCACACTTCCAGTAACTACACAGTAAAAATAAAAACCACAAGCACAATGCCAAAATTTTACTTCAGATATCTGCAGTCAAAGAGAAGGTTGGAGGAAGAGATAAAGTTCTTACTTTCTTTCGCTCTGCAGCTCATCCTTCCTGTTCTTCACCTCATAATACTTTTTGTCCAGCTCCTCAACACGCGTCTTAACCTCATTTAGATCTTGATCAAGTTTCTAAAAGACAAGTTAAAAAGTGGGTGAGACACACTCTGCTGTCAGGAGATTAAAATTATGGAAATCAATACAATGCATCACAGTATTTCGAAGACCATCTGTATTAGATTCAGAACCTTCCACCTACAAACACAAAATTAAAACAGCAACCTGATGTAATTATGAAAAGCAGAGGTGAGCACTTTGTAGCAGAGGCAATATTAGTAGCAGAAAAGTTATCATAAATTGGCATTCCAGGATCATTTTTAACAGAGCTACAAAAGATAATGATACTTCTAATACCCCTGAAACTGATCCTGATCCAAACTCCCCATGCTACCTGCACATCATGTTCTGAGTTGTCTTACATTGTACTGCTCCAGGTTCTTTTCCTTGTTCGTCTCTGTGTCCTCCAGGTCTTTGTGAATGGCTGCAATCTGTCTCTTTTTATCATTGATGGCCTGGTCCAGAGACTTCAGCTCCTTCTTGATCCACTTGTCCCTCTCCTCCTTGGAGGTGAACTGGCTGCCACGGCCCTGCTTTGCATACAGGTCTGTTCTCTCCTGTGTAGCCTGGGCCAGTCTGAAAGACAATGGAACCAGAGAAGAGGTTAACCACAGGTCATATGGACTCTATTTAATCCCAACAAAGAAAGACGTGTGTAGTTAAAAACTTTATTCTCCATTTGTTTGTTGACTTGATTATTTAGACTAACAGAATGTCTGCAAATATAATTTCTTTCTAGTCCTGTGACATCAAAGCAATAACATTTTGAAAGGGACTACATTTTTGATAAATTTTGTCCTTCCAAAGGATAATTAAGAAAGAACTGAAAACACATTTATGTTGGGCTCACCCTCCTGTAATTAAAAATACCAAATGTTTGTAATACACCTCCAACAAATTGCAGACTCCACAAATATCCCATCTGAATCAATCATTTAATCTCCTCCTGTCAAAATGTGATGACTGACTCATCAAATTATGTCTGGTCACCAGCTGCTCAAGAGACCATAGCTAAGGGATGAGTCATCCTTACCTGGAGATTCCCCTCTCCTCTTTTTCCTTCACCGTGTTGAATTTGGGCTCCGTTTCTTGCAGCTCTTTTTGCTTCTCCTCAATTTTCTCCAGCAGCTTCTGACGCTCCTTCAGGAGGCGTTTCTAGAAAAGTCAGAGAAACACATTTTACAAAGAAAATCTTCAAAATGTAGGACACAAGAAATGAGGGAAAAAAGCTGAAACATTTGCTCAAACATCACAATCTTGTTGAGTATGAAGATTTAAAATGTTGTACTCCTGACCTTAAGCCATTAAACAAAGAACAAATATAATGTATTTTATGAGGATAGACATAAATAAAAAAGCATGAGCACTATGTAAAATTGAAGGTTCACATACGTAGGGCTTTAGCAGTATTAGAAGTATTATTGAGATGTATTTACCCAATAGTAAATATACATTGACACTGTATACACCTACAGGGCAAACATAATGGTAAATAATGTAACAATAAATAAGACAGTTTTCATCACTAAACATGACAGTGATTGTCTCTGCTGCTGTGACAAGTGAATTTCCCCTTTGTGGGATCAATAAAGTGTTATCTTATCTTAAAGAGCTGTTACAGTTGAAAAAACTATAATACTACCAGGAAACTATGATCTACTAGTACTTTGGACAAATGGAACATGAAGTAACACCCTGTGACTTCAGGGAATCAGCAGAAAAAATAAAGGGCAAATAAAAGTAAGAAAACTTTCAGCATGTAGAATAAATCCATGCTAAAACCTTGATGATCATAGCAGCAGCAGACCTACACACTGACTGAGTTTGATGAGTGACACAGTGACACTGTGAGATTTGTATGTGGTGATGATGATGGTGGGTATGACAAAATCTAGAGATGCAGTTTGCAATTTTCTTGGTTGATTCTGATTTTTTTAATAGTCTGACAATTCAGATTTTCTATCTTTCTAAGAACTTTAATTGGCACCATACACAAACATTTGTTTTGTTTTTTGTTTACCCTTTCCTTAATGAATAATTGAATTAAAAAAAAAGACTTAAGAATTATTATTATTAAATAACTTTTACATTTTCCATCTTTCTCTCACTCAAAGGTTACTGGTTATCTGCAGTGTTAGTACCTTTCCAGACATGTGCAGGTAATAGAAACAGGAGAATACAAGAAAACACTGAATGTTTTCATGGTTGTTTCTTCCCAGCTTATTTTGGCCCTAAAGGTGTAACAAAAATGTGTCTTGTATCTCGCTCACTCATAGTAAATAACTTCCAAGCTGACAATATGTTGTGTGTGTGTGTCTGTGATGTTACTGACTATGTAACTGTGTGCGCGACAGAGCATGTGAACAGGCGGATTTTGGACAGATAATTTTAAAAAAGGAGGCAGTGTCGCCCTATGCCAGGCTCCAGTTTCCCTACGGTACTGCTTACACCACAAGCCTGAAGCACGACTAAGAATGAGGGCATGTGGTGGGGGAGCAAAGCAGGTGAACAGCAGAAATTCTCACTGCTCCACTTCTTTCTGGTGCACGACGTGAACCATGACGCTTGTAAATGTGATCGGTACAGAATCAATTATCTCAGACTGATTGGCCAGTCACGGACGATCAACCTTAAAACTGACCCTTTCCGATCACCAGCCAATTGATTGGTGCATCTCTAAAAACATCTACTTTTTCCCCACACGTGCCAAAACAACCTCAAACCTGATAAATCCAGGACCATGAGCATCTAGTGACGCAGTTCTGCTTCCCTTGCTTTTCATTTTGCTTCAATAACTTTTGGCTGATGCTGTGCCAGCCATAGCCAGGTGGGCTTAATCCAACCACCAGCCTGCATGCTGCCTGGGATCCTGGGACTTCACACACTGACTGAGCCAATAAAACCTTTATGTATGACTATCATCTTCATACTTACATGTGCACATAAACACACACTGAACATGAACATGAGGCCATATGGAGAGCGATCCATGCCAGCTCTGTACACAAAACCTCTTGAAATGATGTATAGTGGAACTGATGGCAAAGTGTCTGACACGCAGGCTGGTTCTTCATTTGTTTTGGTTCTCAATTTATCCCCATATCAGACATGCAAACGTCCTTAAAGATTCAGCACTAAAACTGTCAACTCTATATCGTAGGTCAGCATTTTTTGATATATCCATATATTTTTAAAGCTACAATAACATTTTATCCATTTTCTAAGAAATTAAGTGAAAAATAGGACAAGGTGTGTTGTCTCTCAGCTGTTCTAGTCAATTTCATGACTCTGGGTTACAAACAGGACTTCTGTTGTTTTTCCAGTGAGACTGGGCTGTTTCTTGTTGCTGCAGCCCGCAAATCAGCCAGCCATTTTATAGACTCCATACTGAATAGATATATCAAGAAAAAGACTACAGATTAAATCCACAGAACTATGAGGGCGAATAAGGTCACTATTCCTGCCTGGTAACTGGTAACAGGTGAACGGTGTACACAAAAAGAGAAAACGACTACCATCTTTCTCTAAATACAGTGATGGTGCAGGGAAAGGGGGAGTCTTGTTGGTGCAACATCACGTGTGCAGAGTGACGCAGATGGGAGGCTTCCATACCCTCTGTTCACTGTTGCCTGCCAGCTCATCCTGCAGGTCCTTGGCCTTCAGCTCAAGCTTGGTCCTCTGCTTGATCTGCTCCTGGCGCTCCGCCGACAGCTGCTCTTTCTCCTCCTTCATGCCAGAGATCTTGGACTTCAGCTCTCGCACAACGCGCTCAGTCTCCTATAAAACAAGAGCAAAAAAAAGGAACAGCGTGCAAGATTTAATTCAAAGGACTATAAATACAACAACTCACTTATTTACTGATTAAACAACCATTTATTTAACATGGCCACAAACTGCTGGGAAAGCTGGAAATGTCTAAAAATACATTCACATTTATGCACTTTCAATCTGAGGACTGAGGGTAGCCTACGCACTATAAAACTATGATGACCTTAGATCTAAAACTAATATTCAAAAGCAGTTTCTATTTTCTACTGGCATGCTTCTCATGTCTGAGGTTCTATGAAAGTAGGACTGAATAAAAAGTGTTCATGTTATCGCAGTGCAATTTAATGTCTCTCAATCGCATCATGAAAATATTGTTATAGTGATGATTAAAATCCACATATACTGACTATACTTGTAAGTCTTAGTTAAATCGCAACAATGTCTGAGTCAGACTTGGGTATATACAGTACAGCACCTAGTTTAAATTTACACAGTAATGGATTTGTGAAAAACTAGAATGCTTCAACCATTATTGTTACACGAAAGCTACAATGCTACAGCTACAATGCTCATTTTCCCCTACCACTAATCACATATATGATTATCATACTTTTTGATGCAATTTTTTTACCTCTACTTTGTCTCTGGCATCTTGCTGAGCATCACGCAGCTGTCGGGATTTGTCTCCACAGGTCTCTCTCTTGCTGGACAGCTGGGGAAAACACAAACACACAAAATATAAAATGTCTCAGTACTGACATAACAGAGAAGAAAACAACATTTTTAACGACCTGTTAATTCTTGCATTTAGTTGCATTTACAGGATGACACATTTATCTACCGGTACCTTAAATGGCATAGCCCAAACATTGATTATTAATTATTTTAATGATTAAGATTTTACATTATACTGTATATATGTAATTTTCTGAATGATAGGTAACGATATCACCCCACCCTGGCATCAACTGTACTGTACTATATACTAATAATATATACAGCATTTTCTTGATTTACTACCTCGTCCAGTTTGGCCCGAGTTTCATTCAGTTCCTGGTTATAGATTGTGTACTCCAGAGCTCTTCTCATCTTATCCCACTTCTGGTACTGAGCCAACTCCTCCTTTTCATCCTCCAAGGTGTGCAGACGTTCCTCAATGTACTTCAGCAGCTCATTGATCTTCTCTCGCTTCCCCTCTGGGAAACACACACCACATTTGTTTTTTAAAATGCACATCAGTAGTAAGGTCACCTTAAATCTTCTAAGAGTGTTATTTCATACTAGTGAATTAGCTGCTGTTTACTTTTACAAAACTGTATGTTGCTCAATGGCATGCAAAAGACTTTTACAGTTGTGTTTTGATACAATAGTGTCTAAGAAATAACGATGCTGAGAAGCGTTTACCTGTCTCTTTCATGAGAGAAATACTCTCTTCCTTGCGCTCATCATACACCCTTGTCCCTGCCACCTCTCTTAATAGCTTCAGTCGCTGGGAATCAGGTGCAGTGGCCATTTGGTTGATCTGCATGAAACATTGAAATAATGAAGAAGATGTAATACAGCTAAAATACAGACCACATTTAGCAGATTTTTTTTTTCAAATCAACACCAATCATTTAGTCTGCTCAAAACACAGGTTATAATTTTAACATGACAAGCCAAAACATCAGCACTCTTATACCGATTATTATCTTATACTGCTTGCTTGCATAAATCAGTGTATTACACAGCACTGAAAAACAAGCTACAGTGTGGTAAACAAGTGAGGTTAACACCCACTCCTTTCTCACCTTTCCCTGCTTGACGATGTAGTATGGGTTACTGCGAGAAAAGCCAGCACTCTCCAGAAGGTTCATGACATCATTCTTACTGCACACGATAACAGATGCCATCAAACAAGTGATTACATGGATGGGATCACTGTGTCACTTCCTGTAATTATAGAAAGGTGGACACTATATCCACAACAAGACTTACGTCACCATCTTTTTGTCTAAGAAGTACTGGTCCTTCTTTGCACCAATGACACGGCGAAGGGAGACTTCCTCTTTGTCGATCTGGAAGAGAGATATTTATCACTGGTCATGAGGAGCCACACAGCAGCAGAACTAAGAGGCTGCATGATTACAGTTTCACACCCAGTTAAAAACAATCTTTGGATTTCTAGAGGTGTACAAACTCCATGCCTTAATCACAGGAATTAATAAGCATTGTGCATGATGGAGGCAGTTTAACTGCAATCAATGGTCATAACAGTTGTCTAGAATTTGGAGAATATAATAATACAATAACATATCACTTCCACTGGTAGCCTGGACCAAGGATGTTGAGAAAAGTCATTTTGAAGGTTGGCTAAGTTGCCTACCTTAAAATATTTTATTCTGTGACACACACATACACATTTTTACACTGAGGTTAAATTGAAATGAGTATTGTACAGGCAGATAAGTATTGTGTTTTTGGCCAATCTAGACAGCATGCCAATACACCTGAAAACATGTGGCACTACCGCTAACAATCAAAATCAGAGATTTTATCCCATACAAACATAATACAATAAATACTCATATGTTTTTAATCTTTATCTTCTCATGTCAACTCAGAAAACAGGATATTGTTTGAATTAATGTAATGAAGTAAGTAGTTATTACCAATTACAGTAATTAGACAAATATAAAATGTTTGCCATCCCTACCGGCAGCCGATTGTCAGAGTTGTCAAATATAATCTCCACAAAAGCCGAAATGACACGAGGACCAGTTCCCTCCTACAGTCAGAAGGGAAGAAAAACATTTTTAAAGAAACAGTTGTCTGACTGTGTCAATGTCCTATAATACAAGTGTAATACTTTATGAGAAATGCAAGTAATCCTATGTACACTTTTGGAAACAACCCGCTATTCAGAAGTTACACAAACTTTTATTTAACAAAAAGATTTCTGCACAACAACTTTGTCAGAGAGCCACTTTCAAAACAATAACTGTGATCTGTAGTGTGTGTGATGTTTGCCTGAACTTACGTGGAGCAACGCCAGGCGCTGCTCAGGTCGCAAGTGGCTGAACTCATCACTGAGCACAAACTGGATGGCTAAGAAAACAAGTGGAGTGACAGTTTTACAAACAAATAATAATAACATAAAGGAGGAAATGTCTGAAATATGTTGACGCTCACATACCATAGAAGAAGTTACTTTTTCCTGACCCGTTTCTTCCAACTGTAACAGATTAAAAAAAACACCAGGTAAGAAAATTGCTACGCACATAATACAAGTCTTTGGGACACCACTGTTGGTGTAAATCTTAAAGTAGATCACCCTACAGCCATATACACATATTACAGTAAACAGGGCATAACAAAAAAAAAACATGAGTAAAAAGTTGAGCTAAGTAAACACTCACCAATGACATTGTGCTTTGGACTGAATGGATCTACCACAGTTTGGTCCCTGTAACTCCTGAACCCCTGGATGATGACCTGCAAAGAACCCCAAAATACAACCGTGAGCACACGTTGTTGCTCACTTATTATAACTTCATTAGCAAGCTCTGAACTGTTCCTGAACGACGCAATATTAATACCTCTGTCCCCAGATACATGTCAGTTAAATATCACTCGCGGCAGCATACGTAACGCTAAAATAAGCGGGGCACAATTTCCCACAGGAAACTAGACTGACGGCCCAGTATGGGTTGGCAATGAAGACATTAGCGGGCGGTACGTTTGCCAGTAGGAAAGATCGCATGTTATACAGCCACTATGTAATCATAGCTCATGACTGCATTTGACTAACCCAACTATAATACGATATTCTGCATATTATTTGGACAGCGAGAAATCCGCTACCGTAACGTCGGCCTTATGCCATTAGCTTAGCATCTTGAAAAGGGGGACGGGCAATTCAATATTTGTCCAGGTAGCGCTAGCTAGCATTAGAAAGCTAGCGAATTAACTTACAATCGTGTTTGGTATTACTTTCTTAGCTCTAAAATCAAACTAATGTTGAAGTGCGTGCAATGAATCAGTATCGTGAGCATTCACTGGAAAATGTTAAGCTAACGTTAGCTAACTAGTCGGCAACACGCACAAATCCGGTGTCGTTAGCTTACCTGTTTGATATACATGGCTTTCTAAGAAGGGTGTCTCCTTGGCTGAATTTGGAGTTAAAACTCCCCTCTCCACTAAGCTGGAGACGGCGGGAATTTAATTACCCAAAACTTAACAATATATTAAAAACTGTTGCATTCAAAATAGGTGAAACACTGTGCGGCAAAGGAGAATAACATGGAAAATGGCGTCGGGGGCGGGATGGAATGGATCATACCACTATGTGAAAACAGGCTCTTGGCAATTGACATTTACTAAATTATCTGTGGTCGTGATATAAATGCGGCAAAATTTGTCAATGGGAAAATATTTACCACCTCAACATAGTATGTTGAACATTTGTTCTCTGTGTGTTTATATGTAAACAACACGTTTGACAAGTTCGCCATTTCGTTATATCCCTATTTGTACAGTTGGTACAGTCTGTCTGTCATACAGGCGCCAAAGACAGAAACGAGTCAAGAGCGTTACCTTGGCTGTGTACAGTAACTGAAGTACATTAAAAAACTATACTTGTCGATCGACAAAAGCAGCTGTTCATTGATCATTACCAAACAATATGCTTTAGAAAGCATATACATTTATATATATATAATACAAGGTTATTTTTCCAGTGGGAGTTTTTTGCCTGTGGTTTAGATTTTCTAAATCTAATTCAGCATGCTTTTTTTTTTTCATGCTTCTAAATGTGCATAGTAGTTAAACCTGCTCAAGTCACTGCAGGTGTCACTGTTGTTTCTTCTGTGGTATTTAGGCCTGTACCGTGATATACTCTAAATGCAATGTTTTGAACATAGTATAGATTTTTCCTCTTGCTGGTTGTGGAGCTAGATGTGTAGTAAATTATAGAGGAAAAAGTCTATATGCAATCCCATTTAACCTCTCTGACAGATCCACCAATAATTCTACATTGTAGCAGAACAATGATTACATGACAGCAACTTTATTTTTGTGGTGAAAACATTTATTAAACACATATTAACGTCCACATTATTGGAAAAAAAAAGACATACTTTCATTTTCAAATAAATTAGGTTAAATGCCTAATTGTATAGGCAAATAAATCACAATATCAACCTAAGGCATACTGTATATATTGCAGTTTATCACTGTGCTGTGTTGTTTCATCTCAGTTCAGAAGACAGGAAAACAGTATAAATGTCTGTAGCCCCTAGATGTCATAGGCTTCAAACTTCCATCATGTGTAAATTAATACTAATATCTTGCCTCAACACCAGGCACACAGAGACCATTATTTTTTATTTTTTCAAGTAAGACTACAGGCAGTCACAGTTCATTTTAAGGCAGTGCAGTTATTGGGCTCAGTTTGAACTGGTGGTTGACTGGGGACTGCAGGCAAGAGGTAGGGAGGGTGAACACGGATGGCTCAAAGTTTTTGGTGTTGAAGGTGGTGGTAAAGTCATTGGCAAAAAAGGAGGCGGACTCTGGGGCGCAGGGTGTGGCTGGTTCAGGTGTGGCAGCATGAACTGGGGCCATGGAGAGGACCTCTGACTCAAACTGCAGAAGCTGACCCATGAAGCTGAAGTTAGGTGAGATGACAGCTCGGCGCTGCTTGATGATGTCAAAGGCTGCATCCAGTCGCAGCTGCTGTGTCCTCATGATGTAGGCCATACAGATGGTAGGTGAGCGTGAGATTCCTGCTTCGCAGTGAACCAGGACCTTGCCTCCAGATTGTTTCACGTGATCTGGAAGGAAAAGAAGAAGGAAACAAGCCAACATAAATGATCTGTTGTCAGATGGGGCACAATTTTTCTTTCTTTATTGCTGTGAACATCTGTAAAATTGCAAATTAATAATAATTAAATATTTTCTCCACTTCAAAATATAGTCCATGGTTTGTGTCCGATTTTATTTATTTCTGTTTCATTTGTGTGCATTTTTAATTGGTACTGATAAAGTCAAATAATGTGATGGAGAGATTACGATGAATCAACAGGGTGCTGTAAACTGTCAAAAATAATAAAATTGAAAACACATTTTAAATGTATAATTATTATCTAGTCCTTACTCCCACTCACCACTTAATGAAAACATTTTTCTGCACATCCTATCTAGTTTCTTTCTCATGCAAACACACAGGAATAAGCAGGAATATCCACCCTGTTAGTAACCCTATTTTGCAGGGACACAGAAACGTCAGTGCACACACAGACACTTTTGAGTCTTGCCTGAGTCACAGTTGTACATTAGACTTTCTCCTCTACACTGCTATGGTGGCAGAGTTCACTGTAAAGGGTAAATGGTCTGCACTGACATAGAGCTTTTCTAACTTAATGATACCCAATTGGTTTACACTGCTTCTCCGTTCACATCTTGTACGTACACTCCAGAGCTGCTTTCTCTGTTTGTCTATCTTTGAAATACCCACAGACACTGGCTCCATGAGGCCACTGTAGACACCTACAGATGTCTTTCTCTCTCTATTAAATTGAATTGTGCAGGGCCACTTCTGTCTGGCCCTGAGAGTCACTGCAAGGGGATCAACAATGATTTCTGACAGCTCTGATCCTTGATGATCCACATGAATGAATCACGATCCTCCCATCTGAAATGGAGGATACATCAAGAGGGAAGAGGGCTGAAAAAAGGGACTGACAGCAGCAGTGGGTGTTTTAATGACCATCCTCGAGTGATGCACCTCATTGGCTGGATATGTCATGACATGCTTAAGAAGCTATTTTCATCGAGAAGGTCAATAATATTTATTATCTCTTCCCCAACTGTTCATCATCAAGTCACAAGGTTTTCTGGGTGGTGACTGATTTTCTTTTGGGGGCCAGAGGAAGCTCAGTGAGGATTTGTGTGCACCACATTTCTAATCACTTGGCATGGCTGATGAATTTCGGAAGCAGTCCCTGAATGTAGGCTAAACCTGCCACTGCAATCACTTCCTGCCTTATGTAATAGACAGGCTTACTCAAAGAGACACTAAATGTAGGCTACGTCCCCAAACAATGCACAATACCAACTACAGCAGCCGCCTAATACTGGTCAGCCAAGCCGCTCGTAGGTGAGCTTTGTCCTTGGTTATACCGGGCTATAAATAGCCACCAGCACATTGTGTATATCATTTGCTCTTGCTGCTATTATCCAGCACCTCTCTCTTCTCCCACACACTCTTTCTCCCTCTGAAATGCATTCACTGCCCTGCTGCTTTCAGGTTCACCATGATTAACACCTGTAAACAACCAGTAACCAGTGTGCTTTTTCATTGTGTGTCAGTCAGCTAAGTTTTATCCTCCACCCAACCATCATAAACAACTGTGTGTGTGTGAGAGAGAGAGAGAGAGAGAGAGAGAGAAAGAGGGTGTCAGTCAGCACTGAACATCCTCCACCCCACCATTACTTAACATGGACAGCTCACCCAGTCATCTCACTGACTGGCCACACCCGGCAGAGATTAGGCCTGCGAGGCAATGACGGCATGGGAGCATCCTTCCAAATTAAGATGGGGAGAGGATTGAAGGGAGGTCAATAGGAGATGGGGGAAGTGAGTAAATCCTGAATGACAGACTGGAGGCAGGCAATCAAGTTAAAGTGATTACGGCATCTTATAGGCTTGTATTTGTGAATGGCAGCAGGTGAGAGGCAGCGATAAAAGGGACTTATTTGAAGATGTATTTCAAAAATAAATACACCTATGTATTTATTTACGTCAGCTCAGGTGTACTTGAGACTCCTTAAGGTGATGTCGCACTATAAATATACTGAGACTGAGGTTGGTGTTATTCCAGGAAAAGAATCCAGAGGGGTATTTATTTTCCTCTCTAGCTGTTTTGAGTGAGCGACCTATTCTGAGGGCTAAGCCGACTGAATCAGCTGCTTTATAATATAAAAAAACATCATTCTGATACAAACCTTTAGAAGCAAACCCAGTGAACCAGAAAATATTGAAAGAGCTCTGCCTACTAAGACAGATGGACACAACATGCATTCCTATCAACTCACCAATAAACTCTATGGCCTCCTGGAAGTGTGAGCTGATGTCAGCCATGTGGCTGTCCTCCACCGGTATCCACTTGTAGTCGTAGTGACCTTTGGCCGGCTGCAGGTCCCGGCGCGACACATTGAGCAAGGCCGTGATGTGAAGGTCACTGAGATAGTCCTGTCTGGAGGCATGGTAGGCACTACCGAGGTAGAGGAAAGGCAGGATCTCTACAGGTTTACCCTGAGGGGGAAATAGGTAAGAAAAGAGGCGTGAGAGAAGTAGATAATGTCTAAAAAAACTCCTAACAAGACATAATACTGGACCCCAAGCCTTGATACATCTGCCTTAGCCCACTCTGATGCACCTCTGAGAAAATGCGTCTATGGTCGAAGCCACAACATGCACACCTACAAGCAGAACACTGTGTTCATCTGCAGACAAAATGCATGCAGCCAGAGGAATGGATTTCCCCTGTTACGTGAACCATAAAGTGAAATAACCCACAGTGGGACAACAGACACAATAGAGTGTCCTTTGACTTGTGAAGCCGCCACATGCTTTGTGTTTGGACAGTGGAGAAGATAGAAGAAAGGTCAAATATGAAAGAGTGTTTTCCGCTATGGGGTGTCCCCGTGTGGTCTCTCCTCTTTCTGAGTCAAATATGAGACGGCCAGGGAGCAGGGAAGGTCAGAGAATGTCATACGTATGTCGAGAATATGTTTTGATCGGCTGCTGCTAAATACGTCTCTCTGATGTCAGCAGGGATTGCATGTGGTTTCTTTTCTTTTTTTGGGTAAGGTTAAAAATAAAAACAGATAGTGGTGCTCCGTTGCTGTGTGAGAGAAAGAATGGGAAGTACTGTACTGCAAAGGGTGTTTCCATACCTGATCGTAATCTGGTTTGTGGTGTGAAAGCTTCTCTCTGTGGCCGATGACTCTTTTCTCGGTTTCAGTTCCGCTGTGGTCAATTGTTTTCACCTCAGTGCAAAGTTCAGGGTATTGAGAGTGGAAGTTCTCGTATCCTCCTGAGCAAAAGAGAGAAGTACCTTGAAAACACACTGTAACAAATAAGCTTAGAGTAATACTATGACTACCCCCCTGACACACACATACACATCTTGTGAAATGAGCAGCGTTTATGAAACAGTCTTAGCGGGATTATGACCTTTATAACCTGATTACAGGCGCGTATAATTAATTACAATAGTCGGCAGTTGAAGGACCGGTAATCCTTTTAGGCCAACATCCTGACGCAGAGGTGACGGACGGAAATGGACGTGTTTCAACACTTTATCACAATCTCGAGGGATTTAGTGAATTCAGTTTTCTTATGTATATATCTATTTTTTTTTTATCAATGAATGTCTTTACGCCGCCAGTTTGCCTGCGCTTCTCCCTAACTGACTCATCCGCTCCAGTGACGCAAGCCGCAGGACGTCGCTCCAAGAAGTGCAAGAAAAAAATAGAGGTTTCTCTCACACTATGTGTGTTATGTGAAAAAATAAAATATAGGCTATATCATAGAGACTAACCCCTAAAATAGACCTGATATGATTTATTTACATGACATTTATTTAGACGCACTTAATCTTTAGGATTAAACAAAGAAGATTAACAGTAAATTAATATTAAATATTAAGGTTAATATTCTTCCAGGAATAATTAAGTTTCGAGAGAAGCCTAGGTTACGACTAAAGTCAAAATGAGTGAAACAAAATCATATAAGTAAAGCCATACTGACGTTTGGTTTCAAAGTAGCATAATGTTTTTTTTTATCATTTAATAAAAAGTACATATAAAAAGCTTCATAAAACGTGAACAAGCTGTAAATCTCCACGATGGCTCTCTTACAATGAAGCCAGCATTTAAAACAATAAACAAAAAATAAAGATTTAAAACAAATCTTTATTTTTCCCTTTCTGGATTAAACTGTTACATTTCCCAGAACTCTCACCTTTTAGGAAACAGATGTTTGCCCCGCTCGCTAGATGTGAGAGGGTGTTTATTACTATTTGTGCTACACTGTCCTTTTTCAGTTTTTGCCAGTGGGACGTCCGGTCATCCAGAGCTACGATAGCCGATATGCTCCCCTCCCGAAGCCGAAACAGGGCTTTCTCGTCCGGGATGACAAACTGCAGAGGCACCGGTCCTCCTCGGGACCTCCGGACCACCACAGAGTTGAGATTGACGTTGACAGAGCCTTTGATATTGGAGTTCGTGAATGAGAAATAAGGTCGGCAGTCCACAATAAGGCAGCTCCCGCACTCCTTCCTGATGATTTTCCTCAGACGCCGGCAGTCTATGCTGGACACTTTCATTTTTACGTCTAGGAGTTGTTATTATTGCCTAAAGAATACAACTAGATTGCTCGTATACGGTGAATACGGGCGAGCGAGGAGCCCCGTGTTCGTCCGTGCCTACATTTCCTCCAAGGGGATTCCGGCCCATCAGTTTTATGTGAATGGGACCTCCGGCGAGTGACGTCACGAACCATATATGGACACCGGCGAGGTGTGATCGTAGCAGAGACCCGCCTACAACAAAGACTGCAGAGGCTCCTCCTCCGGTCCTGGTAAATAGAAAAAAAACTCCAGCTGATGTGATTCTGCTGTTGCTCAGTGTCCTCTCCCCACACACACACTTTACATTTTCAGGCTCCACTTCGTCTTCAGCGATCATTTGAATGACAAATGAAGAGGATGACTAACTAACAATGATTAGGTGACTACCGCCACACAAATCTTACAAATCTTTAAGATTCAATTCAAGATTCAAAACACTTTATTAATCCCAGAGGGAAATTATTTTGGCATGTTACAGCAGCTCTCCGTTCAAACAGAAAGAAAGCAAGAAAGAAAAGAAAGAACCATAACCAGAAAAGATTTACACCAACACAAATACTAAATACTCAATTTACAGAACAAAAATAAGTAATAAAAATGAATCAATCAAGACTAGGTAATTTATAAAAATGAATCAAGACTAGGTAATTTAATTATATATATTATAACATAAATTAAGTAATAGAAGTGACATGATAAGATGAATGATGCTTAGTGTAAATACAAATGGAGGTATTAGCCTATGGGCTAGTTTAACTGATGATTAGTTTTATTAGTTATTTGAAGACAGAAAAAAATGCCATCTGCGGCTTTCAAAATTTTCCAGATCCCACACTGATGCCATCAAATGTCTTAATTTTTCTGATTAACATCTTCAAACCCAAAGATAATCCATTTAAAAGGATGCCAAATGGAGAAAAGCTAAATCCTCACGTTTTGCTGAAGAAATGAGTGGGGGATTAAGACTAAGACTAAGCTAATTTATTAATGAAATTAATTTAGCCAAAGATCAAAAGACACACATGTAACACAACACTAACACACAAAAACACAAACATTTAGGGAGAATATTAAAGACAAATATTACAGTGATATAATAAGAAACTAATTAAACATAGTCTTCATAACACACTGCAGGTCTCCCAGGAAATGTGTTGATAAAAAAAGTGATTAATTAATGTAATATCATTGTGTTGACACTATAAACTCATCAGAAAATAGCAGACTCACTGTGTTTTTTTTTATTTTAAGGCTACTTATTAATACTCTGTAATGCAGGGAATTTAAAGGAGATGGATGACAGGGAGACAAAAGCAACTTCCGCTTAGTCCCATGTATAGCCCAGTGAACCTGCCTTATGTCCCTCAGTAAGTAAGTCTAATGACTTAACAGGTTTAAACGTCACACTGTCTTCACTCACATGACATATAATCAATCATTACAGGCAGCTGAGGACTGTGTTTGGGTTTTGTGTTGCATGCGCTTGCGTTTGGATTTAAGTATGTAACCACAGACTGTGGGCATTAATCCACCTGAAACCATTTGTATGGTACTGGAGTATGTCATACTTCCAGTAAAGAACAAGTAAGACAAGCAGAGTCACAACAAACTGTTATTTAAGACTGCTGTTATTTATCGCTTAGATTCTCAATTCAAAATGCTCATTAAAAAACATGTTATTCTGATCAATCTGCATCACATTTTTAGCCTGTCTCTGTTCCAAGCTGAGAAAATCCACATACCAGCCCATTTAAAGCTCACTAATTATCACTTTTTATCTCATCTGTTTAATCAGTGCAAAAACTAAAGTGCAAATACAACTATTTACTTTTTTATTTTGTGCAGTTTAATTAAACAAGCTATAATTAGCTTAGCTTTACAGGTGGCTGATTGTGTCATCTTAGTTGTTTCCTCCTTGTAAGCAGTGTTGATTAAAACACTCAGCAAGAAAGATAATAAATGTATTTTTTTTAAATTGCTGAACTTCCCACCAATTAAATTCAATCTCTGACACATTATCTACTGTATGTATTACAGTCTCTTCCCATTCAGTTTGTGACAAGAGTTCAAGGGTGAAACCTGTGTACATAGTGTAAACAAGAGGTGCTGAAATCCTCGTTGGTCAAATGAATCCAACAAATGTGTGTTACATCATGTTGTGTCTGCTGCATGAATGTGTGGGAATGGTAATGAGAGCAAGACAGAGACAGAAAGAAAAACAGAGACTGATCACCAGAAATGGGGGTGGTTAGGAACAGGTTCTCCACAAACCACAGGAGAGCCCTCTCCACTCTCTACCATAGGCTGAGCCCTGGCTCCTCCTAGCTGCATGTCAAAGTGTCTTTGGACAAGACAATGAACCCCCAAGTAGCACTTGAATGGCAGCTGTCCACAATAAATTACCCTTGGAAACAGTATTTTGAAATCATTAAAATGTGACAAGACACAGATGCAGATCAACTGCATATAGACTTGTCCTTCGCTAGTTACCTGTCTGTGATTGACTGAAAAAAAGAGGCAGTTACACAGGTGCAGTAGATAGATATTATATGGATGCACTGTAAGGTGCTGGGTGGGGACTTGGGGCTGGGTGGAGAGATGCCTGGATGGCGACTGAGGATTAGAGGGACAGCAGGCAGCGTGCCATATGGTCCAGTCTAATCTGGGCTTGTGACATCATGGCTGATGAGCGGGGAGGTCCACCATCCGTTTTCCGAGCCCTCATTTCATTGTGGTTTTGTTAGTGACCACTGTAAATAACAATCGTGGACCCAGATGAGCCAGATAAACAAACCTGCTTCTCATCCAAACATTTTCTTTCTCTCTTCTCTGCATAGCACCCTTCTTTTTCTTTCTCTCCTCTCATGACTTCTCCCTCCCTCCTTCTCACATCAAGGGTTATTGATGCAACCCCACCAGGACTGCATCAGCAGGTGTATCTGTAGCTTTTTAGTAATGCTAATAGGAAGCAGACAAGTAATGTTTAAGCCAGCCATATGCAATTAGGACTCTGTTGTATCGACTGTGACGGTGTCGAACACAGTATTTTCACAAACTGTGTCGTCTGTGTGGTGATGTCACAAGTGCAGTGGGTCAGTTTGAATTCCTGGGATGTTTCTGTTTAGTGTTTGGGGTTCAGTAGATTAACCAGTAAAATAATGTGTAGAATATGAAATAATGAGATGCTTAATTGACTGACTGAATATTTACAACAATTATTTTGATCATTGATAAATTGGTGAAGTCACTTTTAAACAAAATGAATATATTCTTCATTTATTATTTTTGATCACTCTGTAGTATTTAGAGCGACATGATAAAAAAAATAACTCTCTATAATCTGATGACACAAATGGTGTGCTGGAAAAATGAACAATTGTGAACTCAGATAAATATTACATTTATATGTTGATGTGATGTTCAGCGCTCTCCAAATGTTTATTATTAAAATTTCCACTAGTTTATCTTATCTTATCCATTAGCATGCTTTTCCCACACAGAAATTTAGCAATTTCCAAAAACAATTCCATAAATTTTTGTCAAATAGCTACACAGTATGGTTGCACAGTTTTCTGGTCTATTGAAGTTACTGCCAGGATCAAAATATATTTTCTTATCTGTAATTGATTTGTTGTTTTTTCACTGTTGCGCACTGATCCAAAATAGTGACTCTAGGAAAAATCTGTCTTTGACTCTATGCCCCGAAGTTTACTGTCAATTTGTGCTTTGTTCGGAGTCTAAGTGTTTCAGGCTGTTTTTTTTTGTAAAAAAATATAAGAACAAATACTGAAAAACAAAATGCTTGCAGGTAGATATATGTATGTATTTTGACTACAAGTCACAGCACCAGTTTTTTGTTGAGGGTGTTAAATTCTTATGTGAAAATATTTAACCTTGTATTTCATAAAATAATATCTTGTTTACATTATTTGTTGACGGAATAGTTCATACTGCAGCCATATGTGTCTGTTTTTGTGCTGAATGTAGCTCTTTGATCAGACAATAACGCTGATTGCATTAGTATGGTATTTTACTGCATCATGTCACTTCCTGTCCAGAATGTCCCTTCTTACATGTAACTTATAAAAAGCCCCCAAACACAATAGGCCACCTTCTAGGGGATATGTACCCTCTCTCACCACGCTCCCCCCTCAGTTGCACAGGTGCTTCCTGGTTTGCTGACTGAGCTTCCAGATGATGATGCTGTTTCCCAATAAGGCTCACATTACTCATCTCACCTCAGCTTTCTACTGAGTGCAGCAAGCTAGAATTCCACTCAGGTAGCAAAAACCCAAAGAAGACATTTAAATACCATTTTATTCAAAAAACAACAGTCACTTCTGGTAATATCTCTCTCAGAATAAAAAAAAATCACCATTCACACTATGACACTATGATCACTAATAATCCATTACATCAATCTGAGTTTGGCCACTGATGATAAAAATGGGAAATGATGATAAGAGTATGGTATGTTATATGTATATGTTGTTCTTGTAGTTTTATATGGTGGATTTATTAGTATGAGGTGTCAGATGTTGTAATGTTCAGACCCTTCACTAAAGCCAAAATGTGAATGTACTCAATTACAAAAAAGCCCAGCAGTAAAAATACTACTTAAAGGTACATATGCAACTTCAGCCAGCACTAGCATGAAATTTGAAGTCTACCCACTCTGCTCCTTCCAGCCCTCCCACTCCTTGCTTAGCTGTGCTCTGCTGCAATCTGCTACAGTCCTCCACACAGGAGATAATGTTCAAATGAAGCAGAAATACTTGAAATTCTCTGATTGGTTAGAAGGATGAGCCTCACGCAGCACTGTTCAGCTTGGAAACACCTCTCCACATTAAATAGACATATCAAGTTTTGGATAATATTTGTAGTAAAAAAATATTTGAAAAAAGTTACATATAGTATTTTAAATCAAAAACACAAAATTACTACAAAGATATAAAAATGGTAATAGTTATGATCACAATAAAAATATTAATTCCTGGTTTTATACATGAAAGTATTACTTTGTTAATTCTGATGCATCAGTGAATAAGCAGTATTTTACTGCTGGTGGCAGTTGAGCTAGTTTTAATTACTTTATGTATAGTTTTGTTGTTTAGTCCAGTGCTTCCCAACCTAAGGTTTGGGGCCTTGAAAGGATCATCAAGATCAGACGTCCTTGACATACACTACCAGTCAAAAGTTTGGACACACATAGAAACGACCATGTTTGTGAAAGAAAAGCAAATTTCATAACATCAAATTGATCAGAATGAATGTGTAGACATTGTTCATATTGTAAATGACTATTGTAGCTGAAAACA
>JAUMHL010000001.1:18445570-18473740 GCA_032362345.1 Sandelia bainsii
ACACAACTGAAGACATGTATCTTTTCATGAAAAACATGGTAATTCCTATGTGTGTCCAAACTTTTGACTGGTAGTATAGTTAATGAGAGTGAAAAGGAAAAACCAAGTTTGGACCTTTTTTCTCACCTCTGTTTGCTGTGAAATATTGCATAAGAACAATTATTTAAATTAAGTTTAAAGGGCCAGTGTCTCTTTGGTAGAACATGCTCACAACACTACACAACACAAACGTTTGAGAAGACTTTTCCTGAACTCTTAATTTGAAAATAAACCAATAATTATAGCCACCAGATTAGTAGAGTAGTGAAAAATATAATGTTTGACTTAAATTAGGTGAAAGTGAAAGTAACACAAAATGGAAATATTCCAGAGAGAGACAATATTCAGTAAAAACAACATAAATATTGACATAACTCAAGAAGTGTCAGAATCAAAAGAGTTGTTAGAAAAGAAACATTTTAAACCTCCATGGGTGTCTCAGTAATACCAAGTATCTCCGGAGATGCTGATGAATGTAGTCACATGTTCGTTCTTGTTTTTGATCTGAGTATTAACAAACATCAGCACTGTGAGTAACCGAAGACTCCAATTATATCCAGTCAACCTGTGGCTGCCAAATTCAATATGAGACAAGAATGCTTGGTATTTCTGGTTTCAAGTCATGATACGATGGCTTTGATGACATATGATGAACACACACACACACACACACACACACACACAAATGCTTCAAAGGCCTGACTCAACCCCCATTTCCAACCACCACTCACTGTCACATCATGACTCTTTGAGGCAAGCCAGACTCTTAGGCAAGACATGGAGGGAGAGAGAGAAAGAGATCTTTTCTCTACTCATAGTTATTGTTACAAGAATAGTCACTCCAGGTCTTCAGGTGAAAGTTTCATTGCATAAAAATAGCTGAGGCCTCAGGTGGTGACAAATTTGGCGTTCCCTGTTTATGATTCAGAGATAAGAGTGCCGTGGGAATTCAGTGCGGAGCTGGAGGCGCTCGCTGACACGCTAAACGTCACTTTATGTCCAGATGCTCCACAAGGCAGCATTTCCGGGCTGTAAGGATCCTCTAACTAAAAGGAATGCAATATACTGCACTGTACTGTGAATCACAGCATGACTGGGTTGCTGAAGAGGAGTTTTATAGAGGAGCCCACATTAATCACAGCTCTTAAAATAACACAGGTACAACCAGATCTGTGAAACCTGCCATGACAGGTGACAATCCAGGAAAACTGACTACAGGCACTACAGTATTATGAATATACTGTATGTTCCTTATCCCTGGTCTTTACCTAGTAATGAGTAACTTATTTAGATCAAACAAAACCATGCGATGAAAATGAATGTATCAGCACAGAAAACAGTATGTAGTCATTTCCTGTTTTCCACTGTCAACAAGCCCTTTGCACCAAACAGCTCTTGTTGATCCTACTTACTGCAGACATTGTTAATACTAAATAATGATGCTTGATATAAGTTATCCTTCTGAAGACATTCAGATTTATCTGAAAAAAAATATAGATTTTTAAAGGTGCTAATTACTATTAGGGTGACACTTGCTAAAAGTTACAGTGTTTCAGTTATTTTAAGAGTTTGCCATTCTTATTCTTTAAAATAGAAGTCATCATTGTCATACCCTGCTCCCTTCTCCCATGTTTCCTGTCTGCCTCTCTACTACTACTATCAAAAATAAAGGCAAAATACCAAATAAAAGTCATCATTGGTAGCAATCAACCCTATTAAACCCCTGCAGATATTGTACTGTATGTTATTGGTCATTTTTTGTAATGGGGAAGTGGAAAATCTTTCACAACATTTGTGATATTGACACTCATAGGAAAATTCTGGTCTTTTGAATGTTCCCTGTTTAGGTTCAGAACAAAAGAAAACTGACCTTTGCCGTGAATTGTATAATCTCTGTTCTTGTACAGATGTTTGTATTGTGTATTTTTGTGCTTATTTAGTTTACCTGACCTCCCTCTGTTCCAGTAGATGTGAAATGTGCGCAGAAAAGCAACTTCAATGAAACCTCATGGCCTCAGCGATTAATCAAGTTGAGATTATGACCATGAGCTCATATCATTTGGAAACTGTAACCCCTCTGTGTGCCTGCTCTGCGTTGTTCCACCACATCCTATGTACTACACAATGCCTCTGCAAAGCTGTGCCTTCCTCTCTAGCTCTTTAACTCAATTTAGTGCCATTAGATATACACACAGAATAAGTCACTGCATTGTTATCTGTCTTCACTTCCGCTGAGTGGGTCACATATGACATGGAGGAAGATAGGCAGAAGATAAATAAACACTGGAGCAGCACTAAAAACATAGCTGGTGTTTGCCTCTTTGAGGGTGTTAATGTTACTTTCGGGAGGCAATAAATATCACTTTAAGGCTTTTGGTGATGAGTCAGTCAATGGATCATCAACTTCAGAATAAATCCCAGCATGCACTATATATAGATGAGTATATGAAGATTGAAGAAAGAATAATCTGGGTTGTATGAATGAAGGAGGACCTGATGTGAAAGCATATAATATCATGGACACTGGGGAGAAGTCAATGTAGTCACGGTGGCTGTGAACTTGTCAGTTCACCTTTGCCCATGTATAAAATTATAAGATACACAGCTGTGAAATATAATAATACAGAGAAAATAAAACATTAAAAGGTTGAAAGAGTTTTAGATTGCTGCGTCTCCCAGAAGTAAGCCCATTAAGCCCCAAGGTTGGAAAGATAGTTTCAAGAAGCTTTCTAAAGTTTTGCTACTCAGTGTTTGGGTGCATTTCTTTCCTTCTATATCATTGCAGAGGTGGTCGCCTAACAAAACCTAAAGAACAATCACATTGATTTAGAGGCAAAATAGCCTTCTGTGTCTATTGAGAATTTCCTGATTCCTGGCAAACTGACCTTTGTTGTTAAAGGAAGTACATTCTCCTGCAAGCTCAAAAACATTCCCGCAGACAATTGAACTTCTGCATCTGCAGCTGTGTGTGTGTTTCAAAGGTGAAAGTATGCATACCGCGAGGCCTATGGTCTATGACTGAAGCCTTAGATGAATAAGTAAACAAAACATTGAAACATTACACATTTAGAAGTCCAAATTCTAAATAATTTGGCACGTGATCATGTGAAATTACAAAGCATGATGGGGTTTTCAGTATGAACGACAAACTCCTTTCTCTCAGCATGTTTAATACAGTACAATAAATGTCACATCAGTAACACGGCGTCCTGGCAGTTTATATTAAAACAAAACATCATTATCTGAACAGTCCGTTGTAGAAATCTTTCACTAAATGGTTGAAAATGATTCCAGTGGGAATAGTGAGGCTTTGCACAGTTAATATTAATGTAGAGAAGAATACAGAGATTATAATGCAACAAATGCAAGAGTCTGAATATAGAACAGTAAATATAAATATGGAGCATCTTAAAAATAAGTATGAATAAGTATGCAGATGTGTAAATATGGGAAATTACAAGTTTGTGGCTGCTAACCAGCTGGGGTTTTTATTTCACAATCTAAACACAATAGAAGGACTTTGGCTCATCATGGAAACAAATACTATATGATCTTCATGGGAAGCCATGTCAGAAATCCTCCCCCATGCAGATTCACTGAGATTAGGGATTTCTTATTTTTATTAAATACTGGAACGGAAGAGTCATTCATGCACCCACCCCCCTCTGTCCCCCTGTCAGCCCCTCAGTGTCAGTGTTTTACTTCCAGCCCCTTCTCTCATCCTCTGTTGTCCAGTTTGCCCCCACCTCAATCCTCCCCATCCTCTCCTCTCATCACCTGTGTGGGAGGCACAAAGCCAGATCCACTCAGCTGGGATTAAACTCATTGGAACCTTACAGATTTCACTGCTCCACATTAATCACGCACACACACACACACACACACACACACAAGACACACTTATACATGCACCTGCAAATACACACTGATGCAGGCACTCTCCCACTCAGCGGATGGAAAGACAGAGGCAGGGATGGAAAGATGTAATAGATAGGAGCTCTGGGAGCGGGTGGTGACTGGGGAGTGCCCACGTCGTAGGAAGTAGGTATAGACAACAGTCACATATAGACAAAGAGAAACACACACACACACATGCCTACACATACTCTAAACACGGTATAGACAACGTCAGTGCAAACGCACACACAAACTGTTATTGCAGGTAGCAGGTGTGGCAGAGAAATAGAGAAAAATGTTTGTAGTGAAGACTGTGGTGATTCTGGATGGGCAGAGATCATAATGTGGCAACGCACATGACACCATAGTTCTGTTTGGGTCAGCTGTAGCTCTGCATCTCTACTGTTTAAAGGAAAATTATACTGTCACATTTTTACTAGTACATAGCCTTGGACTATATCTCATTCATTTGTGATTTCCCCATTTTCCAATGGTTTTCAACATTTAGAGAATGGATACCTTTCACTCAGTGGTGATTTCATAGTCATTAATAAAAATAATAACGATGACAGACATTCAGTATATTTATCATGCAGGCCATTGTAAGTTTGTAATCATCATAGTTGTGTTTAAGGTGACATCATTCACTACACCGAATATGGTCATGACTTTATATAGACAGTCAGCTGGATTTTGACATTTTCTCTTTCTATATCATCCTTAGGACTCTCTCAGAGGAGCTGAGGTAGGGGCCAGGCTGGTGACTCATACATTGTCTGGCTCAGTCTAACTTCCCCCAATCAGTGACAAAAGGAGGAGAGAAGGATGTGGGAGGTTTGACTCTTAATTTCTTGTGATTTTTTTTTCTTGCCTGTAACTCCCCAGGCTGTCACCAAGTGACTCAGGGAGAAGAGTTTGGTTGGTTGAGACGACACGAAGGTTACACATCCCTTATTGCTGGAGGAATTCCTCCCCCGCTGCCCCTCTCTCATACTCCTTCCTTCCTACCCACAGAGCTATCTGATAGAATGAGGGTCTAATTTTATCTTGATAAGCTGCTGCCTTGATTACGATGAACCTCTGCTTCTTGATAAGACTTGTCTGTGGGTGGGGTGGTAGGCTGGAGTGGTGTAAGGAGGGGCAGAGGAGGAAAGAGACGTAAGGAGCAATAAATGACACTTGAATTCCAACTGTGATGAAGTGGCTGCATCCTACACAAAATGAGATAGTTACTTTTGATCCGGTTGGATGAGGGGGTGACAAACTTTCACTTACAAGAAACAACCATTATTTTATGTAAGTGACAAACCAGAAGTAAAGGGGATGATCTGTGTTTCTCTGTTTCTTGGTATAATTATTTCAACACGTCTTCCAAAATAATCAACAAAATACATCGCTCATTCGTGCTCTCCAAGGACCTACTGTATCCTTTTTTTCCTTTTTGCAAGGAAAAATTCATAAACCTTCATACATGACAGCAGGGTAACTTATAACATACAGATGATCTACTGGAATCAAATTCATCTGATTGTGTAGTCATTAAAGTGGTAATATAGAAAAGCTACACAAAATAATACAAACAACTAATGAAAAGCTTAAATAGCTTTAGTGGCTGGCACTGACGTACAGGATGCAGGTATCTGCTGACACAAGTCTGGAGCAGCCAAATCATCTGTACAAAACTTTGAGGTGTCTTTCTGAAAAAAGCAAAACAGAAACTGAGCTATATTTAATCGCAATATTAAAACGGTTTACATGTGATTCGTGGGGAACAACCTGTTTGGCTGCTTTTTAAAATTTGTGTTTATAACATTTCTAATGATGCTGTTCATATTGTTACCTTAAAGCTGCACTAGTCTGTACTTCTATATCAACAATTTATGAAATAACTACACGTAATGTGTAAGATATCATTCATAGTGACAAAATCTACAGAGAATTATCACCCAACTCTGCAGTTCAGCACAATAGACATAGTTAACAAATAGCGAGTGAACATAGTGGATCATTTAGAGGCTAAAAAGCAAACCTGAGTTAAAAGCAGCAAATATTAGACTCACACTGATCACTTGCCTAGAAACATGGGTGCAAATATGTGATCATTTTGCCCATGTGGATGCATGAATAGATGGCAGTTTACCAATGTGTTTTACATAAATATAAGGTGACAATACTGTTGTTTTAGTTTATTTTTGAAAAGCTGTTTAAAATGTTTGATATACCTGGACCTTTGCTGCATACAGCCACACGAGCAGAGCCTGAGCGAACATGATGCACATTTCAGTAATGCTTATGAATGACTGACTCATAGGTGATGCAGTGGGTTGAGTGGGCACTGGAGAGTGTCCAAACCAAATCACATCTGGGCTGGTTTCTTGCAACCTGAGCCAACAGTCTGTGTCCCAACAGATATATTGCAAGTGTTGGCCTAACGCAATGAAACTGTGGTGAGAGGTTTGTACCTGCTGATCACCATGACACACTATGTTCAGAAAAAAGGTCAGTGTTGGGAGTGTCTTTAAATGTCAGTGGGAGAAATGTTTTTTGTTCCATCATGCCCCAGAAAGTGAGTTTTGAAACCAAGAGACCATGACTCAAAGTAAATTAAAATGTTGGGTAAAATGTATGAACTAATATAGCTTTTATCTCAGCAAACAGATTAGGGGAGTACATTTTCATTTTTGAAGCTTCATAATATAAACAAATCTCAAATGGCTGTCTGGGATTGTGGCCATTTGTACTCATGTAAGCTGTCCCCTGTGATGAGTCAGTGACTAGTTTCACTAGGTGGGTAGGAGGCGGTGGAGATGCGGGAGGTGAAGGAGAAGGTTAGCTTAGATTTCTCATCAGTTTAATAAAAGATATCATTCTTTTGTTTGAAAAAAGGTGTCACTGCAGCTCATTGCTTAACCTCGATCAGCATCTCTAACTTATTATTAGAGACTAAATGCAATATGTGTGCTAATTCTGAAACTGACAGCGTACCATTTTGGCTGCTAGTATATGGGAAATAAGTGGTAATGGAGCACAGTGCTGGCTCAGGCAGAGCACTGCAGTCACGCTTGCATTATTGCACAATTATGTGTTTATTGAGGTTTTTGAAGTGTTTGACTCAGCGTGGAGCAAGTCACTTTAAAATCATAATAAAATATCGATTATATATTACTCATTGAAAAAAGTATAATAGCTAATGTGTTAAGTTACTGGTAACTAGCAACTACTTCTCATCACTCACCCTTGCTCTATTGTGTACATTGCTCCAAATCCTCATTTTGCATTTAATACATGTAGAAATACAAAACCAGTTAAAGAAGGCAACCTAACAAGAGTTACTGATCATCCAGCTCTCCTCAAGTCCTGACCTCAACTATGAGGTGGTGCACACTTTAAAAACAAATTAAGACATAATGTTCCTTCCTGCCCATGCGTACATGTAGTTACTGCTTTCATATTCAGAGAACATACTTAGCCTTGGTGACAGCACACAGCTCTCTAGATGTCACAGGCTCCGCTGTACGGTTCACTGCTTCTTCTTAACTCATTTTAAATCTCTGCTGTGGAACAATGATGCCTCCAAATGCACATGCAGTATATAATTGTGTTAATGGGGAGACTTTAGCCAAAGTTAAACAGGAGACTGTTAAAATGACCAAGAACAGCGAAGAACATACAAAGTGTGAGTGACAGATGACCTTTTCTATTGGCCAGTGGTTCATGACAGTTACTGAGATGGTGATCAAAATGAGTCAGTCTGGTGAGAAATACATACCATTCCTGAGTCACACAGAAAGCAATGATGAGCAAGAAAAAGCCCATCACAGGCTATGGATAGTACCCAACAAACTTAGACTCACAGGAACAGGCACAAAGCAGTGGAGACTCACACAGAACCTCCAGGGAATGTCCTCACACAGTCATTTCTGTTTCTACAGAGGGACACTGGGCACACAGATCCCTTTGATAGCAGACATGAGGGACCACAAAGACTTCAGACATGAAAAGCCCATTTTAACACACAAAGACATTATTAAAACCTGCTTTTGGTAATGTTTCTCTCAATTTTGTACCATGAATCTTTCAGAATTAAAAATACAGGTTTAGACAAACTTTTTGCATCAACATCCAACTTTAAAAACACTCAGAAATCAGAAAAAGATTACTTTTACAACCATTTTTAGCCAGGATGAATAATACGTGTTGCATTTACTCATCTTTCCTCAAGAAATCTCATAATGCTCACTGCCTTTCTCGCCACCTACTCAACCTGAACAGGCCCAGGCATGTGATTTCCGAGTTTCAGTTTCTCATTCTTGGCAAGGTGAAATCATTAAAAGAAGTAGAACAATCTGAAGCAAGTCAATGCAAAGATGACAGACTGAAAAATAAACTGTTTATTACAAAATATCTCCTGGAACATGCTGAGAATGATGATGACTATGATCATCTGAAGACAAAGTTTTCTTTTGATTGTTACTTTTCTCAGTAATATCCAGTCATGTTATTTTGCCTCCCAATTTATCTATTTTCCTTATCTTTCTGCATCGCATCTTATCCTTCTGATCTCTCACATTATAATGGTATCACATGAAAATCCAAAAGTCTAAATGAGAAATGTGCTTTAGCATCAGAGTCTGATTCATACAGTATATTGTGAGCCAGATCATAGATCCAACTGCAGCGTCAACAGAGTCGTGACTGGTCAGATTTAATCCATGAATTGCTGGCTAATTGTTTCTTGCCAGCCACTCAGGCAGCAAGCACATCATCTTGTGTTTGTTTTCATGTTGTAAACATCAGTTTGCCTGGAAAAAGGTAAAAGATCAAAAGGTAATTTCCTGAGTCCTAACAGTGAAGTCACTGATGCACGCTAATGGCCATTTAATCTACTGCTTATGCTGATGGAGCATTTTCCTATGATTCCTTACTAGATATAAGTGGAAGTAGATATATTCAAATCCCGGTTATCTCTGCTCTTTGTTTTACCTCTATAAATGTAAAGGAAGGAGCCATGATACGAAAGGCTCCATGGTGTCTGTTCATTAAGGAAGCAATCAATGCCCTGGAAATGAGCCCTTCTACCTGAATTCAATCAGTGATGGAGTAAAGCCTGTTATCATGAAGTACCTCTGTCACTGATGAAAGGGGACGGGGCAGGCAGACGTCTCTCTGCAGAGAGGAGCCGGGCGGGACTGGATAGTGAGGCATTTACTCTCTGAGTGGAATTCCTAGAAAGGTTGGTAGCAGGAAGTAAAGAGGTGTTTAACGGTGTCTCACAGTTCTTCCTGAACACGAGGCCAGGGAATTAGAAAATTGCCACAAGTATTCTTCAGGTTATTTTATCATATCTAAGGCTCAGAGGAGGAAGAAAAGAGCAGGACAGCTCTTTAGCAGTTTGGAATAAAAATAGAAACTTTATTTCACAGCAACTGTTGAAAGACAACACCTGTCACTCTTTGAGCAGCTGTTAAGTTTCACAGTTTGTCATACAAGTATATTCATGGAGTTAATCTACAAATACAGTACAGCTATCTTTAAACAGTGTAACATTATTTGACACATATCATTACTTTTTTGTATGTAGATCACATAATACAAATACAACAAAATCCTATCTACATGTAACCCCAGTACACTCACTCAATCAAGAAATTATTCTGTTTCAGGTATTTAGTCATTGTCCATGTAAGATTAAGAGGCTAAAAAATAGCAAGTTTGACATTTTATTTGACTTCTGCTGATATAAATTCTCTCTAGTGTTACATTCTCTTCCCACAGATCACATTACCAAAGCAGCTTTAAAACGATCATACTTCAGCCCACAGTTGTTACTGCTCTTTGGGGAGATGAGCTGTAGCATCAGGTGTGCCGTCATGAAACAGGATCACAGTCACATGAGCTGCACAACATCTTCTGAAGATGATATCTTGTGGAAGTATGTTCAACAATCCCCCAAAAAGAAACTAAAACCAACAGTGAACTGCCTCTACCAAGAATGGTTTCAGTAGGAGGTGGAAGACTTGCATTAAACAAGTGAGGGGTTGGTTCTTAAATGAAGCTAAAGCAGCAGCAGAATGTTTTCTTAAACAAACAGGATTAAAATGTGTTTCTGGTCATCAGTGACCAGGACTCACCAGAAGGAGTTGATTTTATTACCACTGAATAGGTTGTTCCTATAATATGCTAAGTCGTGAACTAATCATGGTTTTAACCACGACCTCAAAACTCTTCCCAACCCAGTGGTTTAGAAATTAGAAATTGTTTTGCCCCATAACAAGTTGTTTTTGCGCTTCAGTCCTGACATCAGGATAGGGAAGATAAATGTGAATCATATCAGTTATTTTGGGTCAAAGCAGTGACAACCTGCCCTGACTGACTTTAGTATATTGACCCATAAACATCACAGGACTTCCTGTTTTGGGAGTGAACACTAATACTGAATATAAACTCATGCAGAATAGATGAATGTTGATGTGTTTTGTAGGTGATAAGGTTAAAACATACAGTCAGTCCCATTCACAATTACCCCCCAAACATTTAAAGACACCTAACTGACGTTCAGGTTGACAAAAATGCAAAGAGGGAGATTAGAATAGAGTTTAAACAAGCTACAGTAGCATGGATGAACAAATGAATGAGTCAGAGGAGTGACCAACCCCAACCCACCAACACTCTTGCTCAGTGACAGCTGATAACTTAAAAGCTTATTTTATCCTGTTTGATGTCAATTACCTTGCCTCTTGACTCATCCTCGCAACTTGCACTTTGTTTCACCTGTCGCTCCTGCTGCAAACCTGCTAAATGTCAACTCAAATAGCCTTCACTCTTCAATCTTGCCAGCCACCCCACCCCTGCCCTATCCTCTAAAGTAAGCTGTACCCGCTGTGTGCTCCTGCTTGTTTGAGCCTGACGTCACAGCGGTGACATTAAATGGACATCTCTCTCTGCTGTGGCTGCACCTATGCAAGTAACCCTCTCCCTCCCTCTATGCACACGCTAAGCTTTCCTTTAGCCAGACTCCATTTTGTTTGGCTGTGGGGATCGGGCATCACCTGATGAGTCACCGCCAGGCTGCTGCCCACCTGCATTCACACTCTTATTAGCAGCTGCCATCGTCAGTGTGGTAATGATGCTGCTGACCTCAGTGGTGATGACTGTCTGAGGTCATACTGAGCCTCGACTGAGCTGATTGCTGTGTTATTTTGTGTGATTTCACCACTGAAGGGTAGGAGCTGTGTGAGGACGATACAGAAAGTACTGAGATGCGTGGTGGTTGGTCTTAAATTTAACACTCTTCTGGTACAGTCGTTTTTAAATACCATGATAACTATCCTATCCAATCAATGATGACTAAAATAAAGCCTGAGATGAGAACTAAATCATAAACTGAGACTCAGACTGTTTGTCCTACATGTATTTCCTGAATAACAAATAGTGTCAAAATTGAGGCAGCTACGGTCAAAATCTAAAAACTCAATTTTTTATTGAATCCTCCCTGCTTGGTAAATATCCATGTCTTAAGTCTGAAGTCCAAACTTCTAGATTAACTCAGGCCTCTACGTATAAAAGTGAAGTCTCCCACAGCCCAAGCAAGCCTAATGTCATCACTGTGACAGGTGTAATCCATGTGATAGGGAAATCGAGTTTCATGTGTAAAATCAGCGGAGTTCCCCTTTAATGTAATTAAAATTTTAAAAATAAATGATCATAAATTATTATTGTAATAATAAAACTATATACGGAATAAACAATATAAATTAGAAAATGATTAGAATGAATGAAACAAACTCAATGAAAACACTGATACTAATACTCTTCCCTGGCATGATAATAATATTTTTAAAATTGAATAATTGTAATAGAATCCTCTGTGACCATGCACCATGCATTTTTCAGTTTCAGTGCTTAAACTGTACTGCGGTTCACTTTACTTCCTCTGTAGCATGAGAAGGTAGCTTTTGTTTTCACAGTGAATTCCCCAGAAGAGAAAACAGATGTCTAATGTCTAATTATGTATGTCATCAGGTGCGTGATGAGTTTTATTAATGTTAACCAAAGTTTCCACAGAGGGTTTGAATGTATCACAACATGTATTAGGAAGAAATGTTTTTACACAGATGCTTCCTTCATTAATTGCATCAGAACATTATCATAAAATGATTCTGTTTGTTACAAAATGTATTTGTGATGACAATTTGTACATGAACATAATTGTAGGCGACAGGATTGCACTTGTAATTACAGCCACAGCAGCAGCACAGCCTCATAAAATGAACATGGGAATATAAGAGTTACTGACACAAATTATGTGAAGGTTACTACATCCTCTTCAGCATGACAGGCTGTAACAAAAGCACATTACTGCATTATATGTGAAGTGAATACATTTTACAGTATTTGCTCTTGCTTGACGGTGTGACACAGTAGATGAAAGACAGAATTTGGTTAAATGTCAACTGATTATGTAAAATCTTGAAGTACTACCACTGTGCATTGACAGGATCAACAAGTTCAGGACTAAACGTGTGTAAAACAACTCTGCACTAATTGCCTTGGAAAGGTTGTCCAAACACCGCTTTGCACAATGTTTGGTATGCTGAAGGGAACAGTTTCCTGTCGGCCAGTGTGCTCTTCCTGTCATTGCTCTGGGCAGTGACATAGAACTAGCCATGTACTTCCTCTGTAACAGGAAAATCAACCCACTTTTGTTACAACATTTAAGTCTGGGGTGTGAAATTTGCAGATATACCACCAGCTGCATGAGTAACTGGAATATCATAACAACCAAAGTATTCTTCTGAATAAATAAAGTCTGAAAAAGTACCAGAGATTCTAAAGATGCAGTGCATGTATTTGAGTGGATGTCGTTTGTGTAGCCAAACTACAATCAGCAATCACCACCACAGGGTGTATTTGAGTCATCGTGTCAAGCTCAGGGTCTGTCAGCATGAATGGTGTCTTTAAAGAGGAATGCTTAATTTATAGCACAACTAAAATTGTGGTGAGTGTGGCAACAAAACTCAATATTCAAACAAAAGTCAGAGTGAGGGTGTGTGTGCAAAAGAAATAAATGATTGAGTAATAAATGAGTGATTGGGAAAAACATTCACCTGTGCACTACCGTACAGTATGTATTTATCAGCATGTGTGTCAGTTATTTTGGAGAAATTACACCCACATTCACAGTAATTCTCTTAAAGTGAAACACAAGCATATCACTGCTGATCTATGATCAGGAAGAACTGGTCGTTTCCCCAGGCAGATCCTGTTTCATATGAAGAAGTGTCACTTCCTACTGTGTGCTTGTTTAGTCAAAGTAGTCTGTTAAAATCATTTTAATATGTAAATTCTAACGTTGGGGGACAGAGAGTCACAGGTTTCACGTGTGTCTGCATGAGAGTTTCTGAGTAAGTGGTGCAGTGGAACAAAACCACATGGTGTGTGCTTGTTACTATTTTGCTGATTGTTAAATCATCAAAAACTGTACAGTACATGGGTCTCATGATGGAGACTCATGCACATTGTAGGGACATGCAGTTCAGTTAAAGTTAAAGTTAAAGTTAATCGTGAAGTCATACTAAGGTCACAAAGAGTCTAACCACCACAGGCTGTATTTTAGTGCTGCCACAGCATCACACTAAACCAGTCCCAAATTTAATAACAGTTCAAATGAAAACGAAGAAAGCACCAGGATCTGGTTTTCTTGATTTGA
Source organism: Sandelia bainsii (assembly GCA_032362345.1). Lineage (NCBI taxonomy): Eukaryota > Metazoa > Chordata > Actinopteri > Anabantiformes > Anabantidae > Sandelia > Sandelia bainsii. The sequence continues at coordinate 18,459,216 of JAUMHL010000001.1, forward strand.
AATATATTGTCTTTAAGTCATTTGGTAACTAACAGTCATGAACAAAGATCCATAGATTTTAAAATTAATAGTATCAGTCCACCAAAACACACACATTTTGGGCTTTGTCTTCTTTAACTTATAATTTCATATAAGAAAAATGCAAAAGGATATTTTTGAGTGCTCAAAGATTTTCTGGCCTATTCTGTAGTCGAGTTACTGTGAAGCTGGGTGATCAGATGTGTACAGTACGTTGTCAAACTTGCACACGTGCATCAAGTTGCCTTTTCAGTTCTTGTATTGTTGTTTAATTGTATTCCTTTCTGTCACTGACTCGATTTGTATCTCTTCTCACATGGTGAACACTCCCTGTCAAATTGTCTGGATCCTGGAAGGAAGGAAGCAGACGGGGTGGGGGGTGTCTGAGCCTAACACTCTAGGCCCTTGATACCCCCTGTTTACCCACCAACATCCTGCACAAACAGGCCTGCCCCAGAGTCAGACAACAGTGAGTAATCTCAGCCGATCTGTTCCCTCACTTCTCTGGCTTCTGCTTCTTCCCAGCAGGCCGCAGCCCCGAGCCAAGAGCTCAACTTACATCATGCAGATCCACCAGGCGGGAGGACAGTGTGCTGTGTGTGCAGTCAACCTAGCTGTTAATAGAGGTGCAATGATGAGAGCATGATCATAACAGGGACTAGTGTCAGCGAGGATGATGATGACGATGATGATGAGGCTGATGTACAGTAGCAAATGGATCCCATCTGGGGAGAGATTTGCTGATTAGGGTTAGAGCTGGCAGGCCAGCTGATTTTACGAGGATAGAATAGTTGGATAGTAGTATTTTAGAATGTGTTCCATGTTCAGGAACCTGAAACATGCAATGAGCCTACGTTCAAGGAAACAAAAGTGAGAAAGTAAAAAAACTCAGTGGAAAACACCTTCAAGTCCCATTCTTCCAACTTCCTCCGTGTTCTCCAGTTGTTTCAGGTTTGTTTTGCTGTTGTAGAAAAAACTTTCCCATGCCAACCTTCAAGTCTAGCAGGTTTGATCTTCATTTTGTTCAGTGAGTCTGGAACACATGAAGCTTAGACAGCACCTCTCCCCATTAAGATTTGTTTAAGTTTTAGAGCACATTTCTAGGAATTAAATATTCAAAAAAGTTTTATACTGTGTCTTACTGGTAGTCAAGAAACACTTCAGAAATATAGCCCTCTGAAAAATGACTGTGGTTTTTACACTTTGGTAAACAGATTATGTATAATGTAAAGTTTTGGCAGTAATATTTCCAGATCCAGTATCTTTCCAGTCTTTTGGATTATCTTGGCTAGACTATAATCCTTTTCAAGTAGCTCCCAGGCAATGAGAAATCAAACAAAATCAATAAGAGTATTTCCCAAACTATTCAATTGAAGACTGCTAAATAGTGCTTTCCAAGGTTAAGTTATTCCACACTTTTCACTTCACTTGTATTTAGTTTAGTTTGACATGAGGCATTTACTTTCATACCCTACGGGGAGAAGCTATGACAACTTCACAAACAACATGGGGAGTGGTGCTCAGAGGCGAGGCTGAGATCTGTGACTCAGCCATGACAACTCTGTGCCATTAACAAGACTCCTACATATTACTTTATTTCCCCATGAATATCGCAGTGACCTATTCATCATACTTTATTCATTATTGTTTTTTGGTTTCAGTCAGAGTTCTGCTTCTGACAGCAACACTGTAAATATATTGACATCTAAGGTTTATAAAATGTATTAATGTTAGATATCAGAAGAAAATTCACCCCTGAACGCTTTATTGTTGACATTTTTGTTACAAACATTTTTCTGTCTCTCTCAGATTATACTGAGCAAATGACAGGTGGGATGAAGTGATGTTATATCTTACTTGTATTGGATAAAGTTTGACAACACAAAGAGGAGACGGTAGAGGAGTGCACCAGACAACTCTTGCTGAACATGCTCCTTGTTTGCACACAAACCAACCAAAGAGGAGTGTGTTCATCTAGACACACCCACTGAGTTGTGTGTGCACATGTTTTCTTTGTGAGTCACCAGTATTTGTGTTATTTGGTAAACTTGATTTGTTGTGTGTAACACGACACCACGCTGAGTCTGCACGAGCTGGATCATGTGATCCAGAGTCACCATTTAAGCTTCATTAGATGTTTTCAGGAGTGTGAATATTATTTTATAGTTTTTGCCTTGTGGCTCTCTCAACCGCACCAGCTAAAAAAAAAGGGTACAAAATCAAAGGGTATACATATTGCTGCCTGAAAGTTAGTTAACCATTCACATGCATGTTCTCTATTTCTGCTATCTATAAAGATGACCATAACTGTTTCTATTTGAACCCTTCAGTAACTGGTGCATCCCCCTTTTGCAGAAATCACTAAATGTTTTGGTAACTGTTTATCAGCCCTGCTCATCGGCTTGAAGGCATTTGAGACCATTCTTCCTCACTGAACAACTTCAGTTCAGGGATGTTGGTTGCCTTCTTTGCCTGAACTGCTTCTTCAAGTCCTTCCACAGTATATGCACAAGATTAATTTCTTCGGCTTTAATCATTAGACATTTTCCTGTAGAATTTGACCGTGCAACAAAGAATTCATAACTCCATTGATGATGGCAAGCCATCCTAGTCTACAGGCAGAAAAGGAGGCCCAACTAGTTTATTTAACAGCGACAGTGGACAGTCCTCGGTGACCACAGAAGCTATACGGCTAAATTTGTTCTGTAGACCATGGGCAGGAATATTATGCTATTATGCTTTTAATTGTTGAGTAGCTGTTGTCTGTCCCTAACCTTATTTGGACTAAAGACAATATATCACAATCACATTGAACAAGATAATTTGTTATATATAACTTGGGATGTGGCCTAAGATGCATACGACAACTGTAATATGTATGGTTTAAATTTGACCTTTGTTGTGTATCATCCTCCTCTTTCTCTTGCCGTAGTTTCGTATCCATAGTTGTTGCTTCCTGACTATACACCATCAATTTTGGGCAAAAATGCCCCAAAATAATCTAAAAATAATTTGTTTTTCATGTGCCGTTCTTTGACATTTTAAAAACCTCTTGTCAAATACCTTTTCCACATACAGTATCTCTAAGTCATAGTTATGCCTGCTAAAACAACATTTGATCAAAACATAGAGTCATTGTGTATCAGAGACACACCCTTAAATTCCAATGCCATTGCTGTTCAGTGCTATCTTTGACAACACTCGGAGCCAGTGCTTAATTTCGAATTCTTTGCATTTTGACAGCTATAGAACTGGCAGGAAGACTTGTTCCACACTGGCACCAACTCTTTGCTGGTCTAGAACTATAAACTGCTTGCATTAGGGACTGGACTGTTGTGATCAGTGAGCTCAACTAAAGCTTTGTTGTAAAAATAAAAATCAGTGTGTCGCTTATTCAATTTGTTTAACTGCAATGCAATTGATTAAATTTAGGTACTGCTAATTAGCTAGCTAAAGGCTAAGGCTATACCATTAACATCCAACATCCTGTTTTAACAACAATCAAAAGCTATCAAAGATAATCGCTGAACATTGCGATCACAAGGAGCAGCACATATGTGTTGGACCAGTAGTGTTTAGGTGTCAGTGTAGGCTCATAAAGTCAGGGGCAAAAGTGCTGGTTGTACATAACACATTGTGTGAAGGCAGAGACATATGCAGACTTGTAGTGGCATGATGATGTGGTTCTACGGTGGTTCTCTGCCCTATGGAAAAAGAAACTGGTACAGCACTAGCACCAGCCCAGAACTAGCACCAAGTTCGTGTTGGTTGAAAAGACTACCTGCCCGAACACCTTGAAGCACCCCTCTCTCTCAGGACTTTCGATGACTCATATCCAGATACAGTTGTCTTCAGCTGGGGAGAGAACGTCTCCCTTAACTTGGAGCTTGGTTAAGGCCACAATCATCACCATCACTGCTTCGCAACCTCCCACGAGCTCTCGTGGGGGGACTTTAAGAAATGTAAGGGTGGGATGTTATTTTGAGCTCCTTACTTGCGTATGGAGATGTATCATCATGTAAAGCAGTGGTAAGTTGTTATTGTGAGTTGCACAAAGATCAGGCTGTTGTATTCATACACATACAGTACATACCACTCTTTAGCACTGTGAGATGAATCATGTACAACTAAATATACTCCTCACTGTGTGGTTAGATTGCATGCATATATGTGTGTTTAAGTGCATGTTTATATGAGACTGTAAGTGAGCAGGTGAGAAGGAGAACTGGCCTGTGTTCGCTTACGCATGAAAATATGTCTGAAATATACAGTGAGAAATGAGAACAGAAGTGTGCATGTGTGTGTTTCCATGTGTTTGTGTGTGTGTGTGTGTCTGTGCACATGTGGGTGTGATTCCTACCTGTCAATACACGAACTGCGTGAGCCTTCAAAAGGTTCTTGGATGACGCACATCACAACAGGAACTGCTCAGGAGGAGCTGTAGAGGCCTCACCAGATATCAGAATTTACTAACTGTAAAATCAATATACTGTTTGGAGAAAAAAAAGATTCCTTTAGCCCTGTGTGTAACGCTGCAATATACATGACTATCGTAATGTTTTGATGCTATTTATGATCCACATTTTTTCAGCAATAGCAATTTTATATATTTACAATTGTTAGAGTTATTAATAGTATTTTTAATAGTGTCAGAATCTGCCACACTGTGGGGTGCTCAGATCACCACTGCAATGATTTCTGAATTAATTATTTAACAAAATAACTTGAGGTTGTTTGTCTGCACTCTAAACTGATATACTAGTAGCTCTTCTGTTTTATTTCTGTCAAACTCAATTACAATTACTGTTACTTAAATACTCTTTGAGTAATTACTACTTGCATGACTAAAATTAAGCATTCTAACTTTACTGTCCGGTTCAATCACGTGCAAAAGCAATGACAAATAGATCTTGATAACTAAGAAAAACAAATGCTGTGACTGAAGATCACAACCCTTATCATAAACTGAAAACAAAATTTCATGCAATTTTTAATGCAATTTCCGTAGCCAAAATACAGTTTGCTTTTTCCAAAATGTGAATTCATGGCATCTTATTGCTCAAGATACATCATACACAAACAATAACAGACTGGTTGTACAATACATTCCCTAGTGACTGGTTGGTAGTGTAATTTCACAGGAATGAGCTGTAAACAAAAAGAGAAAATACTCTGTTCATGTATCAAGGAAGGTTGAAAACACACAAACTTCAGACAACTTATAACCCGATGAAATGTCCCAAAGAACAAAAGAAGAAAAGGCTCAAAATTAGGGACTGTGAATCATGGTAGTATTTGAAATGCTGTATATTTGATTTGTTCTTAAATTTTTTTCTGAAACCTGGTCAACAGTAAACACAACAAAATGATAAACAAATCAGAAGTGTGGTTAGCAATTCAGAGGTCTGAAACCACAAAAATTACTTCTCTTAATAAATCAATAAAAATTCTAAACATGGGATTTTCTCATTTCTTTAACCAAGCATTTACTGTCACAACTGCTGTTGTGTTGGCACCCAAGCAAACGGCTGCAACTTTTTGTACACATTAGGTCAAATGTCAAGACAGGTGAACAGAAAAGTATGCTGATAAGATATTTTTTTCTGTACAACAATTTTTTTGACAGTGCACATTCCTGTAAATGTTTCTCTTCACAGTCTTAAAAGTCAACACAGTGAACACTACAAAGATGTCAAACTGTGGTTTAAACCACCAGCAGCTGCAGCCTCGCAGTCATTCAGCATTCAACACAACAACAAAGTCACCACTGACATCGTCATAGGACACCTGCCTGCCAGCGTCACAGTTTATATTAACAAGAGTAATGACAAGTCCAGTAAGACATCAATGCCCCGCCTCCTAAATTCATACTAGACGCATTTTGTGTGTGACTGGTCACCTCAAAACATGTCGTAGCTGAATATCGACGTCAGCATGACTGTAAAGTGTGTGTGTCTTTGATGATGTGCTGCAGAGGACAATCAAAAAATCACTTTCGAACAGAGTATGAGATATTGCATTGTTTTCATGCAATACAAATCAAACAGAAATGTTTAAAAAAAAAGATACTGTTCCTGCTCAGAACCAAATTCCAGTAGAAAATGTGATCTATAAATAAATACATTTTTTGATCATGTTTTCATCATTTGCAGTCAGTATTTTACCAGACTACCAGTCAATGTCATATCATGTTGCTGTGTTTGCAGGTCCATCTGTTGATGTGAAATATATAATACATGTTTCTACTCAGACTTGAGTCTTAAAACGCTGATAAACACACAGGGCTGCAGGCAGGTGCACGCACACACACACACACACAGACCAGTGCCTATGGACATAAACACACACAAAGAAAAACAGATGGACAGATGGAGGAAGAAAAAGAAAAAAGAGAGATTGTGATAAGCCTGTAGGTCCTGACACACTTTCAGAGAGACTGAGAGAATAAGCCAATTAGAAATGGAGAGAGAGAGAGAGAGAGAGAGAGAGAGAGAGAGAGAGAGAGAGAGAGAGTAAAAAAGGAGAGAGTCTGCAGGCACAAACAGAGCAAAAGAAGTAAGAGAAAAGAGAGAGAGGCAGCACATACAAAGAAGCAGCTTTAATATATAATCAAATGGTGACTCATGCTCCTTTGTCATAACAGTCACATGTGCACACACACACACAGAAAACACAAAGCTGTAGCTGACTTTCTCTCCGAGTCCTTTTCAGACAGCAGACGAAAGAGGCAGGACATTGGGGACTGAGATGGCAGGGTGACCCACCACCCCAAATTGGCTTCATGTAACATAATGTGATCCACTCAACTGACCTGCCAAAATTGCAGCCTGCCTCCTACCACTGGGCGACAAACCTCACTTCCCTTTTGTTCGTTGTTGTCTTTTTTCACAAAATGTTACGTGTGTTTGTCTTTGTCTGTGACAAAAAAAACAGGCCCCAAAGTCAAACTTGATCTTGCTGAGATGGCCTCGGTGCCCAAGCATCATCAGATTCCCTTCCCAGGGAGGAGCAGATAAGCACTGACTCATAATTAACTCATTGATTACTTGTAATCGCTCCACACATAGTAACCACATTGTTTGCTTTCAATCTGAAACATGATCAAAATATACAGGGAGTGAAATGCAGTTTGGTTTCACTCACGATTCATCGTGGAAGTATTAAACTGTGGATGACTTGTCAAAACAACAGCCTGTTCACTGGAATGAAAATACATTATTCTATGCAAAAAAAAAAGGTTTCGCTGACTAAAGCATTCACTTCAGTTTCTGTCTTTGTTCTTTCTGCCCACCTGCCGACACACAGGAATGATATAAAAATGAATCTGGATATGACCATTGGTAGTCAGCTCAACATTAAGATCAACTCTTATCAACAGCATCTCCTGAAATTATTCTCTGTAATAAAAAACATTTAAAATGATTTGCAAGAAGATGACTGCAACAAGCTTAAGTGTAATAAAAAATAAACAATTGAATTATTTGTATAAAAAATATCACGCAGAAAGCAGCACAGTAGCAACATGTGTGTCTGGTCTGTTCTCTTTCAAAAGTTGTTCTAATGTAGGTGTGAGATAAGAGTCTAATATAATTATATAGACTCCATAAATGTCTATAAATGTACACTGTGGGCAAAAGTGTTAATGAAAATAAGGGTAAGGGCTATTTGATGAGAAATCTTGTTGTAAAGTGTTGTTTGTAAAGACAAAATGTGGACAGATGTAAATCACGATTCCCATTCTTACACTTTATTCAGGCAGAAAGATAAAACTTTAGAGGCAGTGCAGTTGCAGAGAAAATGCACAGCTGGTTTGTCCTTTTGTTGCTGGAGCACTTACTGCTACTGTCTGTACAGGTGTTAACTTGGATGTTTGGGACAAATCAGATCCAGAAATCAAACACGTGGACTGAAGGATAAAATTTGCCTCACTTCCAACCTGAACACGTCTTTAGAGTTCCTCTGTAAAAGGCCGCATGTGTGATACAAATATAATTGCTGGTCTTCACAGAATCATGAAACGCTATTGTTAAATGTAAGCCTAAATGTCATTTAATGTGTGGTGAGCATTTATTGTAATGATAATGACAGCAGTAATAGGCCGCAGTTTACTCTGTTATGGTCTAGACAACCCAATTTCAGATTTAAAAGTGCTCCAGCAGGCAAAGTAATATAAAAACACCAGACAAAAAGAAGACTGATAATAATGAGCCACTCTTCTACTTATAGTGTTTTTAATATGAAGTAGTGGAGACTTCTTAGAAAACACATCAAGTCCGATCACAAAGGCTTCATTAAGACGTGTGGTGATTCACCTCTCCTCATTTCCTGTTGACCACAGTCACGGAGTCACAAATTGGCACATGGACCAAGGCAGAGTGCTGCAGATCAGAGGCAGATACAGCAGGCGAAAACGTGACTCCGTCATCATCATGAACGCTGTCACCCCGGAGAGTTCTCATTAGTGACCGCATGTGATATGATAAGGTGTGAATGACGCCGGGTGTCAGGCGTACCAGATCTTACACTGTCACGGTCTCACATCTAATTGGACTGGTGGCAGTTTTACTCACGCTGTTGTTGGTTTTGTTGTTGAGGGAGGCAAGGCTCATTGCAGGATGCTCGGAGACAGGAAAGCATGAAATGACAAAGGAATGTCTGTGATACTCTTTCACACAAATTCAAACCCACACAGGCTCACACACGAACAACGATCCAAGCGCACTTGCACACATGTACACAAGAAGTGTACGCAGCGAAATACACACAATCGTGAGCTACAGTTTTGCAAAACTGCTACACACTAGCTGTCTACACATGGACTCACACGAACAAAACATACTTGCACACACACACGCACACTCCACTCTGTGATCTCTGTACCTGCAGCGCACAGACATGACACACGGAATTCGAATTCCACACACGCTCTACTGTTAGTGCAGGAAAAAGGAGGGGGATGGTGCTGCTGCTTGTGGTGTTGACGTATGCAGTTATCATTCTCGTGCTGCAGAATTACAGCCAATCCTCGAGGATTAAGAACACAGAAGAGGAAGAGTTAGTCATCATCCTCATATAAGCGTCATCTCTACCATCACAGCAGTCATCTGTTGTGCAGTTATGTTAATTGAGGAGCTGGAGCTGTGATAAAGTCTGATACGTTCACTAACAGGATCTGTGGGAGATGTAAGAGGATGAAAAGTGCCTCCGCAGCAGGTGAATTCCAGGGGCTTCCTCCATCCTGTGTACGAAGCAAGATGCAGCTGACAGAGTGGTTGGTGCAGAACAACAGGGTGTTCACACATACAGATTCAAGAGCGGAGCCGGCTACAGCTGCCATTCATTGTCAGCTGCCAGCCAGCTTTGCAGCTGAATACCCCCTAAGACGTACCATCCTTCTATTAACCCAAACACTCTTAAGGGTCATGGGGGAGCTAGAGTCAGTCCCAGCTGTTGTTGGGTGAGAGACAGTTTACACCCTGGACAGGTCAAACTTAAAACACAGATAACAGCTCACAGTTGCACCTACATCAACCAACTGATGTTCATAATCATATTATAGCTGTAGCAAATATGTGAGTCAGAACGTTGAGCTCATGCGGATGAATGGCCCAGAAACACTGGCTTCTCCTGTTGATCCAAACAGGCCCAGTTGTTTAAAAAAAAGGGAGGGCTGTAAAAACTGTTCTGTACACCTGTTGTCCTCGGGCTGATGGAGACGTCACTGGGCGAATGCTGTGCCTTGTCATACACACCAATAGCATTGGTGACTCATCTTTCATCACTCTTTTTATTTTTATTTTTTTCATAGCTTCATAGCCATTTTTTTTAAAAACATGTTAACTGTTTTATCTGTGTCATATAGCTCTTTTTGTTGTCCTGCTTCTACCCCCTCAGACAGACACACTGCTGAGGGGGTTTTGCGGGATGTGCTGCTGACACTTTCCGTGATGTCTTCCTGTCTCAGTGCTGACATATTTGCTGTTTTAATCAGAGCGCCATGGACACACTCCCTGTACCGCAAACACAGAGCAACATTCATAAATCTGCTTTCATAAAAACAAACCAGGTGCACTCTCAGTGAATCACCCTCAGCATAACCAGGTGTGAGGCAGCAGCACTGTTGCTGCCCTAGATAAAACATTTAGATATTCAGTAAGTCAACTTTGTAGATCTGAATGAACATAGGTTGTTCAAAAACATTCTATTGTTGGGAGTAAACAGGAAGAACTGGGTAGTTAGCATTAGCAGACATGAATCACCATGTCTGAGCCACAGATGGTCTCAACAGACAAAACGTGAAGAAATATAAATAAGTAGTGGGCCTCTGTGTTTCTAATCAAAAATTTATTTTAGGGTGTCTTTTGTCATTTCACAAATGTTGTTTTATCAAATAATGGAAATCACACTCTAGAAAACACACATATACTGTACATGTACTGTACAATTTATTCTCCGTGTTGTTTCCTGAGGAAATATAAACTGTGTGACATGAGGAGTTTAACAAAATGCTCCTCACTCTCCAAATGGGCTTGTGGTTGCACACATCACCTGCCAAACCCTGATGTCCGAGTCAACAACATGAGTGCAGATGATTATTATCCGAGACATCTCCAGGGCAGCTGCTGCGACTGGCTCAGTCCATTCTGCCTTTCCTCTGCCTCAGCAATCCCACTCCTACACACTGAAAGTCACACGCAGACAGGAAGTTGGATTTCTATTTCTGTAGAAAGTGTAAACCATGTGTTAGAGGATTTCCCTACGTTTAGAGTTGCGCACAAATGAGATGAGAACAGAGACAGACAACGAAAATATGAGAGAGTGACTGCACGCTCCATAAGTTATTGATTTGACCAAGACTTTTTCAACACAAGGTAAATGCTGATGTCAGACAGCATTTTTAAACACAGCACTGCCTTTCAGACTAATAAAATGCTTGATAAAATATGAGATGCCAGGACTTTCCCTTTGATTTGATTCGTTAGACTCAAATACGGACGGTTCCCAGTGAAAATGTTCAGTGCACACCCTCATTCACTGAGGTGCTGTCACTGTTGCAGATTCATTCAGACTGTGTACAAAGTGACAGAGCAATGAGAGGAGAGGAGACACACTGAATGGTAACTGAAACAAGGAGGATGGATCCCTGTGGCCTCCTTCTAAAAACTGTGCAGTCGTCACCTCTCCATAGGCTACGAACTGTGACAAGTCACACTGCACAGCACAAACATGGAGGCAGAGAGAGAGACAGTGGATAAGAAGAAGAGAAGAGGAGACAGAGGGAAAATCGAGTAGAAAAAGATAAAGAGAAGAAGACAGATATTAAAATATAGCAAGAGTCAGAAACCACTGTAAGAACAGCATGACAAAAATAATCACAGATGACCTTGACTGTTCCAACAAGGGCAGCCCGTCTGTGCGGCAAGCGACAGGGTGACCGAGTCAGCGCAGTGGAGTGTATGTGTGTGTCACCTACATGTGTCAGTGGTCGTTATCTATGTCGATGTCTGCGCGTGTGTTGAGTAGGACAGTGGAAATGACATGTCACTCCATCAGCAAAGTGTCATTTCCCATTTTGCAACAGTCACATCTAAAGAAACAATGCTCAGCAAAACAGAGAGAGAGGCGGGGCGCTTAGAGAGTTGGGCCAGAAAACAAAGTTCTTCTTACTTGATGAGATTCGTCATGGCTGCCCATCTGTTACACTGTGAGGCAGAAAGGAAGGTATCGAGCGCTGGTTACTAGTCGTGTATGAACCATTTGATTTTCTAAGACCTGTAACCTCAAAGGTCTCAACATGCTGCTGTAGCTCATCTGAATTTCTTTGCATTAAAATTCCAGACATGATTCATATACACACACACACACACACACACACAGAGGTGGAAATCCCTTTTCACATTGTTCCCCCCTCGGCAATTTGTCACTTATCTTACTATGATTTATTCTGAAGTTTAGGAGGAGGATGAATGAAACTGACATTCCATTCGTCTTCAGTTGTTTGTGCCATTATCCTCTAAGCAGGGGTGAATTAATCATCTAGTAGACCTTGGGACGAAAATTAGCTGTGGGCTCTTAGTGTTTCTCACACCCTCTCGTCTGTGTATTACTCATTCATTAGTAATCAGTTTGCAATAACTTGACTACATTTCTTTTTTAGAAATACACATCATATACTGCATTCACAAGTAAACTGATGTAGCTGCTTTAAAACTAAAAAGCATAAGCATTTCTAATGCTTCTTGTTGTAGATCCTCCAATCAAGCAGCCATTTTAACGTAAACCACATTTGTCTAACTTTAAGTGCTCATTTACATACATACACATAATCAAACTTTAACCATAGCCTTGTCATGCTTTCAATTCATTTGTTGTTCAACGGTGATTTAAACGGTTTTGGAAGGCAAAGATAAATGATAACATCCTGTCATTTCCTTTGGAGGACCAGTGGGTGCGGCCTCTAGATTAAATAATAGATTCAAAGCAGAAGCATAAGATTAACACAGCAGGATATAATAATACAAACACACACTACACTGTGAACCCGGAGCTTTCTGACCCCAGGGCAGTCGGCTGCTTCTTCTGCAGTAAATATACAGAAGCATCTCTGAAAACACAATCTCCAGCAGTTACACACTGACTAGCCACAGTATTAGGTACACCTGTCCATTCTAACGCAACAGTACAGCAGTACTTTAGCTACTTATCTACTTTACAAGGTTATAATTTCTCAGTTGTTGTTGAAACTGTCAGAAAGGTGATAATTCAACTACATGTTTATTACTGAGGTCAAAGAGGGTGGTGGAGTTGTATTAGAGTGTATTATATTAAAAGGTGAATATATTGTTTTGGCTCCCTTATTCATGTGAATAGGGTGGTCAAAAAATTAGAAACACCTAAAACAATACAAGCAGTGATGATAAAGAAGGAGAAATTTGATCATTTCTGCTGAGGCATTAACTTGGTGACAGATTTCATCTCCAAAAATCTCCAGCAGCAACAATCCTGGTTTAAATTAGTTTCAGATGGGTTCTCACTGATAACTTGTAGTTTTTTGTGTATGCTTTATGGGTTTGACTGACAGTTTTGGAATTAGTTGTTCAATTGCGAAGGAGATGGTCTTTAAAATGCCATGCCTAGAAATTTTAAAAAGATTATATATGCATTTTATCCTCAAACAAAGTCTGTCTCACATGCATCAAAGTAATAAATTACTTCTACTTAACAGAGAAAATGTAAAAACAGCATGTAAAAACAGCTTGCCTCACAAACGGTCCACCTGTCTCCTCAGGCTTCTGCACCTGCTTAACAGGAAATGTATTTATGGGAGTGTAAATGGGAAACAGGGACCAGTTGTTTGTGTTATTAAGCTCCTCCATGCCTCCCCATACACTTAAGGGGATGTTGAAATTACAAAAATCACATTTATTCACAAAATCCATTTAGCACTTTCTAAACAAGACAGAAAAAACATGGATAATTCTGCATTCAGTTTCGAAAAACAAACAAAAAAATGTTACAGGTCTACTGTCTGTCACACTTATTCTTATGATAGAAGTTTTTGGTCTTCAAAATGACAAAGTCTAGTAATAAGCTGAAATTGTCACAGTCAAATTGTCCACGGTAACTACAAATGTATTCAATCCTTCTATGTGGAAGAGAATGATATAAATGACCTTTTTTTAAGGAAGAGAAATCTATTCAAACACCTTCTCGGCGTGTCAAAGCCTCTGCTTATCCTGCTGGATTAGCAACTTAAAACTGGTAAACAAGCTTCTAACGAGAACCCTGCATGAACCCTCCGATTTCTCTTTGCCTCGGTGACTCACAGGTCACAAGGCACTTCATCCAGGCTTTTCACATTTTGTAAACCAAGGACTGTACAGGCTGGACTACGTGAGGTGAAGGAGGGACCTACGTGCCTGGTGGATGTGCTCCTCCTGACAGCATGACTAACCCCACATCAGAGAGACAGACGGAGCTCTGGAGGGGTGGGGTACTTGTTATGATTGGGTGCCCTAAAGCCTGGCCTGGCCATGACGTCGACCAGCCTCCGAAACCAGTCCTTCACCCAGCAACTACAATTACTCTCACTGTCTTTCACACTGATGCACACAGACACACTGCCGCACACACACCTGCCTTCTCGTTTCAGAATTCCAAAACACCTCAGGTCTTCATGCCTCCAGGCACCTCAGAGATGTGCAGCATAGTTTCCTGTGCTGTGAATCCCCTCCTCCCTCATCCATTAGCACTGAAGGACGTTTGTGGGGATTTGCTTTCCTCTGCTCATGAGGCCGCTGTGATGTCAGAGGCCCAGTCGCCTTGGGGACGATGACTCATGCGCATCAGCAGAGGAACTCCACCCCCCCTATTCCTAGCATATCCCCACACAGTCAGCCCCACTGGCCTGCTTAATTTCAGCTTCTCATATTCCCCTGTGGACTCCCGCTGTTGCACTATAAGTGCAGTAATGGGTTGCATGGGTTTGCTTCTCTGCAAAGGAAGTA
>JAUMHL010000001.1:18479394-18493891 GCA_032362345.1 Sandelia bainsii
GCAAACACCCCCCCCCCCCCCCCCAGCACAGATCCAAATACAACCAGACAGGCTTCTACCAGCAGGCTGGGTGTGGAGCTTCAGCCATGTTGTTTCTCAGCCTATAGCAGGAAGTAGAAAGTAGGGGAGTCAGCTCTGACCAAGGCTGGTGACTCTAAACAGGCGAGGCTCAGCACTAGGAGCAGCTTAGGGGCCAATTACATTTCAAGTGTCCATTGAATAAAATATCAGTAAAACAAAAACAAAATAGCTACATTTTCATGTCCCATCCCACCCTCCCCTCCCAAAAGAATAACAATAACCCATAAAATGTACAATTCTTAAAATAAGGAATGAGGATTAAGAATCAAAAGAAGAAGTAAAATAAGACAAAACCAGAAATAAGTTAATTTCTTTTCCCTCACTGCTTGTGTTCACTGAGGGATTGGGAAATAAATATTCAAAAGGGCAGTGCTGTTTTTTTTTTTCCTTTTACACACAAAATGTTTCATGAGAGCTGAAAATAATAGCTGAAAAGAAAAAAAATGAACTGTGGTTGAAGTGCAATTCTTAATGCCAGTGGAGTGGAGATGGCCGACACTGATACTGTACAACCTGTTTCCTTCTCTCCACACTCAGCACAGATGTTTCCTCCACAGATCAACTGGCCACCTATGGAATGCCACATACAGCTTTTCACCCCGCACTCATGAACATCATAAACAAACAAACAAAAAAAGTCTAATAAATTAAAAGGGTGTCACACAAACTCAGCATTCTGCAACAGAAGTCCTACTGGGTCACTTTTTCTCTCAAGTTGTTCTGTTGTTTTTATCGTTTTCTTTTCCTTCTTGGGGCAGCAACACCATGAGAAACTTTCAAACGTTTCCACCAGCAAAACTGAACTAAATGAAAGAAGTGTCCATGCCACCTCTGCTGCCACTCTGGAGAAGACTACATCTTTCCAAAAACTGAATTTCAAATGCACAAGAAACACAGGTCAAACCGCAACAGAGGCAATAGTTCTATCCATGAGCTCTACCTTTTTTTAAACTCCTTTAACTTTAATTTATTTGTATGTACAAAAGAAAAGCAAGAAATTAGCTTTTTTTGGACGGCCACACACGTGTCTTTAGTGGGAAGAGGAAAAAAAATAAAACGGGAAAGAGTTCAAACTGACGAGACAAAAACGACTACAAGTTATTGCTTATTACTGCTGGAAAGAGGATGGACATCTATTACAAAAGTTTGTTGTTATGACTTTTCGTTGTTGCTGTTGTTGTGTTTTTAATGCTTTTCTTTACTTCTTGGTTTGTGCCGTTTCTATGGACAGCTCTACAGTAGGCAAGTGCAGGATAGCTTATTGTAGCTGCTTGTCGAGGGGAAAGAAACCAAAACAAAACACACAACAAACAACACACACAAGTTGCAATTTCCACCCTTTCAAAAAGCACAGAGCACCCTCGTTCGACAGGAATGTTTTCTTTTCCTCCATTTTTTTTGTGGTTGTTTTCTTCCGCGCCTTGTTGGAAAACAATCTCGGCAGACACGCTTTGTTTGCTTTAAAAGCTTAGTGGTGGTGGGTCTGATCTGCTTCCCTCTTGGTTTGTTTAACAATAGCACCAATATGAGTGTCCAAGCTTCTGCGGTGTTGAGCAGAGGTAATGAAAATGAGATGAGGGTTAAATTCAGGGCTAGAGGGAAGTTTTTCAGGGCCACGCTGTGTTGATATGGCAAAGTTCACCCACAGTGTTCATTAAAGTCCAGATTATATGTGCTCCCATTTATCCAGGTCCAACACCAAAATGTTAAGCTGGATACACAGGATCAGCTTAACACAAACACACACACACACACACACAGGAGAGAGAAGTAAACAGAACCTCTTAATAATTTCAATATTACATTAATTTAAGTGCATTTTGAATCAAAATAGGGGTTGTGAATCTTTTTAAAAAATCAGAAATTTGACCATTTGAGAAAAAAAAGAAGCACAATCATTCATTGTTGGTTTAAAAGTTAATGTGATGTCTAACTTTTATATCGACCAAATTCGCCTTTAGAAAAGGTTCAAATCAAATGGCAGTCTCACATCACTGAGTTTGGGTCCCTGGTGTTAGTGGTGTTGGTTGGGGCGGCTCAAGGTTTGGAGGTGAGGTAGCGCTCTCACCAGAGCTCCTCCAACAGTGGGGTTAGCATTGCAGAAGGGGGAGGAGAGGGGGCAAATAAAATGCTGGGAGCAGCAAGGGAGGTGGTCCTCCGGTTCTCTGGTTGAAGCAATGAGAACTGCGGGTGTGGCCGCTGTCAGAGGTGACTTGGTGTTTGTATGTGGACATGGCTGGTTGGAAAAGCAGATGGGAGTGCAGGCTGGTCTGGCAGGGAAGTGGTGGTGTTGGTACTGGTGTTTTTGGACTTTAGGAGGAGAAGGCAAGTTTGACACTGCAGGAGGAGTAGCCCTCGTCGCTGGCCATGCTCTGCAGGCTGCTGTGGTCGTCCAGGTCGCTGGTGCTGGCCGTGCTCACACTGTCCAGCTCTCCATGGGAGAACTCTGTGCTTTCCACATCCACCTCGATTTCCTCTGCAGGCAGTGACAGAGAGATGGATGGAGAGAGGGCGGAGGGACAGAAAAAAAAGGAAAACAAAAAATGTAATTGTGACAACTCAGAAAAACATGCTCTGTACAGCATATGGAGTAGTGGAAAATAAAATGGTGTGAGGATACTAGGGTTACAACATTCAATATTTTCTATAATTTCAACAAATTGCTTGGAAAGATGTCTGTCCAGGTCCCTACCCCGTCTATGTCACACGTTGCTAATTTGCAGTTCTTAAGGAAATCTTTAAAAAGGTGTTACAAATGTATACACATTTTTAAAAATAATTATTTGTTTTTGTTGAGGAGTATTTTGTGGATTCTGTGGATTTAGAGTACTAACAATGGTACTCCATGCCACAGAGGAGTATCATTGTGGCACCTGACAACACCTATGTCAGGTGTTGGCTACAGAGAGGATACTGTTCATAGTTTTGGCCTCTTTATTTGTTCACAATAACAAAAACATAAAGAAAATTGAAATGATAAAATATTAAATACACAGAAAAGCAAACAATATACAATGTGCTTAATTTTACAATATCTTCCTTTATACTCAAACACATTTTAGTTGCTCAATTAAAATTTTGCTTTAAGACCGAGGCCTTACTCACCTTGGTCAGAGTCAGAGCGATCGGAGCAGAGGGTGGAGCCCACACTGTCCATGCGTATCCTTTCCCCCTCCCCCGGGCTGCTCTGTGCTACAGCACTGCTGCTGCCGCCGCTCAGCAGCTCCAGCTCGCGCTGGAGGTGCCTCTGCTCACGCTCCAGAGACTCCAGCTGGTACTGACTCTTCCTGTCCACCTCTTCAAGTTTCTGGTCAGGGAAGAAAGAAGGACAGCAGTGATAAAGATGATTATGTGTACCAGGGATCAAAGTGAATCTTGAATCTGTGATAAAGCCAGACAAAAATTATGTTGAGACAAAACAATAGCCGGTTGGCGCAGAGACATGTAGATGTAGAGAGATCTGTAGATGTAGAGGCTGAGGGCATGGTAATAGATAAGAGTGAGAGAAGAAAGGCTGGAAGAACAAGCGACTGAGATACTGTAGTGGTAGATGCTGTTAGTCTGTAAGCAAATTCCCTTCATATCCAAAAGTTGACAGCATAGAAACCCAACAACAAAAAAACACTCCCCAGTACCTGTTTAAAGATTCAGCCACTAAACTTCTCATGTCACATCTGACTCTTGTCCTGGCCAGCCCTGAAACCCCTAAATGATTTCCCTCCCCTGCCTTGTTTGCAACATGTCAACCTCTTTACTTGCTACCCATGTTTACACTTTGTGCCATCACAGCATAAGTGAGGGCTGTGGCAGGGACTGATACATACATACACAACAACAATATTGGCTTTATACTTCCCTTCTCTGTTATGTGAATGTATGCTACACTGAGCTTTTCACATGCACACTGCTCAATCTGAGGCAGTCACATGCTTCATTTTAAAGTGGATGGGAAGGCATGAAGCGAGATGTCTTAACATGTTACACGCTCCTCAAAACTGGTAAATTATTACCAGTGACCAGATGAATACTGGTTGAAATTGAAATTAACATTTTGCTGAAGTTTGTATCCATAATACAATTTGGATGAAATTTTATGCATGTTATGCATGTACTTGTATGTAAAACTACACTTACGAGGATATTTAACACATGGTGTAAACCTGAGATAAATGTTTTTGCACTTTATTTACTTCAAATAAACAACTCAACCACGTCCAGATCCCTCTAGATGCAGATGTTCCCTTCTTACACAATCATAAACCAAACTTAATCTCACTGATGTTGTTATGGAAACTTTTGTTATGGCTACCTTATGAAAACAAAAACAAAAAATCTACAATGCACTGAATAATCACATGTAATCATCTCACAACCTTTATGCCAAGGCAAGGATTTATTCATACACGATAGTAGATTTCCCTACATTTGTATCAGTATGTTATTGTATTTCATTGTAATATTATTTGCTCAGTTTTGTGGCAAAATGCTATTTGTGTGTCACCATAATAATTTTATTTGATTCACATTGTTGCTGACGGACCCACTTTAGTTCTGGGTGGAACTGTTACCTTTATGTGTGCTTTGGCTTTGTTGAGTAGGCCCAGGGTGGTGTGGCGGTTGCAGTCGGGTCCCAGGGGTATGAGGGCCTTCAACCGCTCTAGACACAGCCGCAGGTGAGCTCGTCTGCAAACAAAAGACAGAAACAGAAGGAGAAAAAGAATGATTAAATAGCAGTGGACAACAAGCATAGAGCTAAGGCCTGCACAATACGATCTAAATGGTTTTGCATCCAAGTTGTCTGGGGTCTTGGTCAAACAAGCATTGGTTAGTCTCACTTGACTATTTCCAGAATTTGTAGTCCATTGCCACCTTGTATGAAAAATGTCCCCTATATTTTAATACTAATAATAATTATGATTGATTCTTTTGGACAGGCAGCTGCATTTTAGGCACCAAGGGCTCAGGGTTCAGTGTTTTCTCCAGGGACACTTCGACAAGTTGCCAGGAATCAGGGGAAGTGGAAATCGAACCCCCAATCCTGGAGTTTGTAAACAACTGCCTTACCAACTGATCCACAGTCATATTGTGCACAGATAACTGGTCGAACACATGTCAAGCTTTTTGACTTTACACTCAGCTTGAGTAAACAAAACTAAATTGACTTTTGCTCTTGACACAACTAGACCAGCTACAGTTTACCAAATGCTAACAATACTCTGTCACCTTGAAATGTAGGTTCTTTAACACACACTGGTTTTCTTGCTTTCTGAGAATCCACCAGCTTCAGAAGCACCTCATGTGTTCCCCGGCTCGTAGTTCAACACCACAGCAGGTTACGTATGATTCACGTCTCGTGTAAGCCTTGAGACGATACATTATCCTCTGCTGGTATATTGCCAGCTTTAGTTACCCTACTTGCCTACATTACAAACAACAAGTTTCATCTGACGGGGGGAGCAGGGAGGAAAGGTGTAATGGCATTTCCTGGACTCTGCTTGGCTGGAACACTCAATCATCCTGACAGTCCCTTATTCTGTGACTGGAGAAAGGCACTGGGTACTATCTATCCTGCTAATGGCCCCAAGTTGAGAGGTAAAGAGAGATAATTGTGGCTATAACACAATCAGTGCTCCATTAGCAGGAGCTGCCCTTTCAGGTGGCCTGAAGGGAATGCTGGTGAGACATTAAGAGTCAGTGGACTCGGTGAGGCGACCCAGACTCAGAAACTATCTCTGGGGCAGCCCAAAGGAGACAAGCTCAAGGGTCCAGACGACTAGGCTAGACTGCTATGCTTTGCTGCTCTATGACTGGTGGAGACATGTGAGTGCAGGCTAAAGCACATCTGTCTGTGTGTGTGTGTGTGTGTGTGTGGAAGGGAGGTAAAGCTATGCATGGATGATGCTGATAAGAACAATAGAGTACAGTATGCGTGAGAAGGTGCTTAAAAATGTGAACAAGACCAGTGCTGCATTTCTGGGGAGTGAATGAGGTGGTGTCCTGACCCAGTCTGTATTTTAGAAGTCACACACACACACACACACACACACACACACACGTCGTTTTGAGTCTGGAAATTTGCATGACTGTCAGTCGGGTTCAGGTCATTCCCCCCAGTCCACCCAGAGACACAAACACACACCCAAGCAGACATCAGCTGACAATTAATCACATTCTCCTTCATGGCATCCTGGGGTGATACACGCAGCCCCACCATGGAGATGTATGCTACAGAACAGCACTTGGCTGATTTTTTTATGTCAGCATTCACAATTCTTCCCATTTTGTTTAACACTGTAAATATAATTATTACGTTGTAGTTGATTATGTGGAAACAACACATTTTACAGCAATTTGCCATGTTTTCTATAAATCGGTTTTCCAATTAATTGGGCCATGGAAGGAATGTACAGTAACCCCAAGGAAACAATCTGATATGCCAATAAATAAATTTATTGTACAGCAGCTTACGACTTCATAATTTCACATTACGTGTCAGAACATGTTCATAAATATGCAAACATTTTCCCACACATGGGCATGGACTGGCTAATGATGAAGAGCTGTCTGAGCAGATCAGGACACACTGGTCATGAACAGGCTTGTCTGTCTGGCCTGTCAGGTGTCAAGTTAACAGAGTCCAGACACTGGAGACCACGATCTTCTGCTCCACTCCCATCTAGATTAAAACAACCGTCTCAGCAGACGACCTGTGATAACCCTCACTTATAACCATTCCTGCCCCCCCCCCCGAACCACTGGCATGATGGATGGATACAGAGGAAGCAGGGGTACACTGACTGCATAGAGTATCACCACAGCAGCTATGACTGAAGTATACCACTGTGGTTCTTGATGCTAACACTTCTATTAGTGAGTGTGGTGTGAAGTGTCACTTGGCTTGGGCTACTGATTTTTTGTCCAACTACGAACCCTTCCACAACCATATAATAATGATGATGATGAGTCGTCACTCCTTTGAACACTTTGTGTCCTGTTTCTGTCCTTTTCACAGCTAACTAATGTGCTGTGTGTTCTCCTCTGATAGCAACACACTACTGGTTGGCAGCATTCAAACACCATCACTGTGCCTCTTATTGATAAACAGACATGTGAGACACCTCCATGGCATTTGGCCTAATCTCTGGGTGCATGACGTGCTCTACTGTAGAACACTGTGATAACTACAGAAGGCAAAGAAGCTCCAAAGGGAGGAAGTAATGAAAGAACAGTGTGTACTGTTGTGTAATTCATGGCCCTCACATTACACTGTCTAGAGACGGAAATTCAAACACGTCCTAAGTAGTCATTCCTAGCAGTATTTTAGAAATAAACTCTAGGAGAAAACTCTGCCGACTATGCCCCTAGAGCTCCAGGCAACTTAAGATAAAGGCAAAGACAGTTTTATCATGTTAGTCTGTACTTCCAGCACCACTATCTCACTGTGAGGTTAAAGGTCATAGCCTAAGAGCTACTGGTGATGCCCTGAAAGACAGGTACCTAATCCATGAAAAGGTTTGTTTAATATGTAGACCCCCAGCTAAAGAACTTAAGCCATTTCCAACTTGAAATATAAGTGGTGGCTTGTGACCAAAAATACCTACGTGCTGCAGCCAGAATCTCTCTTTGCCGCCACCCTCTCGTTGCCATGTAACACAGCAACAGTGCCTACTCTTTCCCTGAGTTCTTAGAAAAGACTGGTACTAGTTACATAAACAGCTATGGATTTACTGTGTAGGCTCACACCTTATTGTCCTCAGCAGCTGAGGTTAAGGGTTGGTTAAGTAAACTTGATTAAAGCATATGACACCGCAGGATCACAGACAGTGTTAGCAGGGTAGTGACAGTGTGGCTGATGTGGCACCTCTCTCGACATGGGTTCATCTGCTCTCTTAAGAGAAATGGCAAGTAGCAGAAGTTTGTTTTAGAGCCTAACTGATACACTTTAAGTTATAAAACTGCTACATATATGTATTGTGTTTAAAATATCAAGTTGAGCTAAAGGTGCATAGCTTAGTAAATTGACATGTAAAGAAATTTAGTGAAAAAAAAGAAGAAGAAGATCATCAACGGGACTAGGAATAAGATGTAAATGAAAATATCTCTAAGACCAATAGCAGTGAAGGCTATTGATCTCCACTTTATTTCTAGTATTTGATGAATGGCACTTCATCTGTGGCGGATTACATAACACGTGGCCAGATGCTACCAGGACCTGTGCTCTAAACTGTCACGCACAGCAGGGATATCAAATCCCACGCTGACAATAAGACAACACAGGCAGAACGGGCTTGTTTTTCCTTGTATTCAGCAGAGACAGATTTCTGGGAATGTAAGTGAACATAATAGCGTGTTTCATTTTATTTTTGTTTTGTCTTATATTTGTAGTCTGGTGGACATACCTTAGCAAACAGCCTCCTTTGAAAACCCACGCTCTCTCTGGCAAGGAGCCTGTAAGCTTTTGTAGACTTAATACCGATCAATTTATAATCTAACTGGCTATTCAAAGGAAAGCACATCTAAAGCTGTTGCTGATCTCTTACAAGTTCATGGGAGTTACCTGAAATGCACAGAGTAAACATTAAAAGCTTGTAAAAGCATTTATAAAAAGATATTTACAAGCAGGAGCTTTTAGTTTTCACTTGTAATAAAGATTTTTTTGATTAATTGAGGAGATAATACATGCTATAGAATTTAAACAATTTAGACACACCAAATGCTGCACTTGTATTAAATGTATAGCAGGGGTTCAATCATGGAAAACTGTGTAATAGACCTACTTGCTTTATAGCAATACATCTTAATTTGTCTGTATATTATGTATTCAAATCAAAATAAGCTGTATACCTTCCTGCACTTCATCATAGTTACTGCTACTCATGGGGCTTCATAGGTGATTCACTGAATCATGTGTGGGGTATGTTCAAAATCCTCCAGCTCATCCACACAGTATATAAACCTCCAAGTTGTATCCCAAAGACAGGACTTGATTCACCACTGACATAGCCAGCCTTCCCTTTCCTCTTGAGACAATGGGGCACTTCCACTCAACCAGTGCATGTGTACGCATGTGTCACTTTCATGCTAGTGAATGTGTGTGTGTTCCTGATGGGCCCCAGATGGGTACGCAGGCAGGGAGCTCTGCCTTTTGGCTTTGACATGTCGATGAGCAGCCAGCCAGCCCCGGGTCACTGCACCACACCTTTCCTCCTTACCCACCATCCTCTCTCATCCCATTTCTGCATGAATCATGTGCATGCTCTGCTTTTGTCTCCCAAATCAAACAACTTCCAGTTATTTTTCCTTGCTTTGATTCCACAGAATACAAATACAGAGCTTTGCCTAGTTTATAAGAATAAATAACACCGAAAAATGCGGCAGAGTGAATAAACAATTA
Source organism: Sandelia bainsii (assembly GCA_032362345.1). Classification (NCBI taxonomy): domain Eukaryota; kingdom Metazoa; phylum Chordata; class Actinopteri; order Anabantiformes; family Anabantidae; genus Sandelia; species Sandelia bainsii. The sequence goes on from JAUMHL010000001.1 coordinate 18,488,870, forward strand.
AAATAATGACTGAAAATAAATAAGTATGTATATTAAAGGAAGTCTGTTGTCATATCTGCACCGCTCTGCACATCCCTGTAGCTGTTTCACTTGTTGCTGAAATGCATCAAACTGCCTGCAATGTGACTGAAGTAGAGTCCTTTTTAAAGAAGCACTTTGAAGCTCTCCCTGTTGGTATGGGAGAGCTGCCCACCACAGCTCTTCCAGAACCTACGCACATCATATGTACATCTCTCATCGGCACAGTCAACAACAACCTCCCTCACCGTTGTAACATCCACACACACAAGTGCATATGTCTTTGGAAGCACACACAGATTACACGGCACTGTACATACACACACACTCTGTTATCTAATGCCCCTGTAGTAAAGGTAGTGTCACACTAACAAATACCCCTTTATACAGTATGATTGTCAGTGTGATGTGACACAAGTCTGAAGACAGGAAAATGCCATAGTTGCCATAAACATTAGCAAAATGGCAAGAGCAACCATTCAAATGTCTTGAAAATATTCCAATGACTCCGGAGGGATGATGTGAGAAGGAGGTGTGAAGATATTGTGAACACGAAGCTGAACGCGAAGCCCAGCTGTGCAAAGATAAGAACACAGGCAACTTGTCTCATTTTTTTATAACACATCCTCAGTCTTATTTCATTTTTATTACTTAAGTCCATTATTCTTTTATAACACTCACGAGACTGCAGGAACTTTTTCTGCTGGATTAGTTGCTGTTCTCGGCTCCTGAGGAACAAAAGTGTCTAAAGACAGATGATATTTAGAGGTAACACTTCTGAACTTGGTGATCTGGGAAACTCAAGCCTCCAGTGTGCAAAAATGTCTGTAAGGAGGAGGTGTCCTTATTAGGACTTGAGATGGGACTAGTTTTTTTGTCATTTTGACACTAAATGTATCAGACCTCCTGACATGTGAAACATAGAGAGAGATATAACTTACAGTGACACTTTGTGAATCTGCTGGAATCTCTCTCTCTCCATAAATCGGACTTAAAACATGATCAGATTTTCATACAAGTCCTAAAAGTAGATAGAGGGAACCCAGTTAATGTATGTGAACCTCCAGGTTTGAGTACAGGAACCCCTGCCTTATTTAAAGAAGAGAAATCTTTCTCACAAAGTAATCACAAACTTTCAAATGCCACTGTATGTCTCAAAACAAGCTGTATGTTATTTATGTATGTAAATAAATTTTCCAAATGTTTTTATTGGCACATATGCAGGCACATAAGGAAGTCCCTGAGTTAGTTCCTGAGACCAGATCGCTTTCAAAACCCAACATTATCTGTTGCTAACAGCCTCTAATTGTCCAGTGATTCCTTTTTCCTCTTTCTTCTTCAACAGGGCACACGTCACGTCAAAGTTATTTTTGTTTTGCAGCTGTGTCATTTTTAAGATAATTCTTTTTACGGAATAATTACATTTATATGTGAAAAACGCACACAAACACACAACTCTTTTGTCTGTCAGGTGGCATTACTTAATGCTGTGTAAAAAATCTGTTTTAACAAACTTGGAGTCTTTCTTGATTATTTTATGTGTCAAACACATACGTATATGTGCAAATCTCAAACCTGACAGCACCTGTTAGGTATATAGTGAGAGATAGGTGAGCAGAAAAAAGGAGTAAGTGTGTAAGTGTTGTGTGGAAATAAAACAATCTGCAGAGAGTCACAAACAGATTGCTTTGCTTGAATTTTCTTTTTCAGGATAACCTGAGTTTCTGCTTATTTTTCAGTCAAAGTCCTCTGGAACCAACACTGGTAGTCAAAGCTTGAAATATGGCTGCCCTAGATTCTGAACTTGTGAATATGTAAATAATGGATAACATCTCAGGCCCTCTAAGATGTCACATAATTATTGGATATGCTCGTAAAGGGGAGGGTAGGATTTCCATGCCAGCTACCAGTCAATACACTTCACTTTAGCAAATCCTCCACTCACTCAAACTCATTTAACACTCACACATGCACACACAGAAATACACCCTCCCGATTTGACCTACTTCTAATACGTGCAGAGGGAGAGGAAATCTGACCCTTCACCCAGTTATTACACTAATTACACATTACTGATGACCGTCTCAGTAGTAAATCTCCTAAAATGCATGCAAAAGGAAATTACACAAGGCCTATTAGTGATAAAAAAAATTGACTTCATGAGGGAGTTCTATTGTTCCTCTTTTGCCTTCCTCCTTATACAGTGTCAAGGCTCATTTAAGGCAGCCGCAAATCATGATTCACAGCAATGTCAAAGATTATTGGAGTGATTAGAGTGTTTTGTAATGCAAAGCCCCATTTAGCGTAGACTAAGCCATGTCCTTGGAACATTACATCAAATCAACAGCAAATTATCTCACTATGTGGAGGATGGCAATTAAATCAAACACAGAAAGGCACAGATGTTCTTCTTTCTTTGCTTTCATCATTATTTTGCAAAACATTCCAAATCCATTATTACAGAGTTAAAAATAGCGCGTGTGAGAAGCTGACAGCCTAAACGGTCCCGACGTGATGCATAAGCAAACCACATTTAAAGTTCATTCTCCCAGATCATAGAGAAACATCATGTGAACATGTGGCGCAATAATCCATACTATGCAGATGGTGACATGCAAAATACATGGAGAGGGATAGGGCTCAATGCATTGCACCCTACACATTTGTTCCCCAAGAGGCTTTGCTCAAAAATACTTTATAGCATTTTAGCATCTTGCATGAACACTTTTTCATATAATTTTATCTCCCAGATATCGAAATGTAATAAAATACAGAAGCATGATTTGGCTTCATGTGTAAATAAACCTAAAAAGGTACAGTGCACCATGTATTGTAGCCCATACATTTAAACATCTAATGTTACAGTCCACACCCAACTATAGGAATCACATGTTTGATCACCACCTTTGTTTACTGTCTTGCTTTGTTAACAAAAAAGAGCAGAGCTGTTTGTTGTGTCATGTCTCTTCTAGGATTCTCTGCTTTTCTTTCTCTCAAACTGCCTTTCATGGGGGGTGGGGGGAGGATCTCCTCTCATGTCAGGTTGCAGCTAAGGTCACATGGTGACACATACGGACAGTGGCACCTGACTGAAAAAGTTTTTTTAACAGGGGGAACTCATACTCACTAGGTCGAATGCTGGAACAGTCAAAGATCCACCAGTCTAGTGGAAAAGCTAGAGCCCATGTACTTCCAGTGCAGCTTTACTATTTAAGCTGTAAATGGTGAGCTCAGGAAATGACAAATGCAGATGGAGTTTATATGTTTGCTAGCTCTGGATTTGGAACATGAAAACATTTTGCCCTTCTTGTGGAAAATGTGATGAATTATGATCTAATTCGTCGTGTGTCATCCATTAGCACATAGATGGCACCTGATGTGTAACTCATGTTGTACCCGCTGGACAATGTACTGGACTAAGTCACTAACTCTTGAAACTGGGCGGGATTTGAAGCCTTTACATGATATCCTTGTATGCATCCATCGCTGACTTGTTAAGTCAGTCACATGCACATGATTTGAGCAATTTCCACCTTTTTTTCTGAAAGACTGATGCTTCCCTCATCTCCTTTATGAAACAAGGACAGATGGGATATATGCAGAGAAAGTCAGCGCGACATAGAAAGAGTAAGAGACATAAAGAGTGGGGGAGGAAGGGTAGTGTTCTGTCTGTGTAATCTGCCCAGAAACTAGCCATGGGCACAAACGAGAGCCAGCCTGTCAGAAGTTTCACTTAGCAAATGATAATAATACATGTCCTCTAGTCCATGTACTAGCCAGTTCAATCATCCACTGAAGTTGCACTACACTTCAATAGTTGACAAAGTCAATTGTTAAATCTGATACACAGTGGTGAAGAATGAGGGAAATGCTCATTTCTCTCCAACACAATAACCAATGTCTTGTCAATTATTATATTAGTCTTGGTATGAGAACTTTGCTGAATGATAACCAATATTCTGGTTAGATGGCATGGAACAAAAAAGCAGTACAGATGGTGTAAAATCCATTGCTCAATGTGTGGGGGAATGGGACTTTGATATTTCTGAGGATTCAAGCAGTTGTGACCTCAATCCCAAAAAAGAGATTCAGCACATGGAAGAGAAAGAGAGAGAGAGAGAGCGTGCGAGTATAATTCCAAATGGAAGTAAAGCTCACTGTAAAAATGCACATGGTTTCAGGGCTGAAAGCACACTGGAAACTGTGGACAATAAAATGCAAATGGGAGATGAAACATCAGGGTGGACAGGAACCTAGCACAACTCTGCTCAACCAATCCTAAGGCCACAAAGTGGTAAATAAAGTGAAAAGCAGTTGATGACTAGGCTGACCAATATTGTTGTAACACTAAATCCACTGAAGCTGCTCCAAGCCATAAACGGCATCCATCCCGATGCATAGCAACAGTGCAGAGGGGGGAGGGAGAACAGATTGGGATAATGTGGAAACAGAGTAGAGAAAAAGATGAGTGTGTTTGAGAGGAAAGGAATAAAATAATAGTGGAGCAAAGTCCTCCTTCAAGCAGCAACAGACATGTGCTTACACACGTGTGCAAACACACACACGCACACACACACGCACACGTGCAGAGTTCACTGGAGGAGAGAGGGAGCGGGGGGATGCGCTGGCTGTACAGAAGGGCCAAGAGACTCTGGGGCTGAAACCCATCACTAACACACGGATTAATCCGCACGTGCACACTGCCTTTTAATCTGCTCCACTGACAAAGGTTGGATGCGAGAAAGAGAAAAAAAGAAGGCGAGAGACAAAGAGAAGAAGTTAACAAAAATGATGACCATAGAAACAGCATGAGAGATGGGGAAGAGGGACAGAGGGAAGGAGATATGGATGGGAAGAAAATTCCTTTAGTGAATGCAATACACTTGTACACCCTTGGAATATGCACAAATGCATATTTATGTATTGTATATATACACACTACCAGTCAAAAGTTTGGACACACATAGGAATGACCATGTTTTTCATGAAAAGATACATGTCTTC
>JAUMHL010000001.1:18493991-18556178 GCA_032362345.1 Sandelia bainsii
CTACACATTCATTCTGATCAATTTGATGTTATGAAATCTGCTTTTCTTTCACAAACATGGTCATTTCTATGTGTGTATATATGATATATAATCTACAAAAAATATCACATCCAACTCATTTGAGAACAATGTGGTTAATTTTTAATAGTACAGTTATTACAATAGAACAACTGAATCAAATATACGGTCAAATCTAAGACAACAGGGTCAGTGACAGGATGTCCATGAGTTCAGCTATTTTCCATCCCTCCATCCTTCTCCTAAACTCAACCTGCCCAACAGTACTAAGTGTCACTGACAGACCCACAACCCTCATTTCCCCCTTTAGCACTGTGTGAGTAGAGCGGTACGTGCAGAAGTTTTGGATTAAACACTAATATGGCCTTGCTTCTAAAATCAGCCTGGTCAAGCCACAGAGACTCAGCAGATGTTAGCTCTGGAGCCGGAGTACAGTAGTGTGGGGTGTGTGTGGGAGGGGTTTGCCTTATCAGATCCACATCCTCTTTACAGCTGTGGACATGGTTTAATACATGCAAAAGAGGGTGGGGGTAGATATAATCCGAATATTCTACATCAACCTTTAATGTGCAATGCATGGGCGTGCATGTGTGTGTACATTGTGTGTCCAAAAACACAGATGCAGACATTTACACACTCGCATTCATTTTCAAACTCACCTGGGTTGAGCTCAGCAACTCATCTTGCCAAGTCCCTTAACCCAGTTGGCACACACTTTGTTCCACTTTGTTATACTTTAGCCACCGAAGTGGCAAATAATGACATTCGGTGAATCCTTTGATGATGAGTAAAGATGTGAGGTAGATGACGAGGGAGTAAGGGGTGGAAACTTCTCTCCCTGCTTTCATTGGTGAAAAGCTTAGCTCTGTGATTGGACAGAAGGCAGTGGTGTTTCCCCCTTTTCCCCAGCTGTATGTCTAAAAATAAACACCATAGTCAGATTTAGCCTTAATTGAGTCTGTCTTATGTCTTCAACAAGCATCCTATTTTCTCCCTTTCTATCTTTGTCTCTCTCTCTCTCTCGGTTAGCTTGGCTGCTAACGTGACAAGTGTCTGCAGGAAGGAGAAAGAGAAAACAGCAGCGTTTTTTCCGGGAACAATATATAACAGCAGCCTCATTTATTTGGTTCATAGTGGGTTTATCAGGAAGCCCGACACAATATCATTAATGGTACAGGTTGAACAACACAGTCTGTGGGAAGAACTGAACACTCTGCACTCTGCAGAATATTGCAGTACAGTCCCTGTTTCATGTTAATTAATTTGAACTACTACAAACAAACTGATTTCACTGAAATGTTCCTATTTCAATCAGCCAAAAATAAAACAAGCTCTCAGTTAGACAGTTAAACCTGTAGACTAAGCACGTCTGCCAAACCTTGTTCTTTTAGACTGTTCCTCCATACAATGTTGTACATATGCACTTTTGCAGGATAAGGGCACAAAAAGAATGTGCCAAGATAAAGTGAGTCAAGGGTCAGAACAGCGGGACGAGATGTGAATGATGAGTGAGACTTCAAGCAGTGACATCCAGTCCCGCGTGCGGCCTTCTATACACCTGTCTACAGAACATCTGTGCAGGAATGGATTCTGAGGGTGTCAGGCAAAACAATGTGACCTCTGATTTTACACTGTCTTCAACCATCTGACAGCAAAGCCATTGGGCAGGCCAGATTATGTCCACAGAACTGTACAGAGTTCTCATGTAGTAGTTGCTATCACTCTCAAATTATAGCATGTTTTATCAATTATATTTAACTGCTAAATGCCAGGTATGTTCACTTCACTGAGAAGCTTTTGCTGCAAGCAGCAGCTACAAGAAGTGTTGCGTCTAACGGAGCGTCTGCTAATTTCCTTACACTGCTTTAGGGGGTGGCATTAGATCAGTTGGTAGAGCAGTCGTCTACGAATCCCGGGGTCAGTGGTTCGATTCCTGGTTCTTCCTGGCTACATGTCGAGGTTTCCCTGGACAAGACACCAAAACCCTTTTGCTGACATGTACTGGCAGCTGTCCAACAACAATTTCCCCATGGGGATCAATAAAGTATGTTTCATTTTTTTCTTTTCACTGGTCACATTTCCAGTTTCTTGATAGTAAAGGCAAGTACCTCTCTTAAAAGGTATATTGGACCACCGGGAGTGCCAACTCATGAAAAACATTATGTTCTACTGTAAGAAACCTGGCAACACATGGGGCAGGTGCAACTGAAGGGTATGTACAATATGTGTATTTCTGTTTTGCACCAGAACCAAAGCAGTGCCAAAGTACACAAGTTTAACAAGGTACTTCCACCATCTTATGAGCCAGCTAAATTTTAAACACAGATAACACCTCCTCATTACATTTGGGCACCTGCCACATTGCATGGTAGAGGAGTCAGACTTCTAGCCACAGAATGTTTGTGGTAGCTGGTGCGAATATCCCACCCTGATACTGGCTTATGTCTCACTGTGTTAATTACAGAGTGGAAATGCTCACTGTGCACACACTAACACAGTGGGACTTTAGATCAGGCTTGCGTGCTGCTCAAGACTTCCCTGAGTCAGGTGTGTGTGAGACCTATCCCTCTGCTCATCCCATCAGCCTGTCATTTACTTCCTTGTCCTCCGACACCATCGTTAGTGAAGCTAAAGCCGCCTTAGGATATTAAGGACTAGCACCGGGTGGCCTGAGAGAGGGGGTAGAGACAAGTCCTAGCACGTGTGTGCTCTAGCTGGTTCACCCGACCAAAGATCAAGTCCCTTAAGCTGCTTTTCTGAGCCAAGAAAAGCTTACAAGTCATCACGTTGGTCAGAACAAATGGTTCCAGTTCTATGCCCTGCAGCAGAGATTAAGAATAGGCTGCACTCATTTGCCAGACAAAAGAAAGACTGGTAAAGCCGTTTGGCTTTCTTCAAGGAGCATCAGCACAGCCAAAGGAAGCATGACCCAAGCTTATTTATGTACGACTGCTCATTCAATCCCAAGGCTGAAGTAAAAGCACTGCCGACTATTTAGAAATGATAAGAATACACGAAAGGCTTCAATCCCAGATACATGGAGCGATTGGAAAATGTGACACCTATTCTAGTGATATTTAGTTGTGAGTTTTACTGTCCCAACCTGGACAACACATACACTGACCCTAAGTTAATTGCAAATGAGGCTTAACTATCTTCATTTACCAGTTCACATCCCACTGAACCAAAACAAATCCCGAGAGGGCAGACCTCACAGATGCTCCTTACATGCCAACCAAGAACAGACTCTCTGCTTTAATGGGTAAAAGTGGGCTGATTTTTTAAATATTCTACAGGCACAAGCTGAAGGTGCTTAACACATACTGTTTGACCAACTCCCCTTTTCCTGAGCACTGGGAGAAAATAATTTGCAGTGTGTATTATAATTCTAGCCTTGATGAACAATATTAAAATGTATGGAACGCTGTGAAGGATGAGGGCCAATGAGTGTTCATGTCAGTTTATTAGTCAGTTTATTTTTTAGTATAGCCTGTTGTATGAGTTATTAACCAAAAGCAAAAAGACTAGCAAAATAACAACTAATACAACTCAGAGCCACAGAATACCTAAAATACATGCTTTACATGACAAATGAGGATCAACCAACAACCAATCAGAGGAATTTGTTAACAACATGTTTAAAAAAAGATTAATAGGCATAAGGTTGTGAGATCAAAGCAGTAAAACTGCATACTGTTGAACCCTACTAAGGCGGTGTAATTTATGTCATTGACGTGTGAAAGTGAAATAGGGCTGTTAGAAGGTGCATGATCAAAGTGGCAGAGACGCCATGTTATCTGGTCCTGCAGCACAGTGTGAGCATCTGGAATGTGGATTTTTTCCCCCTCTTTTGGTGCCTTTTATCTGCGCCCTGTGGTCTCTGCTGTCACGATGGGCCTTCTTGTCACAGAGGTTATCAAGACTTGTGGTAGCCATGCAAAGCAAATAGTCTCACTGGCAGCAGATATACAGAGCTGATAAATATTTTTAAAAAACGACCTCAGTCAGACCATAAAGGAAATGCCTCCAATTTACAAACTGGGAAGTCTGTTGAGATGGAACATACGGTGCTGCTGTTGTAGGATCATCGTATAAGCCTGACACACTTGGGTGAACAACTATGCCTGATACATATAGCTTACAGTGGAGCATGTGCTTAAAGGGAATTGGATTAACCGCTGGCAAAAAAGGACGGATTATAAATGATCCTGACTTCAAGCATACTTCTGAAAAGATGGATTACCATTTCAATTTTTACCCTCCTTTCTTTGCTAATGGAAATTTGAATTAGTCTTGTATGGGTCAACTACTTAGCAACAACACCCCACTCACTGTGCTGAGCTCACGAACAAAGACAAGAGTGGGGAAAAGAGTCAGCAGCTGGATGTAGTGCAGTCGTGTAATACAAAGCGGCCTGTTTAAAGTCCACTCTGCTGTGCTGCAGCCTTGTCTGAGTGTGCACGGCTAGATGCATCAGCAAGGAGGAGCCAGGAAAAGGAGGAGGCAAAGGATGGAAGTATCAAAGAATGAAAAGGAAACACATGAGCATAAAAATGTATTTGTCAAATACACAAATAAGTAGGTACAATCACCTTGATAGTCTCTTTTTAAATTTGCCTACATAAGTTATCAAAAAAGTTTCATTTTATTGTTTAATAAAATTACCTAATGACTCATAACACTTCAGTAACCTTAACTGAGTGATATGCCACCATCTAGAACCAAGCCAGCAATGATTCCCTCTGTTCTGCAATCTATGTGCTTTACACTAGTCTGGTCTGATGGGCAAAGATGATTATAGGCCATAAATGTCCACAGAAACAGTCTACACTATAAAGAATGGCTGCAAGAATGTGGATGGAGAAACAAAAAACAGCCTTCACACCGTGTTGTAGGAATAAGCAACAGAGTTGGCACCTTCTCTGAAATGTATTTGTGTGTGTGGAAAACTGAAAAGAAAAAAAAAAAAAGCAACCCCGCATGGGTGCCGCAATCTGCCGAGGCCAGTCAGACGACTAGCTGGCCTTGTGTGGCGTTACATATGAGCACTAAGATGACACATCAGCTCTCATCTATATTTAACTCACTGGACGCCTCACTTTCCAATGTTCCCATTCTTTTAGAAAAGGCTGCCAAAGAGAATGGTGAAAAACAGGCCGTGGTGATATGTAATTACACTGAATGGATCCAGCCTCCTACGTCCTTTCATTGTGCCAACACCCTCAGAGATAATGAAATGGAAGGCACGCTTTTTTTTCTATTTACCATAAATCCTGCTAGTCTAGCCACTCTTATTTATGGTGTTGAAGAAAACCCTTTATAGTTTGACTTCTAAAGCCTGCAAAGTCACAGAGCATAAACACCAACAAGCAACCTATGTGGGTGGTGCATTCAATCTGATAAGGGCTTCTAGGAAATTCTCTCTGCAGAAGACAGTGTGGTAAACCATAGCAAGCCAAAGTCTCCCTGAAGACCCCACAATTCTTCCACTGTAGATGCTATCTCAAATGCAGAGACATAACTCATTATAGAACTATGTTCACGTTTGAAAGCCACTGAAAGGGCATTGTGTCCAGATATAGGACTGACTTTGTTGCCAGTACCACGTACCAATCAAAAAACATCATTGTATGAAAACAAGCACTAAACTTTTGACTTTACTTCAGGCTCTGCCTGATTGCACTCTCACCTACCCATATAACTAAAAGCCCTTAGCAACCAATCTGCAGACTACATACCAACAGCAAAACTCTTAAAAGGTGCAAACAGTGTGTGGATAAGAGAGGGAAACAAAAGTGAAAGGAGAGGAGGGAATGTCCTAACTGGATACTACTGGGTCACCCCTTTACTTTTGCTTTCAAGGACCTGTTGAAGAGGAACTAATTACTTGAAGAAAGGCAAAATCTTGTGGTGGCAAAATGAAAACAGGACATAAAGAACTGATTATCATCAGGCCAGTGTGTGCATGTGTCTGCAGGCTGTGCTCTGTGATTTAAAGGTAAAGTGTTTTGAAATTTTACTGCCAACTCACCTATTCTTTTCCAACTCATTATGTGTGGACCTGCAAAGACAGAAAACAGAAGTTAACAAAAATAAAGCACAAACCTAGACTTTAGCACATTCAACATGCAAAGTACAGCTTTAGAGTATAGTATCCGTTTCTCCTGAGAAGGCTGCACACTATGTTTGGGGACGTAAGTTGTCATACTAAGATAATATGTATCTAAGCTGGCGAGAGAGGCACAGCAGATTAGCTTGTCAAATTTGATTTACAAATTAATTAATTAATCCCAAAAGCATCTCAAGGCCCAGTCTACTGGGAGGATGTGTGTGTTTGTGTGAACTAAAGTTCACACTGAACATGACTGTGTGTGTGTGTGTGTGTGTGTGTGTGTGCATACACAAATCCTCTACATGCAGCAGCCAGGTTCAGTGCTCTGTTAATAATGTAAAGTGAATCAGCTGGTCCCTAAGAGTGTCTTTGTGTGGAAACATACTGAAGGGAAGACAAGCCCTCCTCCTGATACTTAAATGGCCGAGTTCCACACACACACAAACTGCACTCCACTTCCACTCAGGGGACACAGCTTTAAGTGGGGCGGGGGGCATGGAGGCACCCTTTCCTGAGTCATGAACATAGCACTTCTCTATATTGTGGGTTATCAATGCTGCAATATGCTTTCTCCATCTATGTTTTCTTTTAATGCTGAGCGCAGCTGACAAAACTGCCATCTTGTTAATAAGGAAGCAGGAACTAAAGAAACAACAGAAGATAAGAATGGGGGAGGAAGGAGGTAGAGAGGGACTAAGAGAGACAACTGACTGCCCATCATTGCGGTGAGTTGGTAAAAACGTGCATGCTCTTGACAGGTTTCTACTTACATATGCTACAACTCAGAAGTAGTCACGCATGGCTGTGTGTGCCACAGCCAACTATTCACATGCATGAAAATTGCAAAACTAAACCTAAACAAGCTTGATTTTTCCATTTCAGCTACTAGTATCATAAATGTCGACCAAAAATTAGACTTAACAGTTACAAAATGATTCCTTTATGGGGAAAAAAATCAAGAGACACCATCTTGTGTCCAGTGAAGGCTTTTACAGATGGTACACATAAATTTACTTTTTTTGGCAGGGGGTCAACTGATTTCTGTACTGATTGTGAGTCAGTGCAATAGTTTTACAGAAGATGAGTACTTTGAAGTGCATAACTTGCGTCATCAGCTGTCACAGTGCTTGTTCTGTGTCTGTGTTGCTTGGTAACCCTCATCCCAATTTGTAATCATTACCAAACTCTGAGCAATTCAGCACAATCTGATTCATTGTGATATGTAATAATGATGCTTTTCGGCTGATTATCACCTTTTAAAAATGATTTTAAAAATGTATTTTTGGTTAACTGTTGTAATTGCGGTCATTTCAAGAAGTGTACAAGGTGTTTTTAAATACCAATCATCTAAAAATGACAGCAGAAATTCAAAAAACAGAATATCATCAGAGGTGTAAATGATGGTCAGCAAAAAAAGAGGAGGATAATACAGGTAGCGAAAAAGAAAGTTGTGAAAAAGGAACAGGCTTTGGTTCAGTCTTAGTCCAAGCCCACCACAATGAAATAAAACAAACTTTAGCATAATTTCAGAGAGATCAATATAAGTCATTTTCCCCCATAGGCTTTCATCATTATAAAACACTCTCCCTGTCTCTGGAATCGGATACCTGCAGGTCTGGAGCTCAACAACAATGCTATACAGATTATAAACTGGCTCAAGGCCACACACAACTCCAGCACGCTTCCTTCTGTAGGCAGGCATGCATATGTGTATGTGTATGTGCATCCCTATGCACACACATAGAGTGGGTCAATGAGATAAAACCAACCCTGCTATAAACAGTAGGCAGGAGAGGACAGAGTCAGATAAGCCCATCACTTTAAGCTTCAACATGCTACAGAGAAGGTAGCTATTACTGGGGCAGGCTAATGTCAGAAAGCACACTTTGCTTAAATAAAATGTAATGTTAATGTATTTATTATAATGAATATGTTATAATCTCTAAAAACAGGTTAATATTAGTTTTGGAATGGCCTCAGAGTGATTTTAAGTGCAAAAATAGACATTCAAATGTTGGAGATGTTGGTACAGTCCATGTTGTACATCATAAAATCTGTTTTTTTGTCTTTAAATCCACAAAAAGAAGATGTCAGAGTTGTATATGATTTGCTCAGACTTCTCTGGCAGATGATGCCTTGATTCCTGTGGACACTAATAGGTAATATGACACTAAACTACTAATTTTTCATTGTGAGGTGGTGAAAAGGTTTCACAGCTTGGACTATTTAGCAAGATTTCTCACTTATGTCAGCAAGTCATAAATAGGAATGTAGTTAAAGTAGACCACTGACATTGACAGCACTGGGGATATCTTAATAACGATGTTTGTTGGATATGCAAGAAGTGCAATTCCAGTGTGAATTAAATACACTCCATCATGATATGAGGCTGTGAAAAGCTAAATGGTGTTATCTCTACTAACCACGTCTCTGTGGAATGCAAGACCAACACAGCATCATTCCTGCACATTGGGTCTCCATGTTAATGAGAATTTTACATTCGTGTCTGCTCTTCTTGCAGCCATTTTCCTCCTGCAAAAAAAAATCACTCCAAATGTCTTAAATTTGTTCTGCTCAGAAGCTTTTCTAATGGAAATCATGCTTTATGGACAGTTTATTCCTTTACAGGATTTAATTTTACACAAACACGTATATTCTTCTGAAACAACATAATTTAATATGTTCTTGTAGAACTTCCCCATTACAAATCTTTGTAAGCTTTATGAAGATAGCATCAGATCTATATCTGATCATAGCTGTTGCCATGCAGAACTAGGCAGCTTTCTGCGCTCATGATGAGTAATGCGCAGTTTCCATTTGTGGCCCGTCCTTACATTAATATTAAAAGGCTCAGAAAAAGAAGGAGAGTGGGGCTTGCATCTGATGTATGGCTGTCAGTTGACAGACTAATGTAAGCAGCCTAGCAGCAAGAGAAAAACAACAATGGCAATGGGTCTTAACTTGGAAGACTTGGGTCTGTTTCTTCTACTATTTAATTCAAGTTTCTGTCATCAGTCAAATCATTGTGGGCTCTAATTTTCAGAGCATCTAATGAATGATTATCAGATAGTGTTACATCAAGCTACACAATAAGATAAATTATTAAACATATATTTCACAATGCAAAACAATTTTGAAACTATGCCTAGAAGAAGTCCATGCTTCATTTACTTTATAGAAAATGCTAAAACAACAACTGATTACCTTTAACATTATCTATCCCAAAAAAGGCTAACCATATTCACCTTTCAATGTCTGAAAACAACACTGGCCATAAATAGCAGATTTTCCCTTTAGGGCAGAGCAGAAAACTCGTCCTCTCTCCCACAATGTAGAACACATAAAACATGACAAAATTAGCATAACTACCAACAAATCCTTTAATAAATACTCAATTTAAGTAAAGCAATATGTTATATGTATATTTAATCAGTTTTGAGAGGATTGCACAACATTAGAAATTCCCTTTTTTTCGTTTTACAGTCGTCACTTTCACCTCGATCCCTAACTTCAGCCACTGCAGTCCGTTTGACAATCAGCTGATGAACAGCCAGCTGAGCCTGTGGTCTCACCCCCTCCCCACTCCAAAGCCAGCAACACGGCCGTCATATGTGCACCTATGTCTTTAAAAAAACGCTTCTACAACTTTGAGGAACATCTTATTTTAAATTTGCAAACTTGCACAAAAAAAAGCTTGCGAGGGTTTAATCACACGCTGCAACACACTCATCATCCACATCGGAATCAGTGGTTTCAAAGCAAATACATAAGCATTCGTAAAAACACGTGAAGCAAAGCGGTTTCATACCTATTGTGGTTACTGCTGAACTTCTTATTTCGTAGTTTTCTTTGCCTCTGGTAGTTTGTGTTCTGATTTGACGGGAATGTCGACGCGTATCCGTGTTCACACTCTGCAAAAAAAAGAAAGAAGTAAATGTGCAGGTTCACAGTTAGTCACGGGACAGTTTGAACACTTTCCCTCAATGCTTCACGTTCAAACTCTCCACACACACCGGCTAACAGTTGCTGACACTTCCCTTTTTTTGTTTGTTTTCTCGAACAACAAATTAACGTTTAACGGTTTGTTTTAAAGGCTTTAAACACACTTGAATGGTTAAATACCTCTTTCTCTCCTTTCTAGATACTCCGCAGCTTCCAATAACCGTTGGATGTTTATTAGCTGAACTGCCGTCATACTTTCAGCCGTTGACGTTACCGTTACCGTTAGCTACGCTACTCTTCAGCTTTTACACACGGGGAAGACAGTGCATCGGTTATTACTACAGCGGATAATACTTTTACCACGTCGTATTATTATCTTGTTCAGTGTCCTGTCCTCGCTGGCTCATCAACAACCATTGTCGAAAGGAGAAGAAGAAAAAAATCCAGTATTTCCAAGCTAGCAAGCTACAGCCAATCCGCGCCAGGTTTCGTTGTTGGAAAAAATGTCGAAACCAGTATATTAAAATATTAAAAGTTTATAAAGTGTACGATAATAAAATCTTTACAAAATCGCGTATAAACCATATAAAACTTTCCCGAGGGAGCCCAGAGCCAGCAAAGTGAGCGCTGCTGCTCGTTCCCTCTTCTGTTTGTTTACCTAGCTGCTCAGCTGAGAGGCGGGACCCTAGCGGAGGGGAGGCCGGTCCGAACGGGATGCATTCTGGGAAACCGAGTCTTTCCGTACATTGATAAAATACTGTCAAACTGCACAATATTTGTCATTGTCACAAGTGATTAATGTGATATATGATTAATTCATGCTGTAACTGTAATTAGATGTAATGGATAATTGCACGGGACAAATTGCAAGTCCTAAGGTCTACAGAAATTATTTTTAGATGATGTGGTGATTATTCTTGAAACTTTTAATCTTGATTATTGCTCCTACAGATGGCAATGGAGAAAATGTGAATGTGTATGTATGTACGATAATACTGAAATAATTGATGTTAGATTGTCAGATCACTGGACAATAATACTGTTTCAGAAATGTTTGTTGACATCTGTAATATCAAAATAGTCTAATCTTAACTCATTTACGTCATCATTCGTTTATTAATCAGCCAAGACTCTTATTGACATGGTACTGATAAACTCAAATACTCTCAATGCATCTTTTATCCTCCTCAAACTCTTGTCACAAGTCTCCTCACTCCACAAATCGCCCTACAAATCCCATGATTCCCCGGGACTGTGGGCTTGTACTTGCCGGCTGAAGCCAGGCCCAGCAACACGTGACGTCGCCACGGAGCGGGCGTCTGATTGGCTGATAGCTTTGACAGACGTGGAGGGCTGAGCTCGCCTCTGACCAACCACGGGGGAGCTTTGCGCCATGTGGAAATCAGTGCGACACGCCCACAAATAGCAGGAAGCAAACAATCAGAGCTGTAAGATCCGCTGAGATGCGCTGCTGCTAAATTCCAACGTTACATTATAATAGGTGACATTACTCACAGGACTTTTGAAGAGCGCATCAGATCATATGCTCGACTCTTTGCACAAAACAACCAAGCAGCCCGTGCTGTCGGTTTCCATCATGACTAGTTAAAAGGAAACTAATAATTATTTTAAAACACAATGTTTAATATTGCATTTCTTAAAACGATCTGCAATTAAATTATATGTAGGGCAGGGTCTGCAAATCATCTGCAGTCAGCCTATATCGAGCTTCTTGTATCCCCCTAGACTACAAATTATAAACACGCAAATTAAACAGACAGACATTATTGTGTCTTATAGGCTAAATGTCAGAGTCATCATTCAGTTGTGTCTTCAGCCTTTTATCTATAAAGTTTTTGTTTTTGTTTTGTTTTTTTCGACTGAGTCTGCGGGGGCAACAATGACATCATCCTAAACTGAGTTGGAGGACGCTGCAATGTGGTCAGATTTATCACATCGAATTGGTAGCCAACATGCACACCCACACACCTAACCATTATGTCATATTGCTTTATCTATGCTGCAGGGGGGAAATTACAGATTTCTGGGTTGAGAGTTGTGCAGCCGCAAAGCGATGCACGGTGCCCAACATGCAGATAATGCAGATAACATAATCCAGAAAATGATTAAATACATGTTTAGACTCTCGTATAACTGCAATGGGCAAATCACTCATGTGCCCAGGAACAGACTGCGCTTACGACAGGCAATGGTGCTTATAGTTGAATAAACTCAGCCCTTTGTTGTCTGAGTCTGTTGACAATGAAGTCTTGTTTTTTTTCTGAAATTCAGAGGCAATTGAAAGGATCAAACGCAGCACAAATAAACTCACTTCCGTCCTTCCTCTCGGCGCTCTCAAGAAACCTAGCAGCCTCCAGCAAAACTTGTACATTTTTCAGAAAAGTGTTGATCTGCTCCATGTGGGAGTCTTTGGACTTGAAGACGTCACTGAAAGGGCAATTAGACATCTCGAAATCTTGTTGATCCAAGAGAGACGCCTCGGAACCAAAAAAGAACTCCTCACTCTTCAAACTCCTTCTTTGCGTTTCACTTTTGGCCATTTTTCCTCTCAGTTTGTTTGGCTTCTGTTCAGGCGAAGTGCTGAGCGCAGAGACCAGTCAGCCAGCTACCAGTAGACGCTGCTCTTGTCAGATGGTTCCTCTTTTCTTTTTTCTTTTTTATGAATGCGGGCTGTTTAATGTGGAGCAGTGGCCAATGTCAGTACATGGTGCTGCATGGAAAAACGGGAGTCCGGCCCCTTCTGTCTGAGGAGTCCGCATGGTCCCTGTGCCCCTCTGGGAAACAGCTAGGCTACATTTATACAGAAAACAAAACAAGAAGGAAATATTCACATTTATGTGTCAAGATCATGTTATTATTATTACATAATTTAATATGCCTTTAATACATAATACTGATTTCTTTCTATCTATTAAGTAAGTACAATGTAATGATGATAATAACCACAGTAATACAAGTTGGAGAACAAAGAAAAGTAATGCAGGAGCATAACAGCAGTAAAATGGTACTAGCAGTTAAAGTGTTATGATAGTATTAGTTATTGTACTGATGTACTGAAGACAATTAAAAGTATAGCCAAGGGATATCTTGTATTAAAATGTAAAAGTAAGAATGACTAAAAGTACTGATGTTACTTAAAAGGTCCATACATGAGGATGAAATGGTGTATCTTACTCTAATGGGATCCCAAATAATAACAGAAAGTAATGAAGCAACACAGTAACAGAAAATGAAAGTAAAATGCAATGAAGTATCGATAAATATGATGTCAGTATGAGTGGACAGAATTTAAAGTGCATTATTTGAAGTAGAAAAAACAGACAATGTAATCATATATAACCAAAAAAAGGTTTGTCAGTAATAAAAAAAACACTATTTGAGCCTTGAAGACTGTTCTTCAGACTGAACTTCAGAATGTGTGTATGTTATAACACTAGTGCGTCTATAGATTCTCCTGTATGTGACAGGGATGGTATCTGAGAGATAAGTCCGCCTTGATCTTGTGCCATTCTCAGTAGACCTTTAGCTGAGCTGTTTTTACACTGCGGCGCAGTCCGTTTTGAACCGGAACATGTCGAGGCAGGGGCCTGTATTCAGCTCTGATAGACCCCTTCTGCCACTTCAAAGAGCAAACAGCAGCCCATGACTGTTTGATGTAAAGTTCACAGAGACAGAAACTTTCAAGTCCAACGCACAAGGGAATCTCTGAAGGTCCCTGCCACCCCTGCTTTACCTCTCCACCCTCAGTCAGGGGTAGCTGTACAGGAGGAAAACCCATTTGAGAGTGGTTCTGTTTGGAGTTTGAAAGGCTCCACCGCACCGAAAAGCACACAGAAACATACCGTTTTACCACTTTGAGTTACCGGGTGGTGTTTGTTAGGCTTTGCTTTTAAGGTTGCATTTTCCTCCTGCAGTGCATGGCTTCAGAGCGACTTTCCCTCAGTGCACATATTATACCAATAGAGTCTGAAAGCAGAGCATGGGAAGCTGTTAATGCTTGATTATAATATTTTCATCCTGAGCAAATTTCACAGCAGGTTATAAAACAGACAGGTCACAATGCATCGTTGGACCAGTCAGATCACGTGGTGCAGGGAAGGAGAATAGAGAAATGCAGGAGTGAGTCATGTGTCCTAGCAGACAACTGTGGTCACAGTGGGAAGGTAAAGACTTAAGAGAATCTATAGCTCAGGGGTATGAATGTCCTACAGACACATTGTTTATAGCCTCCGCCTACACACACAGGTCAAACCATTCCTCTTCATGTCATCATTCTAATTAAAGGCCTCCCCGTGCTCATTTAATTAAAAGACAACACCCACGTCAAAACAAGGAGGCAAGCTCAGTCATAAAGCCACAGAGAACCTAGACTTCCACAGGATAGACAGGGACATAGGTCAGATATTTTCAGTAATACAAGCTCATTTTTTCAAGCCTAAGGGGCAAGGAACAACAACCCCTGGCTCACCTGTAAGCTAAAGAAAGGAAGTGGCTAAATAGCAAAATGAAAGCTAATGTCTGCAAAATGGAAATGAAATGGTGGCCTGCCTCAGTGATTGTCCATTAAGTGTAATGCATTTTGATTATTAGTAGGCTATATGCCACTGTACTATTTTATGACTGTTTAATCAATTCATACTATTTTTGATTCCTCATTTTTAGCCTATGAATTTATTTATTATTACTGGTGGATCCCATTGTTGCTAGAAATTAAACAATCGTGTTAGTCAAGGGAGATCTGGCCAAGACAACGACATACAGTTTTGCACATCACTGAATCATTTAGTCTATAACATTGAAGTCTTTATAGCTTTTTCATCTGACCAGATGTAAAGAACCCAAAACAATAAAAAAAACTCCAAACAATTAAAACTCCTCACACTGGGGATGCTCAAACCAGGGAATGTTTGGGCTTTTTAGCCATGTTCGTGGCATGGCTGTATGGATGGTAATGACTGTAATGCCCAGGGACTGCTATTACATTTTGTGCACACATTCATGGTTCTAATCAAGATTCATGATTGATGGTTCCAGTCATGGTTCACAGCAAATCTTAAAAACTTTGGTGACCCTTTCTCTAATGTCTTTACACCTGCTAAACATCTGCATGTTAGCATGTTGTTGTTGTGAGCACTCCATGCAGTGCATAAATACAGCCTCCCAGAGCAGCTGTCACCTCTTAGTCTTTAGTCAACAAAAAGTGTGTTAAAATTGCTGACTTTTATAGACTAAATGATCATTTTAGTACAAATGTGTTCTGGAGCGTTCAGATGAGAGCGGTAGTGATAAAAGAATGATAAAGTTTCACATTATCCACCTTAATGATAGATAATGTGACTTGATCACAATGATCACAATGTGCAGCAATAGTTTATCATAAGAAACTATGTTTTCAGAGCATTTAAAAAAAAAAAACACTTCAAAGCATATTGAACACTGATCTCACTGCATTTTGCCTCTGAGACATTGCTGAGTGTGTTACACAAGAGCCATTTTGCATAATGTCTGAGTTCAGTCTCTGTGGTTTGCAGCCATATTAGAGTACACGGCAAAATGAAACTCTCAAATCTTCTGAAGCATTAACATGGGGCTGAGAGACACATTGACATAATAAAAACGCTTGACTATAATGGGTTTTTCTTGCCCATTTTTGTTCCCTCTGAAAACTCACTGACATTTTCATAAATGTCACCAATTTACATTATTCCCGGAGGACCACTTCTGCTGGTAATGTTCATGGGTAATTAGGCAACATCCACCACGTGCACCTCGCACTGATGCAGGTGGGGCAAGCGGAAGGGATAGGTGAAATGAGGGGGAAAGGGTTTAAAGAACTGGGGCATTAATTGATCCAGTTTCTTTACAGTAAACACACATTCATTGCCCTCCAGAGTGAAATGTTTGTCCTGGTACTGTGAGTAGTGTGTGTAGAGATTTGAAGAGTGGCTATTCATACTGCTGACCTTTTTGCAACCTTGTATTCCTGTCTATTTAGACTTCCAAAACAGCAGAAGCACCCTTATGCTTCCTATTCATCAAGTCAGCCTTTTTGACCTAAGGCTACGCTGTTTCCACAAGTTGAATGGATTAAAGTTCAGGCTTAATTTGAAAGGATTTACATTTAAAAGTTAAGCAACATCAACATTCCTAAAATGTAAAGTACTGTAAACATGATAAAATGCATACAAAGGACATTATCATGTAAATTTTGTGTGTGTGAAGACACGGTGTGGCTGGTCAGCTGCAGGTTAGCGTCACACTAAATCAACCTTTCTCTTTGATTTTGGCCTCTGTCCACCTCTGAAGAAAGGCCCCTTACCCTTAACTTTTATGTTCTGTCCTCATCAGCCACAATACGTATTTGTTCTCCATGGGAGATCAAACCTGATCACACAAACACTAGATACATGTCCTGTGCTGGTGATTTTTACTCCACAGATCAATTACTGTAATCGTATTATTATTCACAAACTAACTATATTTACACTTAAACACATACGTTGGTCTTTCTACAGTTGTGAGGACACTCATTGACATAATGCATTCTCTATTTTCTCCACCCTAACCTTAACTGTCACAACCAAAACCCTAATCTGCCTACATAAAAACCTGAAACACACACACAGCTCTTGCAAATCCCGCCATGAATTGTCCCAGCTGCACAACAAATATCTACGTTATTTACAAAACTCTCTGTGCAAACTGACAGCAAGCTAGTACAGGTGTCTGTCCATCACACAGCGGGATTATTTGTTCAACGTAAATGAGCGAGTGAGAGTGACAAAGCGTTTTTTTTGTGGGAGCCTGTTCAACTGACCTCATGTTGACACCGCAGGGTATGCTACTGTCAGTGTGCTTATTTTCCCAAGGGTCTTGAGTTGTGTGGTTCTCTGCTTTGTCAGGGCTTTCTAGCCAAGATACTAATCTGTCTTCCATCAAGATTGCAGTCAAGCTTTTCTTTTGTTTGACTTGAGCTGTGTGGCCACTGGGGAAAGGCTTCCTGGGTATTATCTCCATTCCAGGATATTCTCAGCCCTTCCTTGTGATACAGTATCAAAACAACACATTATACAGCTGCATCCCACCCTGTTCCTCAAATCAGCACTGCTGACTACTGCTGGACCTCTTGTCAATTCTCACTTCCTGTCTCAACACTGGTCCCTGGTGCATTTTGTTTTTGTCTTGTTTTCTTTTTTACATTTCACTTCAGTGTCCTGTGGTGAGAGAAGACACCTGAAGCACTCACAGCACCCACTAGCTCACAAACATGCTCATGAAATCACAGGGTGTATGAAACAAGGGTATATAAACCTGTTAGATGAGAGACTGGTGTCACCCCTCCCCAGGCGACTGCCCTTTGGCTCTTAGTGACTATTGTTCGCCTCTGTTCCCAGGCACTGACATCTGGTGACAATGGCCATGGCGGGAAAGAGGAAAGCGCGTGCACAAACACATGCGTACAAATACAAGCATATTTGCAGGCATCAGAAAAATAAACAAACTTGTGTGCAAATAGAACTGAAACAAAGGCAAAAAGCAAAAACACGCACAATAAGGCAAGAGTCGAAATGAATGATAACATATAAACACACTCACATTTGCCGATGATTACACACACACACACACTCCCCAAAGCCTAGGAGGGGTGAGTTACAGAGTACTCAGACACACATACACACACACACACAGGGGTCCACGCAGAGCCCCACAAAATAATACACACAACTCAGATGTGTAAATGCTTATTAAGAGTTTAAGGGATCACAGAAAATTAGCACACACAAATACATTAGGTTCCAGTTAAAGGGGAAAGTTAGCCAAAGACAGACACACACCCAGCATGTCTTTCCTCTTACTGTCAGTGGTACCAATAACGACACACCAGTTAGAGTACTGTTTGCTTTAGGTGCCATGTTAACCTGTCATTTATCCACAGGGGCCTCAGACTGCTGTCTCTGTGCCTCTGCTACTCCACTGGAGGTGTGGCAACTCGCTCTCCTAAAACATTAAAACAAGCCCTCCCTCCAGTTTCCCACCTCTACCCTGTGTCTCTGATGTGGGATGCTGCCAAATTAGCCAGGGGGGGGCTTTAAGGCAGTCTCCTCTGCAAATTAGAGAGAGAGAGCAGAGAAAAAAAAGAAAATAAAGGAAAGAGAGAGACTGCAGGTTCAAAGAACTGATGACCTGCATAGGACGGAAGAAAGTAATGGGAGCAGTGTAGAGGGAGTCAGTGGAGAAATAGGACAAGAAAGAGACATGACCTCATCCCTGCTCATTCTTTAGCCAGATTAGACCTGATAGCGGTATAATGACATTCATTTTCACATCTCATAAAATAGATAGCACTGGAAACTTGTTGATGATCCACGCCTGTCTCATGACCAACTGCAAACCGTGCTGCACCTCTAATGTGGAGCAGTTCAAACTGTAAGCCAAGGCAAAATACAACTGGGTTGTGTGAGGCAGCCAATATGACACCTGCCTCTATTTTTTACAATCTTATTCTCTCAGTTCAATTAAATGGTGAGAAGAAAATGTGCACATTTGTCATTTCAAACTTGTGGACTGACCTCGGGAAGCAAAACCACTTATCACTATTCTTCCAGTGAGTAGATTCATTGTCAGTGTGTTTTGTCTGTCAGTACTTTCTGACTTCTCTACTGTGACCTCAGACTGAGGTCACAGAGAAGATTACGTACTTTCAGTCTTTAAGGTCAAGGTATTTCTTAGAATGCCCCAGTACTGTGAGTTTTAGCAAATGTTAACAGTAGTGCACAGTGCAGTTATGAATCATTACACTTTTGGTGCTCTAGCAAGTATTTATAGCAGAAGAACAGTGTATGTAGGACTCTAATAAACCACAAGTGTCCATATTTATATCACCCATTGTACCAATGTAGGTGTATCTGACTTTGGCTATATGCTGTTTTTGTGTGTTTTCTGTACCATTTAAATTACATTTATCTAAAGTAAATAATAATAAAGTAAAGTACACAAAACTTTGATGTCAGTGTCTTACTCAAGGACAGGTGGACTGGAGGAGCCTGGGATTGAAATGACAACCCTGCAGTTTTTGGACAACCTGCTTTTCCTCCTCCATGTTATCTGATCAGTTCACTGATGATTTTTTTATGGGACTTGTAAATCCCCATTAAATAATAATCATCCAGGTTGGGTGATTTCCGCATGAGAAATGGTCCTGTTTCTTTACTCTTAACTGCAGTGGCTTAAATGCTGTTTTGTCAAACACACATTTTTGATGTGGCTCCAACTAAACAGTGTGGCTACATTATTATTAGTTTATACATAAAAAGTCTGCCAAGTGTAGTTCTTTGTTTTATGTCTTCAGATAAAAGCATTTGTCCCCAGCACAAACACGTACACATACACCCACTCCCGCTCTCATCTTTCTAGTAGCTGTAGATGAGTAGCCTCTGACCCCTAGAGACATGTGATGATTGTGTGCACTCAGAGAAACTGATGGGAAGGTGAGAAGAGGAGCCAGAGGAGAGCAAGAAGCAACAAGGAAACAGAGGAGAGGAGAAGACAGGAGATGCTGTGGGAATCCTCCCTGTGCTGTTTTCACACTGGCTTCCTGTTGTCACTGCTCCCATTTCCTGTCCCAGAGGAACTCATCTATTCCTCAACTCACACATCCCACAATTCTCCTCTTTGTGTTTATTTTCCCTCCTGGTCTGCTAAATACAGTTTGTTTTTATTTTGGTTGTGAGTACTTATGATATTTATGTCTGAATTCATATGTAACAACAGATGATTCTCAGTGTCTTTGTCAGGAAATTGTATTGATCACCATGTCCCTTTATGCATACAGTATGTTAAGTCTGACCTTTGTCTTGTTAAACACAATGAACCACTTATAAACCCCCCTTCTTATCTTCTCCTCTTGCCTTTTTTGTTTTCCCAGTTTCTTCTTCCTTTCCCGCTGCACTTTCCTCCCCCTCCAGGGTCTGTCTACAAATCTCCTCTCCCTCTCCTCCCTCTCCCCCCTGGTTTTCTGTTTGTTTTCTGAGGCATGGGGTGGGGGGTGCAGTCTAGCTGGGGATGCTGCCTGCTAGAGGAGTAGTAACATTTCTTTGGGTTTTTGCTGATTTCATTAGTTGCATTATTGGGAGACTCCTACTGTGGAAATCCCATTAGGATAAGACGGGGCCCAGCAGGAGAGGGTGCGCTGCCTGGGGCTGTCCGGTGTGTACGTGTATGCGAATTTATGGTGTGGACATCCCGCAAGATAAAAGATTGAACTTAAGCCTGGTTGCATCTACCCAGATAGCCAGGGGGTCTAAATTATAAATGTCTCAGTTGTATTGTGTTTGCCTGTTCAACTTTAACAACTGTTGTATATTATTTATCAAAATGAGCAACCTGAATATGTCAAAACTGAGTTCAGTCAAGCACCACAGGCTGATACATAATAAGTGTAAAATTTGCTGGCAATTCGGAGAAAATTCAAAGATTTCCCTAAACTAAAATGAGCATCACAGTAATGTTTATTGTTGCTTTGTAATCCTCCAACAAACAGCTGGAAAAGTGGAGTTTCCAAACTGATCAGTTACCACAGTGAATATGATTGGAAATCACTATAAATAAAGGTGACAGCAATATGCTATGTTTCAATGCAATAATCCACAAAAACAAAGCTTTTTTCACACAACCATTAAGTAGTGAATATGTATGTTTAAATAAACTTGTGTTAAGCTGATGTGAATAATCAACTATAAATCCCATTGTTGTATGTTGTGGCTCTTTCTGATCAGACCCAGTGAACATCTGAGATAATCTTTTTTTCTGATCACCTATGGGTGATTCAAAAGATTTTCTTGCAATTGCACTAACAAAATGCAGTTACAAAGCATACAAAGCCATAACAATGTTCTGTTGCTTTCATGCATTTTATATATATTTGATTTGGAGAACCAAGGTACCTCAGAGTTTACCAATAGCTCTAACCCTATTTGTGAGCCCAGGAACTCATACTTTTATCCATACTCAGCAATCTCAAGGATTACACAAACTGTAGGAGAATAACTTTTCCAGCAACTTGTTGTATATTTCCATGATCTCTGCCAGTATAGATAAATTGTTCTACTGGGGAAATACCAATATTTCAACTCAACTTCTTTGGCGTTGGTCGGTCCTGCAATATAGCATAACAGAGAAGAAGAGCAAAGTGTAGCAACACTGGCAGTGGAAATATTGGACTTAAAACCAAGTTTCAACATTAAATTAAATTTAATCTCTGGATGTACCTAACACATCTGTGAGTTCACAAAATAGATGCAACTTACTGTGGGACAATAAAATATTGTGTTTTGAGTTTCCCTTTACAGTTTGTGCTGATAATGTTGATGTCCAACTTTAGCCTGTTAACCAGTTCTAGTTGGTTGACTTAAGAAAAAAGAAATGAATGGACTCATGGTGATTGTATGTTGTGTCACATATGGTCCTATGCTGTCTGACAAGACCTACAGTAAGACTTGTGGTAATGTAATTTTATATGTCCTACACACCTACATTCAACTCACAAGTGTTTTCACCTAGTTTGCCTAATTAGATCTCTGGGCGCTTTCCTCACTCTGCTGTTCGTTTTGTGTCATCTGCTAGAGTCAGACAACTAACCTTGTACATACATTACTAAATCTAACTAGAGGTTCAACCAGAGCCACTGAAATCATCACAGAATTTAGGTCCATACCCCCTGCTACCTGTCAGCTGCCCTCTGTCCATGAATCACTGCAGCCTGCCGTAGGGACTGAAGCATAACTTACTGTTTATAGAGGATGGGATAACTGAACAGACACTGGTACAGTCTCTATAAAAGACAAAAAAAGGTTTACAAGAGACAACAGAACACAAACACTTCATTTGTACGTGTATGGCTCCAACTTAAAGGTATTCAGGTTAACTTGATATGACTGACCTGAATGACTGTGACCAGTTTTAAGTCTAGTCCAGTTAATACAATATTAATTAATTGCAAAAATGTGCACATGTTTTATTGTCTGCCATCTAATAAAAACCCTGGGTCAGAAGTCATATTT
The DNA here is from genome assembly GCA_032362345.1 of Sandelia bainsii. Taxonomy (NCBI): domain Eukaryota; kingdom Metazoa; phylum Chordata; class Actinopteri; order Anabantiformes; family Anabantidae; genus Sandelia; species Sandelia bainsii. Next base: position 18,516,144 of record JAUMHL010000001.1, read on the forward strand.
ATCTAATATGTATTTTATCTGACAAATCTTCCTGCTGGCCCAGATTTCTTGGCAGCACCTTGTCTAGTGTTACATTAAAGGGGTCATATGTCTCTGCTCTGTTTATTATATGACAACTGTAGCACTAAATTAATCTGGTAGCAATGGTTTTCACTATTTTCAGACAAACAATGCTAATTCCTCACTTAGCTATTATTTACAGCCACATCTCTTAGCTTACTTGCATCTCTGATGAGGCCCAGATGGAGCTAAAGAGCATAATAGCCAATGAATCATTATTAAAGTGAGGGGGAGTGAACTTCAGCAATCTCTTTATAACATCATCATCTGGAACTGAACTCCTGCCCTGTGCTCACCCTGATAGCTTAAATGCCCCATTTAGCACTTTTTTCAGGGGATGTCTGTGGGTGTGCATGTGTGTGTTTGTGAGTGTAGGAGGGGATCAGGGAGAGATGACTGACTCAGAGGTCTCACTGAAACTTAAGGCAATGTGGACATATTAGATATATATATATATATATACAACAAATTCATACATTCCAGACACATTCACATACGTGGCTACATACTGATTCAGACACACAAATCCACATACATACTTATACACATGTAGCTACCCAACACTATAATGACCTTGAGCACAACTAGAACCCTGCTCCCTATGCTCATCACTGCAGCAACAAAATCCTCAGTGTTGCAGTTAGTAAAATAAATGACCTCCCTGAAAAGAAATAGGTTTTACAGGATGCCTGGCTCATGCAAGTGATGTACAGGAAATGTAGAAGAAACGTACTGTGCTTTATCTTGAATCTGATATTTTGGCAGAGTCCAAGAAAACATACAAACAGGATAGAAAAGACTAAAGTAGCAAGCAGATAAAAGCTCTGTAATGAAATTAGGGTCGGGACTGCAACATGCTGTCTGTTATCCTCTTGGTTACCATGGAGATTAAGATCAAGTGTCACCACTGCTTGCACACACACACACACACACACACACACACACACACAAGGACGTGCACATCTTTGGATGCTTTCTTTATGAGGATTTTCCCTGACAACATACAAATCAAATATGTCACATGCATCAGTGCTGCGTGTGACAGCTGCACTCTTACTCAAATCCTAACTCAACAGCCAACAACAGCCCTAATGGTAGAGTTACCACTGAAAAAAGTGAGCTGTAGCATTTACCATCATGGCATTCAGTCAACATGGGCGGCATAGTGGTGTAGTGGTTAGCACTGTCGCCTCACAGCAAGAAGGACCGGGGTATCTTTCTGTGTGGAGTTTGCATGTTCTCCCTGTGTCTGCTCGTTCCAAAGATTTTTCCAAAGATTAGGTTAACTGGTGACTCAAAATTGCCCATAGGTGTGAATATGAATGTGACTATATGTCAGCCCCATGATAGACTGGTGACCTGTCCAGGGTGTACCTTGTGTCTCACCCAATGACAGCTGGGATTGGCTCCAGCACCCCCGTGACCTTCGTTAACAGGAAAGGTGATTAGGATAATGAATGAATGGATGACATTCACTCAACCTTGTCACCAATCTGAACATTTAAAGTTTAGTTTTATGTAAATGTAAATTTTAGGACACTGGGGTGAGAAATCACATCCAAATCCAAAATATCACATTTTAATGCTAGCTGCACTACAATATAATAGACTGTTAGTGAGGCTGTTTAGTTTTTCAGACAAACTAAATCTTCAGTTCTTACGTTCTTGTCTTAAAGAGTGAAGTCAAGTTTCAAAGTAGATGTAACTTTAATCCTAACCAACAAACTAATAGCCAAATTAAACCACTTAAATAGTAGTATTCTTACATTCAAATAACTTCTTTCTTTTCTCTTTCTTTATATTCACATACTTTCACATACTAGTCTAGTACATGGTCATATACTAAATTGGCCTGAAAAATTGGCTGTGAAATGTTTTTTCTGCCCATATTTGTTTTCACCAGCTTACAGTAAAAAAAGTAATTTTTCTAAAGTGTGGTAGTGTCAAGCAAAGTAACCATATTTTGTGCCTAAAGTTTTTGAAAATTTTAATGGAATGTACTTTAGGGTTAAAATATTCTTCGTATCGCCCTACAGTAGACATAGGGTGACATTAGCAGTTGGTTGTTTCTTGGTAAGTAGGTCCAGGATGGGCCTCGAGCAAGGCAGAGGCCCATCCAAACAATAGGAGCCAAAGGGAAAGAGTGGTGGAGAGGGTCCTCCAATCTCTACAGCCAAAACTAGGTCTTCCATTCACTGAGCAGTTCTCCACAAACAATGGGACTGGATGGGGGTGAGTGATTAAGAGAACGAATGAGTGAGGACATTATGGGCATGTTGAGATTGCCAGTGCCAGGCAAGCAGATGAATAAATGTTTAAGGCACGTGTGCACGTGTGTGCTATACTACTTTTGAGAGGGACAGATCTAGATAAGCTGTACACACAAACACATGCTCATGCACACAAACACAAACAGAAGAAGCCCCTATAGTTGAGCTTTCTAGGTTCTCTGAAGTCTAAATATGTATGTCTCCCTAATTAACATCTCTCTCCATCATTCAGCTCCCACTCTTATAGTCCGTGAATGGTGATTTAATGTGTATTGTTCAGCCCTCTGGTCACGAACTCTTCTTTGTGATATTTTACCCCAAGGGAGGTTTTATAAAAAAGGTGGAATGGGCTTTTAGTATCCCATTTCCATGGCTGATTACATGTCAGATGTCACCTTTTTCCACGGTTTCATCCATTCTTACTGAACATTAAAATAAATTATCAGTTATGCCAGGAAGGTATTTTTATTCTTCTTTTTTGTATCTGTGCATCAGGCACTCACAGTGTTCCCTCCACTTGATGAAATGCATGTAACTAATTTTTTCTACACTTTGAGTGGAGGATTTCAAGTCCACTCATCTGTTAACATGAAACTAATTCAGACAGTTGAGATGACCTGGAGGCTGAATACAGCATATGGATACAAAACATATTTTTAAGGTGAGAATTAAATAAAATGTAATTTTAAAGAAATTATACTTATGTCTAGTGCTTGTTTTATTTAGTAGTGTAAACAGTTGTGGAAAAGAATGATAAAGGGCAATTTGTAAAATCTTCTGTGCAAATACTTGTGGAAAGGTGTTTGCATCGAATTTGCTTCTAATGGTCAACATTCAAAGCCACATTGGTTGTTTAAACCTCCACAGAGCAAAGGTGAAGGTCTCCCAATCCACCATTCAACCCCATTCAAAAGAAGGGTTGGAATTTGCAAAACGTACAGACATGAGCCACAAAAGTCATAGAGGAAAGGTTTATGGAGTGATGAGACCCAGATTGGAAGAAGAAAGCATCTGCTTCTGGAACAGGTACATGCATCAAAACTAATTTGGAGGAGCTTCATCATGGAGCAAGACAAATAACAAACGTTCAAATACATAACTTCAGTGCAGTTGTTTAAGAATTGTATTGACTTTATTTCTAAAATCTAGTAGGTGTAAAAAAAACATGGAAAACCTGATATTTAACTGATTTTTAACTTTAAAAACTTGCTCATTATCGTAGTAATTAAGTAGCAATTTAGTTGTAAAGCTAATCCCTCTTATGCATTGTAGTTTGTTGGTTCAACTTAATTTCACCAGATGTTGTCATAACTTAAAAAAGGCAGATGCAAAACTTAACTTTGTTGAGCCAAAAATGTTTTAGATTGTGTTTGATATTCAAATGTACAAATCTTAACCCGTCGGTGGTTGAAAACCAATTTGGTGAGAAGTTGCTCTGTTGAGTAATTCCAACATTATATTTTAGGGAGTGTCTTTTTTCCCCAAAAAAGTCTGGGCAGAGACAATAGGCTATGCGAACAATTTTGGCAAGTCAATCGGCAACTCCCAGGCAAACACAGCCACTCATTGTGTGCTCAGTGGGAGAGACTGAGGAGAAGAAAGAAGAGGAAAAAGTAGATATTTCATAGTTAGTGTGTGAGAGTAGGGGCAGAGCTGAACAGAGCCAGCTGCAGCGGAAAAGAAATGACTGTCTCAACTGTGTAAATATGAAGCTTTTCTTTCTTTCTTTCTTTCTCTTTCTTTCTTTCTTTCTTTCTTTCTTTCTTTCTTTCTTTCTTTCTTTCTTTCTTTTTCTTTCTTTCTTTCTTTCTTTCTTTCTTTCTTTCTTTCTTTCTTTCTTTCTTTCCATGGACAGAGAAGGGTGGGATTTCCTCCACCTTGAAGAAAGTTGTGGTTTGTGGTTGTGTATATGAAGGGGTATGTAGAAAAGAAATGGGGTAGTTATCCCCCTACTTAGACAAAGGGCGCAGATGGCTGGCCAGCTTTGGGGTGGGGTGGTGCAAGCAGACGCTTACGACATAGCACTGTGGCCTCCCATGGACTTCATTTCAGTTCTCAACTGAAAGAGACGGCAGGCAGGGGGGCCCTGCTTATAACAAGAAGGGTTTAGAGACCCCAAACTCACCCACCCCTCCCCTTTAACGCCCTGATGTCCCCTCACCACTGGCCTATGACCCTTGATCCTCACCAGGTCACATGTATAGTTACAAAGGTGGGAGGAATGCCAAGGCAGAGGAGAGAGAGGGAACAAGGGATTGAAAAACTGGCCATAAAAATAGGATTAGTTTAACTCATTTTTACTGTAATCTAAGAGACATAAGAGCCCATTAAAATTACGTTCCTCATTTATCGAACGTTGAAAGATTGGTTGAAATGCAAATGTAGCTGCAAAACGTGATTTTTTAAATTGGCTTAAGTCTAATATAGAAACATAATGCTTAACTTGATCCATAGTTAACCACCTTGTTTTGTTATGGTAACCCAGTTCAGATAGCTTGTTCCTACTTTGGGAGATCACCCATGTCCACTGGGATAACATCATCCACAGATAATCTGCAGGTGATTATCTGTGTAGATAGAGGAGAGGACAGGGGACATACATTCATAATTCCTATGTAATACACATCACTTATTCTCTTTGACCCATTGACCCATATTTTGTCTTGTTGAAGGGGGAGCCTATATTGTGACATTGGAAGGCTTACAATGGCTTATCTAGAGGGACCTCAGACACAGTAAGGCCCTTGTCCCCCCACTCCTGATCCAGGGGGATTTGACCACAATGTGTGCTTTATGATGGGATGTATGTAGGCGCTGTAGCAGTTGTTCCATACACTGTACAGAAAGTGTAATAGTTGTGTGTGTATGTGCAAAAAAGATGGAAAAGCTGAGAGAAAATACTGTTTTCCAGCCAAAGAGGGCGTGTGTTATGTAGCATATTTTGTGCAAGTGAGTGCCTGTGGGAACAGTGTGAGTGTGAAATGTAAAGAAAAGAGAGAAAGTGAATGTGCATTGTGTGTTTTCTAAGAACATGTCTAAAATCTGAAGCGTGCATGTGGACTGTGTGTGTAGCCTGAAGAGGGATAAAGGATGGATTGTTTTCAAGGCTGTGTGCATGAAAACAGTAAATGGGAGTGAGGCAGAAGTGCGTAAGTAAAGGTTTTGTGTGGCAGTTGTACAGAATGTGTGTGAGTGTGTACACAGATAGTCCCAGAGCGTAGCATTACAGTGCATAGGGGTGGAGCCCTCGTTAGTAGCTGGTGAATGGAGGTCAGTGTAGCTCCTCAATAGCAGGGAAGAGAGAAGGAAACATGACAGATAGAGGATGAATCAACAGCTTCTCCTCACCTCACTCCCTCCCTTTCACCCCTCTCCCAATGAGGTGATAGAATGCTGAGATGGAAGAGTAATCTAGAAATGTAAACTCAACAATAACCAATACAGGGTCAATACTGTAGTTATTAGCATAACTCAGAGCTCTCTCAAATCTTGAGTTATCCAGGATGTTTGGTCTTTGTGTGAATGGGTCCTAGACTGATTCAAGATTCAAGATTCAAGATTCAAAACACTTTATTAATCCCAGAGGGAAATTATTTCCCTCTGATTCGCAACCCTGTTCCACACCTGCGTTTAATGTGAATTACAGACTGCTTAGCTCTGGTGTGAAAGAGTTAAAAGATGTGGGCTGAAATCTTTTACCTGATCCCTCATCAAACACAGTGTTTTTGTGTGAAAATGGTGTTAGCCTCATCGGCAAATGAAGATGATTTCCCCTGTGGGAAGCATGAAATTGGGCAAATTCTGCCAACAAATGTGATTACCATAAATTAGTTTTCCAAATTTTATACAAATCACAATAAATGCTACTCATGTTATTCTTATAATATATTTTTAGACTATAATAGTCTATATCACTAATTACCTACTACCTACTCTCCTTTTTGTTTCATATTTATTTTCACATTTGTATTGTGATGTCAACCTGCATATATCTTGCACCACGAGTCTCTCCACATGAACTCAATATCAGGGTAATACACAGGCAAACTTACTGGGAAGGGAAATGGATTCTGATTCATTAATATTAATTTTAAGTGTTTGTCAAAAGAGATCCATTATTTGAAAAGTGCCAATCACAAAACCATTTTGGTAAACCATTCAAGCTATGTGTATTTTCTTCATGTAGAAATGTCTTCTGACTGATGTATTTAAAAGTGCAGGTTTTCCAGACATTTTTACTTTTGTTGCCTCTTCTTTAACCTGTACGTTTAATATCCACACCACTCTCTGATGCCTTTCACGATGCAGACAGGAGCTCAAATTCCTCGATCGCAAAAATTTATAGTCTATTTTATATTCTCCCCTTTCTGTAGTCATTCAGCTCTTCTCCACATCTCACGTCTTCTCTGTCCGTTACACCTTTTCTCCCCTGTGCCCTTCATCCACTTTTCCCTCTAATTTTTCCCTTTCTCGCCTCGGTAGAAAGATGGTCACTGGGGAGTCACACTTGTGTGTCTTTCTCCCTCTTCCCTTCAAAATCCCCCTACTGTTGTTGTTGCCCTCCTATTTTCTGCAGTCAGACCATGAAGAGAGTGAGAGAAGCAGGCAGAAAGAAATAGACTTCTGCCTCCTCTTGCAACCCTCCTCATCTCACCATTTTCCTACTATTGTTGTTGTCTCTCCTTCAAAATCTCTGCTGGCAGGGTGCAGAAAGATAGAGAGAGATATAGAGAGAGTAGGTGGAGGGAGAGAGAGGTATGGGAGTCTTCTCAACAGGGGGATAGTTCTCAAGACGGCAGGAAATTACTCATGTTGTTTTTCAGTAATCCTTTTTTAATTTCAGGTTTTGGGACAAGGGTGGTTGGAGAAGATAAAGTAGAAGTGGGGAGAGAGAGGAAAGGAGAGAGACAAAAGTGGGATCCAAATTGATTGGTGGCTTCCAGGGGCACAATGTGGTGTTAGTGTATACATAACACACATCTCAAGTGGTCTCAACATTATGAGACTTACACAGTACAAACTTGCATCTCAGTTATACCACTATATTGGTATCCACAATACTGAATAACTTGAATAAGAGTTTATGTTTTTCTCTGTTTTTTCCCGTTACATATTACACATACAAATAATTAAATATGAAAATCCACTGAATGAGTTGCTTTTTAATTATTGTTGGCTTGAGAGCTGTATTTTCTGTTATTTTCCAGTTTCCTAGCATTGTTGGTATTTCACAATTCAACCAGTTTAAAATTTAAAAAAAAAAGAAAAAATTAAAAAGTACCAGTCAACGGTTAAGTGAGCCATTTGTCAAATCAATACATGTAATGTAATGTAAAAGGTCACCTATAGAGAATTATCACTCCATCCAGCAGCATCCCTCAGCTCTACTGACCTGTTTAACCTCTTTTAGTTCATTGTTTTGGTTTTATGGAGCACTACATGATCTCATTGACCTCATTTACAGTGGCAGCTGTTTAGAAGAAGATGAGATAAGCACACTCCACCTTCCCGGAACCACATGACAAAATTAGCACTATCTAGTGAACCTTAGCAGTGAAAGACTAATTTTTCTCAGAAACCACTGACAAAAATCTGCTGGATGTTCAAAAAGGGAACATAATTTACTAACTTTACTTTACTAACATAATTGCCATAACAATCATATGAAGTGATAATATGTCTATGGTGTTTGGAGTTTTCTTTTATTAACATATACAGCAATTATATACAGAAATCCTGCCTTTCTGTGTGGAGTTTGCATGTTCTCCCCGTGTATGCGTGGGTTCTCTCCGGGTACTCTGGCTTCCTCCCACCGTCCAAAAACATGCATATTAGGTTAATTGGTGACTCTAAGTTGTCCGTAGGTGTGAATCTGCGTGGTTGTTTGTCTGTACATGTCGGCCCTGCGATAGACTGGTGACCTGTCCAGGGTGTACCCCGCCTCTCGCCCGATGACAGCTGGGATAGGCTCCAGCACCCCCCGCGACCCTTACGAGGACAAGCGGTTAGGAAAATGGATGGATGGATGGACATTTGAAAATATTTAAAAACATTTTAAAGTTGCACTGATAAATGTTTTAATACAAACAACTGCTGAAAAACCTGATGTGAAAGGTAACAAAGTCACAAACCTACAGAGAAAGACCACAATCAAGACACGTTTTTTTTTCCTACTGCGTAGCAACCAAAGATAAAAACAGTTTCTAGCAGGAAAACTCCACAGAGTTGTTCAGTGCTGTCTGTGAGTATTACAAAACACAGTGTGTACTTTGCTGGCTACAAAACTTTAAAACCTCACTCCATCCCTCCAGTTTCATCCCCAATTACCTCATTGTCTCACCCATACATGAAACAACATCCCCACTACCACCACAAACAGTCTGTCATCACCTGACTCTACAGTTTGACTTAGCATTTCACAATATCATAATGAATGAACTCATTGTTTCTGAGTATAACAGCCCACAACTGTTACAGGTTTGATTCACTCTTACGGTTCTCATCAATCTGCCAACAGCAGGCAGCTCTATTGAGCAAAAAAGATGAAAAAAACTCACTGTATGCTACTGCCCAGGGACAAACAGCAGACCAGCAAAGTTAGAAACAAGCTGGGACACGTACTGTAGAGATGTCAGATATGTCCCTCAAGAGTTGATACAGACCAAAATAAACCTACAGGGAGAATTAATTTTGAGAGTAGAGTAATGACTCCAAATCAGTGCTGATCTTGCTCCATACCTGTTGCATGTGTCAACAGGCCGTTTGCTAAGTTTGGCACAAACACTTAAAGTGTTCATATAGCAGCAACTGAAACAGTTTCAAAAAGGCAAAAAAAAATCTGCACTTTACAAAAAACTTCATTCATCTTTCAAAAACTCTCTTTCTTTGGAAGTTCCCATAAGATAGACTTGTGTAAGGGGAAGAAGGATCTGCCTTCATTCTCACCCATTAATCAGTGTCACTTAGGGTAATCTAAGCCTCCCATTAGTGCCCCATTGTAGAGATAGTGGCTGACACAAAAAAAGGAGGATCAGCCCACATGACACAACTCACAGGAGCCCAGTTGCACCTTATTGACCCCCTTTATGGCAGGCGTCTAAATGACTCTTCTCCTCCTCCCCCCCCAGCCCCTTTGCTTCAGTGGGGTGTGGCAGATAGAGAAAGGGAGGAAGAAAGGAAGAATGGGAAAACAGGGAGAAAAACACAGTGTCTCCTCTTAGGGATTTTCAGCAAACATGTACATCACTCTCTTTTTAGCATGCCTCATGACCCTGGTATTTAGTGCACTGGTGATATATACCCTACACAACAAACACAACAGACAGACACCATACCAGCGCATTATTTGCCCAGGAAAGCTAAAGTTCCTGGTGATCAAGAAAAAGGGGCATTTCACTCGAAACACTCCAACACATCAGAACCAGAAGACAAAATCCAGTTAATCTCAGTAAATACTGTGGGCTTAAAAAATTTGTAACACCCAGGTGGGTGATGACTGACAGTGTCCACCTGAAGCTTTTAGCTGTCTTTGGCTTTTTCCTTGAGTTACATTTTACTTCAGAAGTTCAAGTGACTTAATGTTACTCTGAGCATCAAACTGTACCATAGATACTGCATGCTCTTTTTCATACTTTGTTTTATGCATTAAAGCACTTGAACAGTGCTACACAAATAGATTTCCCTAAAATAAACCCAAATGGTACTAAAAAGAAGGAAGGAACATGTGGCTTAGGCCTGCAACCTAAAAGTACTTTTACTAATATTTGGTGTCTCTCTTTGTCTAAGTAAATTTGACTTGGATCAATTTCTTTTGAGGTTTCAGAACATCCTCAGAGTGCAGTGCAATGACACAGGTGTTTGAGAGTAGGAAATGCCAAAAGTCACAAAATAAATAATTCAGTGGACCAAAAAGTTATAAGTGTTACAAAGGGGGTTTAGTACTAAAGGATTCTCCAGAATTCTGGAGAAGTAAAACGGTTATTGAGCAGCTATTTTGTCAGAAATACAACAACACAGCAATTGGTGTAACTTTTTACAGTGGAGATTTCCTTTAAATCTAACAACAAAGTTTCATACGTTGTTTTACTTTATCAGCTGCAAGGTTGCAAAAGGTGAGAAGAGATTTCCCCAGTTCTAATATATGTTACAGATACATTACTACATATTGTGCATGGTAACGGTTAATGGATTGATAAGTGTCACTTACACACTGCTAGCAGCTCAGTCTTGAAGAATTGTAGGTAGTGCATTTGATAGATGCTATTTCCATTCATGACTTTACAATATTTAAAAAAATAACACTACTTCTTGGGAACACAATGAAGTTAAGTGTTGCAGTCTAAAGAGCTGCATATATAGAACAACGGATTACATGAAATCACCGGAAAATAAAAATAAAAATGACTTTGTGTTTCACTGGGCAAAAGCATCGTTTATAAAACTGAATCATCTCAGAAAGTCAGAAATCTACTGATATGAGTTAACAGCATCTATTTTCAACAAGGTCAGTCGGTTCTATTCAAACTGTTCTTAAAGTTCTGTATTTTCCATCTAACTTCTTAGTCTAAATGCAATTAATCACAGATTTGTTCTCTAACCATCAAACCATGCTGATGACTGCACTGTGTACCCTGTTGTTGAATGTTGATGCTAAAAAATGACACTGGACTGCTGGCTGGGTGAGGAATAATAAAACTCCAAGATAACACTGCTCAGCAAATTTACTTGTCTTAGTTTCCCAAATAACATCTATAATCTCTGTCCAACAGCCTCAAATGACTCAAAGATAAAGGGGTAATAAGTGATATTCTTTCTGCCCCATAGCACAAAATAGGCATTATACATCTTCAAGGCTTTGACAGAACAGTCGATCAATAACAGTGACTCCACAAAGTAATCGCTTCCAACGCGCGCGCGCACACACACAAACACACAGAACATTCACCTGCTCAGTGATAGATGAAGCAAGTAGCTGTGACAACAATTACATTACTGTGCATTTTATGTTTTTGTAGCGAATCTAATTGCAACTGGATTATGTTACTACCGTAATGAGGATATGTTGACAATTAATGTAAAACATGTACAGTACAGTTTTCTGATTATGACATTATTAAACTTTTTAATAGACAAACGTTTAACAGTGTTTAACAGACACTTTGAACAAAACAACAATCTTTCTCTGTGCTTTTGTTGCCTAAATCTAACCTCATTAATAAATGTAGCACTTCTTTCATTCAGAGATTACATCACATTAGAATAATCATAATGTCATCGCGTTCACTGCAAAAATTTAAAAATACTTTGTTAATTTAGCACTGTGAATGACTAACCTAGTTGAACGAAGAGAATATTAGAAGTAGTATGAATAAAATCTTTAAATTAATAGATGAGATATTGACACCAGTCTAATATCAGTAAATATCACACTAGACTTGTCCTCTTGTTAACTTTGCTTTGCATAAAAGTTGAAAACAGTATCCTCTGTGTACACTTTGTGTTATATATCGTATGCCTTTACTCTTTTCTCTCTGCTCCTCATGTGCTTTCACACAGGGGGTATCGTGGATGAACTAAATGTACCACCAGCTTGTTGTGACTGTGTGTGCCTGTGTGTGGGTGGTCCCATGGGGTGTGCATTTGGGCTCAGACCTAACTGACACCTTATGTTGTTTATCAGTCCCTAATTCATCCCAGTGGCATCTGCACTGCAGTCTCTGGTAGCTGTGAATCTCACAGTGGTGGGGTGTCTAGCCAGGTCTGTTGGGGTGGGGTAGGGGTGCTTGTGTGTGTGTGGGGGTTGCCCTGAAACAAGGACCTATCTCGGTTTCCACGCTCCCCTCGCAGAGCATCCATCTGGACGCAAGTAGGTTCATTGTTTTGACAATCACACAATGGTGCTGTCTAGAGAAGAGAGGAGAAACTCCTCTTCACCCCCTTGAATTGAGCTGAACATGCAACTGCCTGGACAGATCTTTGTTTACTGTATGATTGTGTGTGTGTCTGTTGTGTGACCACTTGACAGGCGTCTACCATGGCCAGCATTACATCACAGTGCATCACAGTTTGTTGTGTATGGGGCTAAGTAGCTGCAAACAGATCAGAGAGCTTTTGCTGACCCCTGTCCACCATAACACTGTGGCTCATCTGTGTATTTTTCACTTTCCCTGTGTACCTCTTTTGGTGATATATGGGAAGACTGATACATAATATGTTGAATAAATAAAGCTTTATTGATCGCCAGCCTAATTTCCACAAGAAGATCAATAGTTTTTTCTCTTGTAATGTTATTTATCTTTCCATATAGCAGAGTTAAAGAGTAACAGCAAACAAATTAAATTACCCTGGATTCAGCATTTCACTGTATCTGTAACTAACATTGTGTACAGTAACTTGTGGAGACAATAAGAGCTTTCATCGCTCCACAATCACGAAACGCACACAGAGTCACAAGATTGCTCATACTCTTTTATTGTTCACATCAGGAACGTTGCCAGATAAAGTGCAGTACGGATATCACATTTACTGATGACAGGATTACAGGGTTGTAATGGAAGCTACACCTAGCAATGTGTAATACTTAAATGACTCTCGATGAGGACAGAGAAAGTGAAGAGAAATAAAAAAAACAGAGCCAGTTCAGTTTCTCTCGTCTTATTAATTCCAAAATCCTCCTGATGTGTCTCTTACCCGGCCTCAGGGATGACGAAGAACCAGTCAGTCAGAACAAGATAATTCTTAGTGTTTGTGTTAATCTGCTTGAAGTACTACATGGATGTCAGAATAAAACAGGATGTCAAGCTCAGTTATCCAGTGTGTAAGTGTCCTAAAAACTACATTTTTGACAATAAACTTGAAGCTGAGTTGTACTGTTTTACCCAGCAGACAAACTCAGCACCATTTAAAAACAGCTGAGAAATTCATTTTGTCTAAAATGTAGCTTGTTTAGCATCATAAAATGTAATTGAATTAGAAATAGAAATTATTTGACGTCACTGCAAAAGAGCAAGAATTTAGTTAAATAAGAATAAAAATACTATGTTCTATGTAAATATTTAGTCAAATGAGAGACATCTTACAGGGAAGTTAGCACACACCATCATGATGTAGAATTTGCATATTTAGTTTTTCATGTGACGATACACTGTATATTCAGTCAAGGCACAGTGGCTGCTCATATGCACACACACAAAGTCCCCCAGTTGTCTGGATTCTCTTCTGGACAATCCATGCTCACTGTGCAACACGGACGCCATGTTTTGTCAAGCGGTGACTGGTTTCTAACAACATGATACCTGTTGTGGCGACAAATAGTCCAGTTGATTTGCACATTTGGACACTTTCTCTCTTTATGCAGTATATGTAGAGAGAGTGAAGAATGCAACATATGAAACACATAACCATAGTTTAGAGCAGTGGTTTCCAACCATTTTTGCTTTTGACCTCTTAAAGGGGAACTACACTGACTTTACACATCTAAGCTTGTTTACAGATTGTGGAAAATAGTTTATTTTGTGGCTTCAGGGAAATGTGATATCTGATAAATGTCCTCAAGTGACATCACAAAGACATACAGTATTTATAGATATTGATATGGTACATTTCTGATTATGTGTACATTCCGAATGTTACGCTTGTATAAACATCTTTTAAGTATAGGGCTCTCTCTGTTTTTCAGAGAAAAAATGTATTTGTCAAAAGGAAGTGTCAGTGTGCTTACTCTTCATTTGGCATTGATTTTGTCAAATGCGTCAACGTTTTCTCTGCCTGTTATGGTCACTGTCACGTTGCCTATGCCTATTTACTTCATCATTGCCATAAATGTGCCATAACTTCCTGATTGAACTACTCGCACATACAATACAACCATTCTCATTTACCATCATGAATAAATATAAAAAAAGGCACACAGAAGTACTGTATTTCAGCATAGATCATTCTATATGAAGCTTTTCTTCAGTACTGTGAAAGCATCATAAACTTGTCAACCTGTGAATATGTACATGCTGTGATTTAATGCTCAATTCATGACGATGGTATAAAGTGAAATGAATGTGTATGTATGCTGAACTTAAAATAATTTAAAGAATAACACAGATTGTTACGCCAAAACATGAAAAATGAGCTTCTATCTCTTAAAATACAGTTTTATTTGTGAATTTACACTGATTAGCAATACATCTAAAAGCAACTCCATTAGATAACCATTTATATAGGATTTTCACAGGTCACAAAGTAGCTTGGCTCATTCTGGCATGCCAAAGCAAACTCATTTTTTTAAACAGAAAAAAATTGTATAGAGAGGCATTAGTAAAGCAAGGTGCAAACAGAAACAGAAGAGGAGAAAATAAAAAGGATGTAATGCGCATTCAATTCATTTGGGAGCAATTTATGCTCATAAAATTGGTTTAATTAAAAAAAGCCTAGTGCTTTTTGCAACCTAAAAGAAAAAAAGTTTACTGCAATATAAAAGGAGGATGAAAAAATTAACTTTCCAAGAGGAGAGATGGTATGAAGGAAAAAAAACTAACTTGAGTGATAAAGACATGGTGCGTTGGTGTCAAGTTGTTCTTACCCTCTGCCTCGTCTCTACTACACACACATACGCACTTCCATTTCCAAACTCACACCTCTCTTCTCCATCTCTCAGTTGTTGGACCTTAGTTGTTGCCCAGAGCCAAAAGCTATCGTTTAGCACAGCTAAAGATGTGTCCCTAAACCCTCCCTCCAAATCCAATACTTCACATTGCTAGCTGGGATACTGTGTGTGGCAACCATCACACTTTGGCTTTGCAGAGTTCAACTGTGGGTCATCCGGCATTTACAACACAATCATGTTTACTAGAGAAATTACAAGAGGGAAACCTTAGAAACTGAAATGACGACGGAGCTCACAGAGAGAGAGAGAAAAAAAGAGAGAGAGAGAAAGAAACTAAATTGTCCTCCTAATAATTTTCCAGTTCCATGAGGATATAAATGGCAAATCAAAGCAAGGAAGTGAAGTTTTTTTGGAAGCCTCAGGGGTGTCGCTGCAGTCATTGGGGTGATTTAACAGTCTTGATAGTGTCCTTGATGCCCGAGCAGGCAGATGAGAATCGCAACCCTTGTCTCATTATTAAAAAAACAGAGGAAAAAATTACAATATGGCTTTAAAACCCACACACAAACAAAGCTATCACTGCTCCACACTCCACGACCCATGATTCTCAATTCAGTTGACGACTGCAGATAGCTTGACAAAGTATTTCAGCACTACACTTCTGTTTTTTTGGTGTTTTTGTGGATTTGAGAAATCAAGCTCTTTTCTCATGTATCATACCATGAAAGCGATTTCATCACCAATGAAAACTTCTTTTTTTTATCATCTTCACACGACTCACGACTTTCCGGCTCCTGAACTTGCTCCATGCCTTGCTTGCTACTTGCACAACTTTTACCAAATACTTCACAATCTCCTTCACTGGTGAAACCACCTGCAACTGAAATTTGTTATATACCACAAGAAAAGTGCAGCACAATAAAATAAAAAATATATAGTTAAAATCTATAGCCAACAAATCCAGTTTTCATATATTTGTTATATAGTAAATTTGTGTACTCTGAAGATTAGAATATAATTCGAGAAATCAGGCATCACTACAGAACATAGTCAGCCATATAAATTCAGTTCTTGCAAAAAGAGAAAACATGCGTAACATCTGTGTTCTCTGTAAAAGCTTACAAATGAGTACAAAACAGAGTTGACTAATCCCAAATTTGTGCTCAATAAAAAAAATCTAATTTCATGAGATGGCAAACTAGACAACAAAAGTGACACTTTACTAAAATGAGATTTTCTTTCATTCTTCCATTTAAGTTTGGCAAAAAACAACAACACTGAGATGAAGGGGAGAAGATATGAAAATGCTACATAAAAATTTAGAGCGGGTCAGTGGCTCTATGAGAAATTGTCAACTTAATTGTGACCTCCAGCCTTCATCCTCACTGTCCAGTTCACTCAAGTATATTTCCCCAGTGTGGGACGAATAAAGACTTGTCTTATCTTATCTTAACCCTTTAATTCATCTGCAGTTCAGCAGTTCAAACCATGTTAAGCTAAAATGGTTTGCATCAGAAGGCTGCACCTAAAAAAGCCTGAAGAGTGTGAGAGAGTGAAGAAAGAGAGAAAACCTCTCTCACAGTAAATAAAATCAACACAAGCCTTGTGGTTATTTTTCTGAGACCAATTTTCCAGTGTGACTTCAAATTTCATGTGGCCTCTCAGTTCCCTATGCAGAGTCACATGAGCAGAATGTAAAAACAAAACCTTAAAAGACTGGGGAGGGGAAAAAAAGTCTTTCAACTTGTGCAGTTTTACAACAACAGGTTGCAATCTAATCATTTCATGAAATGATTTTGATGCAGGAAATATGCAATGTGGTTACAAGTTCTGTTTTCAGCCTGGGAAACAACTCAGAGGAGAAGCCAGTTCCTCAGGATCTACATAAGTGGTCTCAAATGAAACTGAGCCTCCAAGGAGCCCTGATAGAGTACTGATCAGGTGTGTAGACACCCAACACCTGCCTTTAGCCACCCTACATCTGCTGCGGTTTTAATTTGTGGACTCACGTAACCACCCCCAAAATATCCCAAACATTCTTATCTTTTTGAGGAAGGAGACACCTGTTCCTTTTTTTTTTACCAACCAATTCATGGAATTTCTGGAATACTCTCTTCTACCTTTTTCCACATAAAACCTCTTGTTAAAAAAATTAAAATAAAATTAAAACAAAAATGGACATTGAAAACAGAGGCAAAATGAAAACACAGACATTAAACAGAAAAAGGTGGCTGCTGCCCCTCTTTCTTCTTCTACACAGACAGTCTTCCTGCCTGACACGCCCCTGCTGCCTGTTTACTCTCAGGCCTCTGTCTTCTCCTTCTTTTTGTTCTTCTTCAGGAAGGACGGGGTGCGGAACTTCTTCTTCTTCTTAGTGTTGGGGGACTTAGAGGGCGAGCTCTCGGGGGACAGCACCTCCTCGATCTTCTCGCTGGAGCGCACTGTGATCTCCATGCTCTCCACGCTGGTGGTCAACTGGCTGACGCGTTTGGAAAGCTCCTCGTCCACGTCGCCATGGTTGTCTTTGCCGTTCATCAGACCCGCGTGATTCTCTGAGGGAGGAACAGAGTAATGGAGGAGGAGTGAGACACAAGTAAGGTGAGGACAAGGAGTAAAAAAATGGAGGGGACAAATTTCTTAATTCTTCAAAGCACACCTTTTTAACAGACAACACCCACAACATATAAAATACCATTTGACTTTTGCTTCCCATTGAAAGAAAGATGTAGATCAACAATGTTGATTTGTTACCTGTGCTGAAGAGTGAATAATTTGGAAAATAGTGGCGCACAATCAATTACACATTTTCTAATAAAAAAAAACTGGAAAATCAAAGCAATGCTGTGTTAAATAACAAAATCCATTTGAACCTGAAAAGTAGCAGTAGTGTGAAATGCACATTTAAATACACAATTTTTTTTTTTTTTCACCATTCTGCCCGTTTTTCAATTTTAAATAGTTTATGTTGATTTTTTAGCCCAAACTCTAAATATATCTTTATGTGTTCAGTATGTTGGGATGGACATACATTGTAATTGAGTTCATGGGTTGAACAAAATTTTTCTTGAAAATTTTAAGGGACATAGTTACATTTATGATTGTTTTACAGGTGTTCCTGCTATTTTGTCCACCCCCTGAATGTCTCTCAATCTCTTCATGCTGGAAATTTGAGCCTCTCCTGTCCCAGCTCTGCCAAACATTTAAATTGCATTTGAACTGCGTGCTGAACTTCCGCTCACACGGACACCCTGTCCCAGTGTTCTACATATTTCATAATATCGCTGCGTAAAACCCCAGTGACCCAATAGCCCAGAGAGCCTGTCCTCCTTTAAGGGGCTTTAAACAGTGCACTACGCCCACTCCTTGTTCACATAACAGGCCTGCTAATGTCACATCCTTTTCTCTGGGTTGCAAATGCAGGTTAAGGAATGCAGGGCACCAGCATCATGTTGCTACACTTTAGCATTGAGACAGTGACTGACCTCACCGCGATGGGTAAAACGTTGCTGCTCACCAACTGCGTTTACATGTATTTTGCATGTTTGTTTAAGAGGGAAGGTGGCAGGAAGTCAATTGCATAGTGTCATTGTTTAAAGCTTGTAAAGAGGCTGCAATGATCTTTCTCTTTCTTGGCGGCACATTATCATACAGGTGCATATGTAAACAGATCTAAGACAACACTCATGTTATCAGCTACATTCATATTTGTACAGGGATTTTTTGTGTAGTTAACTACAGAAATGTGGCGCCTTAAATGCAGCCCCACCATGACTTTTAACAGAATGAGCGGTAAAGTTGGTGGATGGGATATCCTAATATAAAACAGGTAAGTGCTTCAAAGCTTAACTTCTAGGTATTCCACTTTTCATAACCAAAAGTTTAATTAAAAAAGGACAAATTATTGAAATCAGAAGCAAAATAAAAACTAAGACATAGAGTGGGATGTTCATTATTATTATGGATGCGACGCTCTTGTTCAAGTTTCAATGATGTAGAATGTGAGTTTTTTCTAAATTATTAGTTATAGGATTATATATGTTAAAGCACAGGCCATTAGTTTTGGCATCGCATACAGAGCTTTTAGTTAATTTACAGTTAAACTTACACTCTCATGCACACATATCTTATCTTAAAGACACATAGAAAGTCAAAGAAGACCATTGTGAAAAGCGTCTCTTTCTCTGAGTCAGTGATACCTTCTTTAGCTGGAGTGCTTTGTGGGGACTGGGTGAGAGACAGAGACTGAGAGAGCGTGGAGCCGTCGTCGGAGGTTAGCTCGTGCTCACCATCTGCAGGAAGGATGGGGTGGGGGTCAAGAAGAGGGTGGTGGTAAGGGGGGTGAGGGACGGATGAGAGGATTGCAGGGCAGTGTAGGAGATTGAAGTAGTGGGATGACAGCATGGGTGAGCAGGATGACAGGCAGGTGGGGGGTGGGGTGAGGGATTTGTGATGAAGGGTCAGAAGGGGGTGAGGGAGAGGGGAGAGGAGTTTGAGAGATTAGTGGTAACACACACATGTTAGAATCAGGCCATGCACAGCTGCATTTTCACAAAATTTCCAAAATCCTTGTCTGCTGACTGTCAGGCTGCCCGA
Organism: Sandelia bainsii; assembly: GCA_032362345.1. NCBI lineage: Eukaryota > Metazoa > Chordata > Actinopteri > Anabantiformes > Anabantidae > Sandelia > Sandelia bainsii. The sequence goes on from JAUMHL010000001.1 coordinate 18,535,665, forward strand.
GTAGCATTTGTTTGTCCTGATTGCTGCGTGTGCAGTTATGATTTTGAGTCTCATGGTAGCGCTAGCTCACGTTGGATAGTGTAGTTTTAATTTACTTGTTAATTTGTTCATTTTCTCTGGAATTTCACAAATATTTGCTATAACATGACAGTGCTTAAAGTAATAATGGTACTTAACTTTTAATGCCATTTATATCATATCTCTATTTAAGAGAAGCTAGAGAATATTTTATGTTTCCCTTCCTGTCATCAGCTTTTTTAGAACACTTTGGTTCCTCAATCTTGTGTGAAAAACTAAGTACGTACTTGGCATTCTTATGTCTTACTTGGTAAAAACAGTTTACAGAAGCTTTTGAAACAACTTGTCTAAGAACAGTAAATGTTACAGTCTACCTCAGCATCAGCAGCTTCATTAGTTTAACACAGATTAGTGTGAACGAATGACATTCCCCATATCACTTCAACACATTCAGTAGCACATTCAGGGTTACATATTCAGTCGGTTGAGGCGTCACAGACATTCACAACCACTTCATTCACAACAGTTAAAGTGCTCACATGTTCTCTGTTTATGCAGATAAAAAAGGTTCCACGTTAAAAGTTTAAAGCAGAATATTCTGCATGAGCCCGGTCATGTTGAAAATTACTCATTCAATTTAATGTGCACCTTTACATCATACTGTATGTGCTTCAACTGCACCAGTTTAGAGATAAAAAGAAAAATTTGATGAAGAGAATGGAGAGAGTGGACTGCACTCCACTAATCACAGGTCATAAGTGTGTGTGTGTGTGTGTGTCTGTGTGCATGGGTGTATACAGCCCAGGCTTGTATCAGGCCATTCCAGACGGTCTCCAGCTTGCATCCAGATTGGTCACCGGGGATTCATGGGGCTTTGGGGGCAACAGTGTCATAGTAACGGCGTGAAGACCTGCTGTCTGTTCGGTCTGCTGTCTTAGTCAGTCCGGCCTCTCACACACATATATTAACACTTGCACCATGTTCCATATGCACATAGGAACATTTGGACTATTCCATAAACATGTACGGACACGTAAGCAAATACACATATTCATGTGGTCCAGGAGCTCTGCAGAACGAGCACTGGTGCACAACCCCCCCTTTACTATCTGTTCACTATTGATTTTTTCCCTGCATCTCTGAGAGGCAGTGGGAAGGCTAATATGATTTGCACTGACGATCCTGTGTGGGAGTGTGTGCAGACACAAGGTAATGCAAATAAAGGCATCAGTGGCGTCCATGGGGACAAGCCCTCCTGTTAAAAGGTATATAGCTGTGCACATGTGTGGTGCCCAAGGCAGTGTGTAGGAATATTGGAGTGTCTGATTGGACTCGTGCTGCTAAGACATAATGCTTTGGGCGGATAGTGTTCATGTGCCGAAAAGTGCTGAGAGGTACAGTAATGACTCTGCATGTCAAGATTTTAGGAGAAGGAGGCACAAAACTAGTAACTCAATCCCTCTTGATGGCTCCAACTAATCTAAAAAAGTGTGTGTTTTCATATATTGACTTACTGATTGATTATTAATTCAAAGTGTTTTACGCTTGAATAATATTTTGATGTGACCCTTCAGACTGGATTGTTTGCTGACTGTGGTGGACCAGTCTTTGGCTTTAAGTACAGATCACTGTGTATATGTGTGTATATTTGTGTGTGTGTGTGTGTCTGTGTGTGGGTGTGTAGTCCATATGTCTCTCAGTGTGACTGGGCTCTTGCGTTGTTTGCAAGTCGAGCATTTGCAAGTCCATACCCCTACGAACATTTGCGAATTTATGGACTGGCGTGTATGAGTTTGCATGTTTGTTTAAGTGTGTGTATTTGTGTGTCGTACCACTGTGGCCCAGTTGCTGCCTCTCCACGTTTTTGCGATACTCCTCCAGGTCCTTCTCCGACAGCTCACTGAAGGGGTTGGGAGGCAGCAGAGCCATCTGCTCCTCCTCTGTGGGCACGTATGGCTGGGGAGGACACAGAGAGGAGGGTGAGCATGGGAGCACACAGACACACAAACACACAGAGGAACAATCAGAAGCCACATGCACATACCCGCTGAAATGCAAAAAAACACACACATACTAACAGATACAGTATACACAAACCAGTTCATAACTGCATGCACAAAACATCTCCTTTCCCTTACACACATACACACAGAGTGACTTAAAGAGAAGTGAAAAGATAAATCATATACACACTCCAAAATGCACACACACACAGCCAGTGTGTCTGAGTTGGACTTTCATTACAGCATAACCAAGGCTGCTCACATAAAGATAAAACAAGTGTCGACCACATCACACAGAACTAATCTAATCACCAACTCTAATCACTGAATTTCTCATCCAATTAGTCTGCGGACCCTGACATCTTTATAGCAGACTGGAGAATATAATCACAGCAAATGCATGACACACAACCTAATTACACACAGCACGAGCATCATCGTGACCACAAAACAAGTCACGAACATGCAAGTGAAATACACATCTTCTGAAGAATGTCTGCTTAGATTTGAGTGTAACAGTATGTCCTGAAGACTGTGATGCCCACAACACACGACTCACACATGGGAACAAAAAAGTGCAAATGTGTTTGAAGTAGAAATAACTCTTCATAAATTCAGGGTAAATCTTAAAACACAACTCTGATGAACACATGCAGTGTTTTCTGGCAGAAGAGTAAAAAAAATCCCCCAAAAAAGAGTTAAATAAAAATACCATTGCAAACAGGAACAATAGGAAAACACTTATTTACCAGAACTTTTATCTGCACCAGATCCTTTAAAACAAGACACCAACCACAAAACAGTCAGTATCAAAATGTCAGAAGTAGATTTTAACTTATTAACTTTAATGTGTTGGTTATATCTTTTTCATCATTCGTCTTTCAGCTATCACACTAGTGTGTTTTAAATCTGCTAAATGTGCTCACTTGCCACCACCTAGTGATCAACCGCTGCAATTAACTGGCTGTGCTCTCCGGTCAACGGCTAACATAGCTGAACACAGTGATGATGATGAACACTGACACTGGTGTTTTCACTTGTTTGAGTCATTAGATTTCTTCTCATGAGCTTAAATGACATCTCCTTGGCTCTCTCCCTTGTTTTGTTGCACCTTGGAAATGTTAAACCTTTATCATGAGGATTAGTTCAGGGAGTTTAGTCAGCTTTTCCAGCACAGCTCTACAAAAGTGCAGATTGAGCAGATGTTTAAATCAGCCTGCATAACGGAAAACACCTTTGTGTTATTGCTTAATAAACAAGTAATAAAGGAAATCAGTATTTTATTGCTCTTCCTTTCTTCCTTCCTTCTAGTAGAGGAGCTGAGTGGTTCAACACACTGTGTACGCTGCATGAACCACTGCATGTCCATAAACAGACACATACTGAACCTTTTCTTGGAGCAACTGCTGTTTATTTTAATATTTAATTCTAAGAGTGACTCTTCTGAATCTCCAGTTACTCTCTGACTAGGTAAACTGGAAACTCCTACGTCAGGACACAAAATACTTTCCCTTAATAAAAATCTGTAAACCCTTTTGTACTTTTCTCATTAGTGTTTGAGACTGGCCAACACATTCTCACCCGTCGTGGTTCGTCAACAGGGATGCCTGCAAGGTGCTGAGAGCGTGGCCCTGATGTCATCACATCAAACCGGTTCTGTTCTCTGATCTGTAATAGGACAAAACACACAATGATGTCATTGGGAGGCAGCAACTGTGACTTTTAACTAGTTTAAACAAAACTGAGAGGTCAGATGTTAATGACTGAAATGTTAATCTTCGTACAGACTGTGTAAACTGTGATTAATCGTTATCATACACCTTATGTTAATCAATCCATCTCCTCAAATACAGCACAAGTCTCAGAGCGACCTTAAACAGAGTTCAGCCTTCTGGTTTAACTGTTTGTTAATCAGCACTAGTACAGGTGAAGCCGACAACTTTACATGTGACAATCATTCACGCTGACTGTGAGGAACAAGTTAGACTCACTTTGTTCCTCTTCTCCAGCACCTCTGTGGGGTTCGTGTTGAGAGGAACAAACTGATTGGGATCCTCGATCCGGATTGGGGTTCCTGTCTCCTCTGCCTTCATCCACTGTAAAAGTAGGAAGGTGAAAACAAGTGAGATCAAAACTGTCTGCGCATACAGAGAAAACCGCACACATCAAGTGTAATACTGCTGTTCTATTTCATGCATGGATTATGAGGAAATGCGTCTTGGCAGACACAGGTAGAAAGTACCCACACCCCTCCTACTATCTATATGAACTATAGACTGAAAGAGACACAAAACAACAACAAATGAGGCTGTCACACTGTAAAAGTCACTTTTGTCTATTTTTGGTCGTCGTGTTTTCACAAACTATTCCTTTCTGTGGTCATTTTATGTGTGTTTTATTGGTCACTCAGTGTCCCTCTGGGATCATTTTATGTCCACTTTTGGTCATTGTGTGTCTGTTTTTGAGCATTTTAACTGTTTGTGGTCACGTTGTGTGTCTTTGGAGTCATTTTATGTCTCTTTGGGATTGCTTTGCACTCATTTTCATTTAGTGACTTTTAACCGAGCTCTGTGACTTCCAAACAAAAAATATGAACAGTCACTTCACACAGAGGCTTCAGACCAGGGGCCCAGTGGGCTCTTATGCCTCGGGTCTGCAGCCAGACGACCCATTTGGTAATCTTTTAATCAGCCAGTAGATGGCGATCTAGTATCAAGTTTAAAACTGGCTAACAACTCCAGTCAGAGCATGTCAGTGCTGATGGAAAACAAACTGAATGACAAGTCAGATCAAGTATGTTTTGTCACTGTTTACATTTATTATATTCATCTAAATTCACATTTAAATATGTGCAGTCTGTTAAAACCTTAGGAAAAAAAAAAATCAGTTGTGCCACTTGTTTGTTTTTTTTAATGTTAAGCTGATCTTAAATTTCCATTGACACACACACACACACACACTGCTCACCGTGGTTGACCGGCTGTTGTAGCGCTCATCTCCGCCCTCCACGCTGACCTTGGTGTAGCTGTTGGGCGAGTTGAGCCAGCGTGTCTTCTCCCTCTGCTGTCGCTGCTGCAGGAACTTGAATGGCAGCCGTGTGGCGACACCATCTCCATCCTCCTCAAACGTAAATGCCGTGACAGTGGCGGGGATCTCCACGTCGCTCTTGTGCCTCGGCTTCTCACGGACAATGGGGTGCCTGTAGGCGTAACCCGTCCTGTAGCCCTGCAGCAGGAAACAAGATCACACTTAGTTTGTTTTCTGAATATGAAATTATCTGCTTTGTTTAGATTTACAATGACAAGGAAACAAAACCATGTTGTCTCACAGGAAGCTTATTTATAGATCTGTACTTGCTGCAGCATGTTTTACACATAGTTTAGATCATCATTATAATTATACATATATAAAAGTTCTTAAACCAGCTTTTCATTTTTACCCACACAGACACTGAGCTTGAGAAAGAAATTAGCATTTATACTGTTACTTTTCCTTCCTGTAATGCTGGCTGAGCTGCTAGTTTCACAGTCAGTCAAATGGAAAGGAAAAATAGAAACAGTGCTATGACCGCGGGGATTCTGGCAGCACAGAGGACAGAGTCAGAGTTGTTTCCTGTCTGACCCGTTCTCTCACATCTCTGCTCTTTATCCTCATCTTTCCTCTTCTGCTGTCCTCTCACATGTTTGATTATTTTTCTGACATTTTTCCACACTCAGCTTGACAGTGAAGTTCCGGCCTTTTCTGGGTTTTTTTCTGTTCGTCTCAGCCTGGCCTGAAACAGCGAACTTAGTTGGCAGGCTCCTTTGCTGCAACATCAACATCTATATTTAGACAATTCTACTCATTTATAGCCGGAGCTTGTTGCATTTCTATACTGGTTGTTAAAGGAAACAGTCATTCTTATCGTCATGGCTGGTGCTGTGCACAAATCGAGATCTTAACTGATACAAACGCTGTGTTTATGAGGTGTGAGAGAATAGACGGATGCATAATTTTCTCTTGTGGAAAAGATTGTGCTAAGATTAAAAGAAGTTTAGAATCTGTTGAGTACCTTTATTTTCAGGTAATTTTAATGTGAGCCTCTGAGCTTATTTGCACAAAGATTACACACAGAGGTGAAATGAAAAGCAGAGATTATTTCTATGATGTCTAATTATTTAATGAGGTATTATGTTACAAATGTGTGTTTTTTCCTGTCAATATGTTTGTATCAAATGTTCAAATCTTCTCACTTTGATGTATGTGGCCTCACCAGATTATCCAGCATCCTCATCAGAGATTCAAACTCCAGCTCCCCAGTTTTCCACTTATACAGGCCAGCCATGTTCACGTCACTCGCTGTGGCCACGTCGAAGACTCGTGATTTGTATTTCTCCTGGTCCAGCACTATCAGGTTGTCCACACCACCAGCACATGAGATGGCATTCACCTAAATCCACAGAGTAAGGACAGAGACATAAGCCTGTGAGCTTCCACAGCACAATACAGAGAGGACAGGGGACACAAAGGTCTTTTTGTCACCAAACATTTGTGGCATTAGATCATCCACATAAGTGAGAACATGCATGAACAAACTTCCGGATAATTATCTGTGCACAAGAAAGATGTCAAAACCAAAATAAGATACTCCTCAATCACCAAGGAATATACAGCACATGGCATTCAACAAACATGGCTGAAGGATTTATTTATACAAAATAAGCTGGGCTTTGCAGGATGGATTAATGTTTTCTTTTGCTTGACCAGGGAGAGTCAATAAGGAGATTTTGTATGCCTGTTACACAGGGGACACAACAACATCACTAAAATTCACCATATTTACCAGTGAAAATAAAGACAAGACAAGGATTCAACTGCAAAACATGAGGGAAATGTGCCACGTACTGCTGCTTTCAGAGTTCATACCTTATTACATCTCTCACAAGTAGCAACACACATCACATTTAAAAGTCTGACAACTATATGTGAATGTTACTGCCTCTATCAGCCATGTTCATTTGAACAGATTTCAAACTGGATGCTGTTTCACCACAACTAGTAATTGAACTTTGTAACTGAACTGACAATTTGGTCAAGTTTGTATTCATACTAATACCACCTGGAATAACAGAAGATGTAGGTTTTAAACATCAAATCAACTCAACAAAGGTTTTATTTATATAGTGCAGTTTCACATATGGTCATAAGAGGTTTTACAGTCTGAACCCTCGAATCGGATAAGTAAAAACACCCCAAAAAATACTTAAGGGAAATATCAGGTAGAGCAAGAGAGGAGTGATCCCTCTTCCTTAACATTTATTTAATGCAGCCATTTATATCCATTACTTTTAGCTAGGTGTGGCACTGTGATGTGTTGGGTAGCACTGTTGCCTCACAGCTAGAAGGATGAAAACTCTCTGTGTGGAGTTCTCACGTTCTCCTCGTTGCATGGGTTTCTTGGGCTAACCCCTTCTACCATCTTCTTTTAGCCGTTTTACTGACTCAGCAATAACGCATCAGCTTCTTACTCCCTTCATCAAACTTCTAATGGCCTTATTATAATACTATTTTTTGCCAGTGATTCCTACAAGGAAGAAATTGTGACTTATGGAGTCAAAGTGGAGAAAAGGTCAGAGGGGGTAAATGTTAAAGCAGTAGCAGCGAGGCAAGATTGAGAAAGTGCACAGCAAAAATGAGTGGTGCTGAAATGTGCTGGGTGTCCAAAACAGCAGCATTTAGCCACTGTGTGTGTTTTGGTGTGTATCTACCTGAATTTCGCAGGCATAATGGGCATTATAGATGTAGTGAAAGGCCTCTTCGATGGTCTCCCCGAGAGCGACCACGCCGTGATTTCTCAGCACCAGAACCTGCAATACACAGAGACAAGATACAGTCGTTAGTGGTTTGTTTGTCTAATTTTTTTTTTATATTTATTTTATGTGACTGAGAAGTATATGGTCCCTTATTTAATAAGTGACCACCAAAATATGTCTGATTCCTTATGTCAACAAGGGCTGGGCCGCTGAATAATGACGACAGGACCTGACGAATTTACCAGATTTTTTGCCAATTTCAATTCTGTTTACAAGTGATTACTTTAAAAGAAGCCAAATGCAAGACAATCACAGGGTGAAGCACATGCAGGGACACAAATGAGGGGGTGCAGAAGGCAACCTGTGCACAGCAGAAATTTCAACAGGATGTTCTAGTTTGAATGTCTTTCTACTGTTTACTATTTGAAAAACACCACGCCCTGATAACAGGTTATTTTCTCTTCTTTCACTGCAAGGGCAAGATATAAAAACATCCTTTTCTTGATTAGCTTTAAAACTACTTCACTTGAGAGTCCAGTTGAAATACTTTTGAAATTAATGCCTGCTGTCAGAGTGAGTGTAGAGTTTTTGGATCAAAATACTGTAGGCATTTTGGTAAAAAAGCACAGATGTGAGAGAGGTATCAAACTTCTCATGTGTTTCCCTTAAATGTCAGATGATTCCTTTAACTGTTATTATACTTGTCCAGCAGGAAGACCTTGCTCAGCGCTTAATTTTCTTTGTTTTCTTCTCCTACCTTTGCTGTAGGTCCCAGAGCCTTCTGCAGCTCTCTGCGCTCCTCTTGGTCATCCAGGCTGCCCTGGTAGCTGTAGTAGGCAATATCACCCAGGATCAATGCCTCCTGGGAGATGGGCAGAATGCCACACTTCATAGATGACACCTAAAGCAGAAGGAAGTTGAGAAGAAAACAGCAAAGACGTATGAGGTAAGAAGCTTTAACAGATGTATTATAGTTGTAAAATGAAACTGTACTTATGTGATGACATCAGAAATGTCTCATTGTTGTCATAGTGAATGTAACTGAATTGCTGCGCTGTAGAACACACATAGCTAAGTCTATTTAGAGAAAATTACTCCCACTTGGTTGAGGTGTCAGGGTCTGTTTCAGTGATATAAGGTCAACTCATCTCAGAATGCAATATCTGACTGTCACATTACCTGATAAAGGTTAGTTGCAGGGCAGGTTTAAAAACTGTCTGGTGTTAAGCGAACTTACAGCAGCCGTGGCAGGAGTGTGCACATGTATGACACAGCGGATGTCTGGACGCATGGAGTAGATGGCAGCATGGGGGCTGAAACCTGTAGTGTCGATCCTCAGGTTGGTAGAGCCCTGTTCGATCACATCCCCAATGATGTTGACCTTCACCTGAGGAAGAAAGGAGAGGAATAAGTGTCTGTGGATGCTTTCATAGCTTTCTGCTTTGGATGTGAAGCTATAAGTGACAGTGTTTACATGAATTTAAGTAGTTTACTCATATAATGCGAGTAATGGAGTTTACATATATTTAGACACTGGGCATTAGACATCAGAAAACATTAGAAACCTGGTTACACATACATGGCAGAAAAATCGTTCTCTCTTAGAATCTACCTGGGGAAATGAGGTTTCCAATTATGGAAACCAGGTTTCTTGTTCACAGGACCAGTATGAAATTAGCTTAAACAAGAAAAATGACTAACAGGATTACTAAAATGCATGTACACAAGTGTATGTGTGTGGATTGGTGGAAGGACTCTCATGCACACTCTCAAATACAATCTGTAAAAGCTTGTCGAAAAGACCATCATTTTGATGGCTCTCCTGAGAGGGGAGGAGAGGGAGCATGGTGAGGTTGAGAAGAGCACAGGGAGACATACTAACCACGCAAAGATCAGTGTAATCAAATATACTCAAGCACTAAAGTACATCCAGGGATGGACACAAAACTAGATCCATCCCTTACACTCAAATACAGAGATAACGAAGACATAGACACAAGTCAAAATCAATGAGCATGATGACAGAAATCACATTATCAACGATTCCCCCTCTCTGTCCTCTCCAGGAAATAAACTGGAGCCTTACCAAGAAACACAATACAGTTGGGGATTGGACATGACGTCCATTATTATGACAACTTCATTACCGGCTAGTTAGCAGTAATTAGATTACACGACTGCAGAGAAAAGCGATAAAGGGAAAACAGAAGTATAGACCTGGAGGGAAGAGAGTCAGATAACTGGAGAAAAAGAGAGATTAAAGGCAGACAGAGGCATAAAAAACAAAAGGAAAAGCAACAATAAAAGGGAGTACAAATGTCAGTTCACACAATAAAGCTAATTTGAAACATAAAACACAACTTTGCCTGTGGACCTGTGTGCAAAATTGCCATGACCATAACCACATGTTGTGCTGTGATACTGACCAGAACCTAAAAGCTCAAGTTCAAGTGTGTGCATCACAACAGGAAACAGCATTCATCATATATTCTGACGCTAATGAAATATACCTAGTTCAGCTGGAGCCTACAAAATATGTTGTGGGTCTCTTTTTACCTGCTGAATTTCAGCTGTACTTGGAGCTTCCTGGAACAAATTGTACTCCAGGACTGACCTATTACACAGAGAATGTTGTGGAAAAGGTTGTGTGCAACCAATTTCCCTCACCGACCCCCTTTACTGCAAAACTAGTGCAACAGGAAACGACAAAATGTAAAACATGGAGAAAAGGCATTTCTGAAAAAAAGGAAATCTCCTGGGGGGCAATTGGTTTTGTTAATAATTAATGTTTAACTTTATACAGGATTATTATTGTTAGCACAATAAAAACTCCACGTCCTTATTAACAGAGTAAAAACATAACATTTTATTGTTTTTTGGCTTTACATAAAAAAAAGTTTGGAATATATTTATGTTTCAATAAGCACTCAGGCGTTGAACTGGCACTGATAAAGATAGATATCACTTTATTAAAAGTCCAGGGTGGAGCTCACAGGTTGCTCATAATCTCTGGGTCAACTTGGGCTGAAAATCCTTGGACATGTCCTGAGAGGTGCTCTGCCTTTTCACAGCCATTTGGATATATGAGATTAAGACTGTCTAATGATCTTTGACCCAGCAGATGCAAGTGAATGGCACCAGCCGAGCGTAACTAACCACCGCCATCTTTGTGTACACATGCTCTCACAGCCACAGCCAGCTGTCAGACGATTGAACATTGATCGGGTTACATCACATGTCTAGTATACTGTCAGTTCACCCTGTCATGTCCTTCAAAAGGCAACTTGCTCACTCTGCAGCCTGTCAGTGAAACAGCTCCTACAGCTGAGAGGACGGTCTGAAAAATCCTCCATAGTCAATGGAGGAGAGCAGAGCTCAAAGAAGACCAACACGTAAACATAAAATTCCTTTAACGATAACAACTTGACTTGAAACTGACCACAGACAACTGCACTCCAGCCTTTCTCTCATGCGTCAGCCTCCATCCAGCTGACCTCAATATGGTCTCAAACACTTTATTCTGGTTGACTTCCTCTCAATCAATGTGTTCGCCTCTTTAAACAGTCAAACTCAACCATAGTAACTATAGAAATCGCTGGACTAAAACAGGCTGGGAGAGAAGAAGAGGAGAAGGAGATTAGAGAGAAACAGCAGCAACAGACTGGTCTCCAAACACAAACAGAGAAATCTGTAAGTGGCAGACTACATAATTTATTTCCATCTCCTAACAGTTGCAGTATTGTGGTCATGAGTCTCACACAGACAACCACAGAAGAGAAGATGTGGTCAAAACACACACAAACTATAAATACTCCTTTTTAAATTCATTATATTATGTTTCTAAACCTGATTCTACATTTACCCTGCTGTCTTTTATTATCTCCCTAAGTATTTACTAGAAAAAAGTTTCATTATGAGTTAATAAACTTTTACTGTGCTTGACTATGTTTTATTCTAGCTCAAGAGTGTTTTTGCTAACACGTGGATCATATTTTCAGACGGTTTTTCCAATCATTCTTTCAGTCACTTAGACTCCCTGAAGATTTCACTGCATTTAGTGAAAACTGCAATACTGTATTCAGTAAAGTCAAGACTGTACAAAATTATGTAAGACCCAGTGAATTCCCTTTGAGCAAGCACTAGAAGACAGTGGAGGAATCTTGGTAAGAAACAAAACGAGAAGGCAAAATGAGGAGGTTAGAAAGCTTGATTAGCTCTGCAGCTCATATAGAGCATTTGGCTCTGAGTGCAACTGACCTACACTATTTACTTTTGTTCATGTTCACTCTGCATATTAATGACCCGGATACGTTCACTGAAATATGATCATATTCAATTAATAGCACTCTCAATGCTTTATATACTTAAAAGATACATGCATTGCTTTTCTATTTACTGTTTACCTCAAATTTGGTTGTTTGTTTGCACTTGTGCACTTTGAAATACATTTAGCAGCTACGAGGTAATTACAAGAACAACTTGTGAAATATCTTACTGTAAAAGCAGCATTAGTAAACCTGATTATTTAGAAAGTGAAGAAAAAACAAACAAACAAACAAACTAAAGCCCACTAAAGAATAATGAATTGAACAAGCGTAAGTTAACAATGAATTTACTTCACTCACTTTACTTCACTATGTTTTATTCAGTATCTTTCTGCTAACCACTGCAGCGGGCCAAACAGTGAAATCTGCCTGTGAGCAGTATGACTACTACATCCAGCTGTAAACCTACACGTACAACCGCTTTACACACCACTCAAGGTGTGTGTGTGTTTGCACAGGTGTTCGAGATAAAGCAGGAGAAACTACAACAAAGCAGACAGAACAGAGATGACGAAAAGACAGAAAACGTGAGTCAAATGTCTCCAAAGACAAAAAATATGAACACTGAATTATTTTACCTTACGTTAAAGCGCTGTTTGTTCATAGAAATTCAACCATTTAATTATTATTTGGTATAATTTGGTATGTGTGGTTTAAATTATTTTAACACCACAAGTTGTTAAATGTTGTTTTAATATGGAGAAAACTTTTTTCTACATTTGTGTGTCTGCATACACTTTTGTGCCTAAAAGGCCAAACACTGAAATGTGATGTCAACCATTTTTCCTCTTCATACAATTCAAGGAAGTAAATAAATGGCTGGTTAAGTTAAGTGGAAAAGCATTAGCCCTCTCCACCCAAAGCCAAACCCATGCAAACATACACAAAGAAAATTGAGACAGACAGACATTTATAGCCTAAGTAAAATATGTCATTATTATATCTGTTTCACTACAGTTTAAATTAAACTTTAAAATCCTTGCTCTGGGTATATAATTCCTTTTTGCTTGGAATGGAACAAAATTATTATTTATCTGTCTATAAATTAAATTAAATTTCCTCACTTCATTTGCAAAATGATTTTGTTTTAATGTTGATAACTCGTTATTTTTCTTACCAGATTTGATGCAGACGCTTCTGCAAATGACAGCCCTCTGGGAATGATGAGGATGTGATCTTGCTCTTTACTGACTCGGCCCTAAGAAAAAAAAAGTTTGTTAAGGAGCTAAACAGATTCAACGATAATGGCAGCTGATGTGAGGACAGGCAGTTTATGAAGAACCAGTATCTGGACAAAATCAGGAGCACACAGTGATTAGCCAAAATGTCTTCTCATCATCAGCAATTCCCATTAAATCAATAAGCTTAACTTCTATCTCTTCAAGAGCCACAACACTTTTAGAAACTTTGTCTCCATTTCTAAATACTTTCTGTGGTGACTTACTGTGATGTAGGAGTTGGCAAAGTGTGCCCAGCTGAACAGGTCCACCAGTCTGTAAAGACTGGCCAGTTTACAACGTGTCAGCTTCTCTCCTTTCACCAACGTGCTGGATTCCACTCCGTACAGGTCGTTGATAGGAGTCACCATCCCCAGACCTATAAGTCAGAAGAAGGAAGTCAGAGTTAGAACAAGGGAAAAAGAAGAAACACAATTAAAATATAAAAATGATGTTTGCAGCGTTCTTATAAAGTAGTAGTAGCAATTACATTCTCTCCCCTTCATGTCTTCAAGGACAAAATCACTTCTTTTATCCTCCGCTCTTAACAACAGCAGTGACAACCACATAGGAGCACTATACAACATCTTTATTCTTATCTAATGATGTATCTGACACATCCACTTCCATCTCAGACATGGTCCAAATTTATCAATTCATGGATATTAAGTCAATGCCTCCTTGAACTTACTTGTTATGAAACCTACAACTAGACTAGACGGCTGTATAGCCATTTCATTCCTTCACTGTGATTGGAAGCAGACTTCACATATGGACTCCTGAACAGGGCTCACAAAAGAACAAAACCTACAAAAATATGCACGGCTCTTCCGGAGTCTGGGGTTGGGTCATATCAGGGTATTTTTGCCCTTAAGCACATCAAGCTCAGTTTTAATACAGAACTTGCATCTTCAAAAACGGCATGTCCTGTTAAATGTTAGTGTCTGGTCTCCTGGACCAGCAGGCCACAGCACAGCGAGTACTCACTGAGAGGAGAGGTGTTGAAACCAGCCACTGAACTGGTCATGAAGAATTCAGCGATCTGTCTGAGGGCCAGAAGGCCGGTGGGATTGTTCCCCTTCCGCTGCTGCTCCTGGATCAAACTCTCCAACTCCTCCTTGAAGGCCTGAGAGAGAATGGGTGACAAATAAGGAAAGAGTTAAGAGAGGAAATAATCTGACACTGAGATGAGGCATTTCAGTAAAACACATATAAATGTATCCCTTAGATTTTCCTAAATCCATGAAGGTGAGAAACTATTATGTCAACAACAAAAAGCACTATGGATTAATATTAATGTTGTGTTTCTTACCCAATGCAGTCAAGAACATGAACAATATGCCTTTATCATACATTATAACTCTGACATACTGATCAAGCCTTTGAGAACTTTATTTGGGTGTTATGAAAGGTAAATAAGAATCATGTATTTTAAAGATGGAGCTTCAGGTAGAGAAGATGGACCTCACAGAGAGAGAACAATGGATTAATGGTGACAGACTGATAAAAAGTTAAATTATGTAGGAACATTTAGAGAAACAGGGACAGATTAAGGGAATTGTGGCAGAAATTAGACATACTGCTTGTGTGTATTTGAATTATCCTAATAGCACTGGAGAGGCTGGATCACAATAGGCTGGCAACACAACAAGCTGAGCCAGGATTGGCTGTCTAGCTGGACAGATCACAGACTGTGTTATGATTGGCTGCTTGGTGCGACTGGGAGAGAGTGTGTGGCTAATCCTTATGACCACACTACAATCATGGGCTAAATCCAAAGAATCAATACAGTATGTGCTAACATGCTCTTATGCAAGACCAGATATACACACAGCTGGCTGCGAAGCATTTGGATTGAATAAGCACTACTCTTAAAAAACTGTGTTTGTCATTATGAAACAGCTCAGAAATCAAATGTTCAAACAATCAAACAACTTCTCTGTATACATGTAGATCATAACAGAAAATATCAGGGACAATTCAAATGTGATGATAAAGTAATTATTGCAGACATGTTCATATTCATGCACACCCAGTGAAACCCAGGCAGCAGCAGGTAACAGCAGCCAAGCTTTTACTGTAGGTATAGCTGCTAATAATCTTGATAAGGTTGCTGACCTCTCAGGGGGAGTGCTCACCTTTCCCTACCAGCTAATGTAATTAAATCAGGGGATTTCCAAGACAGCCCTGCGATAGACTGGTGACCTGTCCAGGGTGTACCCCGCCCCAATGACAGCTGGGATAGGCTCCAGCACTCCCGTGACCCATAAGAGGACAAGCGGTTAGGAGAATGGATGGATGGGTGGATTTCCAAGACCAAGACGTGCAACACATATATTAATAATAATATTCTTTATACTGTATGCGATACTTGTACACATGTAAGCTTCAATCTAACTGTTTGATAGTGTCAGATGTGTACTCATTTCAATTTTCTCAAAACTGAGTAGGATTCCTCCTCTGTGTTTACAGTATATGTGAAATATGCGCTTAAAATCACTGTTTGACAGGCCAGTTTAATACATGACTTCGTCTGCTTGAAAAGTAACACGGCAGTAACTAGAAGTACTGGTGCTATGGTTAACCTCGGTTCTACAGTGATTAAATGGTGATTCATTTAACAGTGTGATTTAGGACAGAGGTTATGAAATCTCCACTAAAAAAAAAACAAATATCAAACATTTCTCAGGCTGACATCTTCTCAAATTTAAGAGAAGTCACTAAACTGCAGCCTGGTTTTCACTCACCAAGACAACTGTAGCGTTTCAAATTTACCTGAACATTATAATTATGTTTTCAGCATCTGGTTCACCTTTTCATCTTCTATCATACAATACAAGCATTTAAAGAGGTTACACCAGCATGACCTAACAGTCCTGATGAACGTCATCAAAATAGCACAGTAGTATGGCTCCTACAGGTACAGTTTATGTCTGCCATACACTGTGTTATTGGTTTTGGTTGTAAGAGTTTATCCCCATTGGACCTGGTCTTGGCTTTAACTCAGCTGACAATGAGTCCAGTTTAACTTTCTGGTGGAAATTTAAAACCAGTTATGTAAATCTGTGGCAAAATCAACAAAGCGTGACAGTGAAACCAGGTCACGACCCCTGTAAGAGGGCAACATCCAGTCTTTATGCCTTTTTTTTTTAAATCTCAATGGTTATGTAACAGTCAACAAACTCCCTGCAGAGCTGTGGCTGTGCACAAAAACATCTCTGACATTTAACTTCCACTTGTCTCTGCACCCCCTAAGGTCACCCCGTGGGACAGTCCATAGCAGCAGTGTCATGTGAATGGAGTAAGGGCCCTTGGATCTATGCCCATGTGGGGGTGTTTTGTTAAAACTGGAGCAACCCACCCTACCCCAATGTCAGGACACATATAGTACATGCTGGTTCTGAACCCTGGCCAGACATTCCTTCGTCCCTAGCGGCGAGGTTGCTGTGGCAACGGGTCTGTTGCGGATGTCTGTCAGTGGTGGGTCAGGGAAGGTTCTTTTGTTTTTCAGTTGTTGCTGTTGTTCTGTGTATTTGGGCTTCAGATACTGTTGTGACACCACACTGACACTGGAGCCATAGTGCTAAAGGCACAGCAACCAGGAGCCAAGTCACAGAAACTTTATGCTCAGGCAGTTTTTGTGGGGCTAGAAAGGTCTTTGTTTTGAGTCGTGCTGGAGGATTCATGCGAGCTCAACAAAGTCAGTCTATTAGAGGTTTTTTCGCTGTAAACTGCAGCTGCTGAAAACAAAGTCATGAGAATGGTGAGAATGTACCAAAACAGTAATATTATGGGCTGTAAAACCAAAAACAATGAGCTGAAAGGTGCTGAAAAGCTATGCAGAGCTGAGAGGAACTGCAGAGTGAGGTGGTAGTTTTCTCAGGGGGTCATCACTAAGAGCAAACCCTTTAATATACAAGCAGTAAGGTTGTCCAATCAAACTTTTAACACACTGGACATGTTAAAAAGCACATGAACATAGAAACACAAAAATCAAGAAAAACATAACTAGCAGACATCTGCTTTACAATGTGTGCGTGTGTTTCCAAGAAGATTATAACAGCAGGGATTTCATTCCCATCATCTAAAAAGATTAATCCTGCGGCCTAAAGTGGATCGTATCATTAATGTTTCACCATAACCACCAAATCTGCAGTAGGAAAAATAACGCCACACACCAAGTGTGTTTTTAGCTGCTGTGGTATGGCCACTTCAATTCAAATACAAATCAGGTGAAACTGCAAAATGGCATTACACCATTTCAGCTACAGCACATTCACCTGTGGAGCCAACACAAATGTCCATCTTCTACTCTGCCAGATTAAAATCACTGACAACCAGTCTAGACAGGTTTCTCCACTTACTGGAGGAAAAATGTGATCCAATAAGAAATATGATGAAGTGTTTCCGCGACTGCTCCAAAATGGCAAAAGCTGCTCTTTCAGAAAGGAACTGTGGCAGTCTTGAGGGTATTAAGCCGACACGCAGGTTGGAGCTTGGCCAATTTGTCAGTAGGGGAATCGAAGCCTAAGAGTGGAGTTAAACACAAAAAATTGATTTGAGAAAGCAAACACTGGTCCATCTGAGGCACATAAAGTGTTTCAGAGATTCTTTAAATTCATAACTTCATTTGTTCTTCCAGGGAAGGTTGTTGTTTGGTTGCTTCCCAGGGGAAACGTGAGTGATCTGCAGCTCCACTGTCAGGACTCATGCCTTACTTAAGGAAATTACATCAGAGCAGATGCTTCCTTGAAGTGCACTTTTTAAGTTCTTCACTGTTGGTAGACAGTGAACAAAATATATTATTTCAGATCACTACTTTGTGAAGGGGACAACAGAAACTTCTCTTTGAACTTTTACGATCACAGGAGGTTTCTAGTCTTCCTAAAGCTTTTGTTATACAACTTTCAGAGAAGTTCCCTTCTGTTGTGATTCCGTTGTTTCTGCTGCAGTTATTGTTGCAGATTCAGGTCAGATTTAAACTGTTGTATGTCATCCTGTGGGAAACAAAGACAGGACTTTATGGCTTGGAGTAAGACCATGCTGCATGTCTGTTCCTGTGGCCTGATCAAAGAAATGTACATTACTCCTGATCTCAGCATTACCTCATACACACTCATGTCCTCGCGTCACATGAAACTATTATGGTTTGATGTGACTCACTGCAGCAAAGTTTAATTAAGAGTATTTAGAACAATCTGGTTTGTGTTTAGGGTCACACATTATACTTGAAAAAAACAGTCACAAGTTGCTTCTATTGGACAAAGCCTAAACTAGGCTTTAGCAGCTCAATATTAAATGTCTGTTTTCTAATACCCATGAACACTATGCTTTGGGGTAATGTGAGGAGAGTTAGGGTTACATTCTTACTCCCGCAAAGCTCCATCACGATTCACCCGGACATATACTTACTGATCTGCATTTTGAGGTGTCTTTGTGATGAACTACACTGGCCAAATAAATGAAAACCAAAACAATAACCACACCAGAGTTTTAACATACTAATCATGAGAACGGTTGAAACTTAAAAGACATATACAAACACTCACACATTACCATAAAAGAAAACTATGCACCAAGACCAGGTGTGGCCTGTAATTTCAGCTACAGTCTCCCCAGTGGTGTCAGCACAATGCCGTTCTTTCAAGCTGCCAACGTGACTGTGCTAGAAAAGTAGAAGAGTGCCTGTCTGCAAGCTTGCCAATACTATTGATTTACCCCCATCTTATCAAAGAGTGCGCGTCAGTGAAATTAGTCCCCGACTCCAGCTGCCCTGACTCCCTACTCTGCATAAACTCGCTGCCCTTTTTCTTGAGTGATACACTTGCTCACCCCGGCATTAAGTGCACAGAAACTGAGCAAAGGAGATCATCTACACTGACTGCATTCTTAAAAAAACATTTTATGTGTGGATTCATACTGTGCTATATGATTTAGTATTACAGCTACAGAGTACCGATAATACCAGTACCAGAGCACTATTCTGCCTAAGTATAGTAAATAAAAGTGGAAACACTGGATTTTAAAATGACACTGAAACACTGACACTGAGATGCTTAATAATGTCAGGACTGGCACTGATATCAGTCCAGCACATTTACCTGTGTAGTGGCAAATATGTTCATGCACCATTTTTTACATACAGTATAGAAAACTTTATATAGATATACTTTTCTTAGTGATTAAAATATTTGTGACCTGGAACTTAATTAAAATGTTGACTTCAGTTGCCAGTTGAAGAAACTAGTGTACATCTTGTACCCTAACGGGCTGCCTATGACCTGTGACCTTTCTTTTAGAGGTCAAATGAGCTAAAAATCAGAATCAGAATCAGAATCAGAAAACCTTATTCATCCCGGAGGAAATTGCTTGCTAAGGTGGATTTAGTAACATTTCACTTGTTACCCTCTTATCCTGAGTGCTTCACTGCTGCAGGTTTTTCTAAGTTCGGCACCCAAGAGATGTTGTGAAATGCAGAACTTAAGCAGCAGCTGCTGAAACATGGCTCTGAGGGGAAACGCAGTGCTTTTAAAAAGAGTCGCTGGAGAGAGTTCAACCACTAATGCTCTTATCAAATGAAACGTTCAGGACTTTAAGAAAAAGGGAAGACATAACAGACAGCAGCCGTGACATTTACTTCACATGAGGGGGTTCTCAGCTGAACCCGCCAAAGCACCATAAATTATCCACTTGTGTCTTTTCTGGCAAGTGGGGTGGTGGTGGTGGTGGTGGAGGGGAGGATCTGCGCTTCCTCAAAAAACCACAGGACTAGTGCAAATGAGCCTGAGTAAATTTACCACTTGGCATCAGTAAATCACTTTGATGGTCGAGGATCAAACTGTGCCACAAGCTGCAGAAGGAAAGGAGAAATGTAGGAGAGGAGAGAAAAACCTAATAGCAGGGGAGAGAGCAAGAAGAGTGGAAATGCAGAAAATAGAAGCAGCATGTGGACGTTGAACTCAAATTTAATTTCTTCTGATTTAATCTTAAGCTTCTGAGGGCTTTTGACTTTTTAGGTCGCAGAAACCCAAAGAGCGGGTCTTAACCACAAAATTGAACACTAACAAACTACTGTCATGACTTATTGGGGCGGCATGATAGCTCAGTGGGTAGAGCAGTCGTCTCCCAACCCAAGGGTTAGAGGTTCGATTCTCAGTCC
>JAUMHL010000001.1:18556278-18577019 GCA_032362345.1 Sandelia bainsii
GCGCTGACACAGGTCTAGCAGCTGTCCAAACAACAATTTCCCCAAGGGGATCAATAAAGTATTCATTAAATATCATTAAATTAAATATCAGCCACTTAGACCACTGAGACTTAGTATATCTAATTACTTCAGAATACCTCACAATTCACCTAAAGACAATTTTTAATCCTTGCAATTTATACAAAATTCCCTTTATTTTAGCAGACATAACCACCAAAAGCCTTCTGAAAAAGGTTTATTCCTTCTTTACACCTTCCTTGTATGAATTTAAATACAATCTGCCTTCAGACTGAAAATGTGATCAATATATATGTGTCACACCAATAAATGCAAAGAACTATGCATAAAAAGTATTTATTTGTATGGTCTTAACAGTGCGTTCATGACTTTTCCTCCCTCTTTATTTATTTATTGCCTCACTTTCTCTGTATACTAGCTTCAGCTTTAGCCTTTGATTTCTAAAGGTAATAACAACTGCATGAATGAGACCAGTGGATGAAGTCAGTGCACTTGATTCCCACCTGATCTAAATTGGTCTGACTTTAAATACAACCTGCCAACTGTGCACTAGAAACATGTAATCTTAAGACGCCACTAGTCCCATAACACTTGAATTGAAACAAACAGAGAGTGAAGAGAAAAAGAGATGGAAGAAGGGAGAACGAAAAAAAAGAAAAAAATGGAGAAGAAAAGCACACGTGTCGACACCCAGCTGGTGACACACCTGTTGTTGCTGAATATAAGGGAGCAACAGACTGAGAAAAACAGAAAGAAATTGAGAAAATAGGGAGAGAGACAGGGGATTAGTGCACGTGCCCAGATTCAGCTGGTGACACACAGTTGTTATTGTTGTTGTAGATGTACCGTATTTGAGTAAACCAGCTCTGAGGGGCCAACTGTACTGACGTGAAGGCTGCACACACTCTGCAGCTCACAGGAAGCCACCTGTTACTGCTGTCTGAGGGCTGGTTGGCACATGTTCAAAACCACATCAAGGGGGAATAATACACTGCATGATCACAACACAGGCAGAGCAACAAGCGGACACTCACAGTGTGATGTAGTGGTAAATAATGGCAGTGGAGTAAGACATGATGGTGAAATAACAGTTATTACAGGCAACAACAAACAGTCTTTACAAGTTGACATCAAAGGTATGTAGCATACAGAAAATACACCTAAAGCAGTTCTAATAGAGTTTTTGACTACTTGGGGCCGGTGGAATAATAAGCACAACAATGACATATTATCACTCTATAAAGTTGTGTGGCTAGTGTTAGGAACACATCCAGCCAAGGAGAGACACATTAACATGCACTGGCATTTTGGACCAACTTACTTTCCAATGTAGCATTTACCTACTAGCTGCCACCGGCTAGTGCATAACTTTTGTCTGCGTGCTGTGTGGTGCTGGACAGGAAAAGTAAGTTTATCAGTGCTTTTAGCTGATAGCAGCTGCTTTTGTTGAAAAAGAAGCTGGTGGGAACAGTGACATTAAAACTAAAACCAACACAATAACCTCAAAGGTGCTTAGTACAGTACAGTATGATTACAGTACATATTATAAATCTGTTTCACAGAATACCGTGGCTTGCACTATAAGGTTTTGCTTTCCCTTGTACTGGTGTTGTCAGACTATAGTCCTTCAATGGCAAACAATTGGCAAATTATTACCCAAGTGTTCATATTACATAGCTGCTGGCACCATGGTGTTAGAAATGTGATGCTTAACGTTGATGCCCAGTGTGCAACACACAGGTTGGAAATGCATTGCACATCACTTTCAAAACAACAATAATGGATGAACCGAGTATTTAAATGCTTTTGCTAGTTTTGCACATTTAGGACGTGATTCAGACTCAAACAAAGTTGATCAGCAGTGAGTGCAACATAATTGTTGTAAGGTTTTGCATTACAGTATAACACACAAATGGTTGAACTAGAGCAACAAAAAACAGACCACTTTCTTCAGCTGCCTTGATCCAATCGCTTGCACATCATAGTGGTCAAAATAGTGGCTCAAATGAAGACAAACTTAACTGTAATCATTAACATGTTGTACACAATGCATGACAGCTATACTTCCACAATCATGTCCAATTCATCATCAGTCCAAATCAGGTCACATAAAATACATGATTCTTCCACTGTACACAGGAGAATCTGTGAGGACAAACAACCCCGGCGGCTGGTCTCTTAGTAAAATTTAACCAAAACTTCACGCCGCTTTGTCCCCAACCCCAGAAGCCAGCTCTCCACTGAGGTGGAACCGTCCCATCTTTGTCACCACCTCCCATGGTTAGAGTAGAGTCAAAAATCAACCACCCATGCCGGTATGGTATCTTTAATACATAATGACAAGGTGGCGTATTGGTGCAGTAATCCAGCCTTGAATGTGCAGTGTAAAAAGGACTAATCATTCACAAGGGATAACAGCTGGTCAGACAGCTCTGTCTCACTAGTTCAACCCAAAGAAAACTTGACAGAACGCCACCTGAACTTTCAGCATCCCTGGAATAGTTGTTTGCAATCTTGATGTTTAACATCTTGCAAATTTATGACATGATTCAGATTTAAGCCAAGTTGTTGTGCCTCAAGCCGGTACAGACGCAGCTACTTCCACCGATGGAATAATGCAGGATTAACAATGGATCCCCATTCGGACCTTTTATAAAACATAACACAGCAAAATTGCAGCCCAACGGTACTCTGCAATCAACTGCTCAGTGCAGACCCCACAATGTACTCCCTCATTTGCTCACTCATAACTCACACACACACACACACACACACACACACACACACACACACACACAGATGGATACAACATATCAAGTAGAAACCTGCATCAGCAGCAACATGTTCCTATCCTCCCAGACATCTGGCACAAAACACAGCGTGCCAAGAAAACCACACTGGGCATGTGCAGAATGTGAATCACATTTAAAGCTAAAAAGAGAACGGGCCAAACCACTGAGCAGCCACTGCCGAATATCAGTCACACACACTTCCAGGCATGTCTTACTCTACTTGTGAGGAACATTCATTCACAACACTTGTTGCCTCAGCAGCATCCGACTTTGCCATTGATCTGTCCCTGCTGACTTTACAACCGTCAAAGTGTATTTACATGTAAAAACTAAAATAACTATTCTAAAAACTACAAATCCAAATGCAGACACTGTAACTGTGAGGAACACTTCAGTCAGAGAACAGCCTTGAGTCAATAGTGTAGAGTAAATATTCCTAACACTACATTGGCCGAACTAAAAGGCACAGGGTTGTTGTCATCTCCACATGAGATGACACAACTGTTCAAAGGGCACAATACAAACAGGAATCCAGGACAACACTGTGTCATTTTTACAAGGTGCTGACAAGGACTATTGTTACCAGTTCCTGAAGTTGCAAATGCATTCACAGTCAAAAAGGAGACAAACTGATCCAAAAGTATGGAAAATATTCAGTAAGTCTAATAAATCTGTGGCCTGTGGTGTTTCTCTGTGAATTCTGAGCTGCTCCCTGTTATAACAATCTTTGCACTGCATTCTGATCCTAGCACAAGTTACAGCCAACTACAAATCTGAGGCAGACAGTATGCACATGATCTGTCTTTACATAACACAAATATCTATATATATATATATATATATATATATATATATATATTCTATATATGTCTGCCCTGCTGTACCTGTACCTGCTGCAGTGCAGTCAAGTGTTTATAGCAGAACAACAATCCTCCAGAATTCAAACCCCCAGGGAAACAAAATCAAACAAAACATTACTTGTGTTGCTCAAATTTCCACCATGCTCACATAATTGTTTACTTCAGCAAAACCTGACCCAGCAAGAGAGCCACTGGCCTGTAGGGCACTTGGAGAGCTCCAGCAGTAAGCCTCAGCGAGGGTGTGGTAGCTGGTGGTTATATTAGAGTTTTAGTGGGAGGCTGACTACAGGGTTTCTGCGGCCAGTGTCACAACATCAACACAAGTACAAACACAGAAGTGCATGTTGTGGCTTTTTTAGAAATCACTTTATTGGGGAATAATAACTGACAGAAAGAGAAAATGGGAACTGATTGCCCAACTATTAGTCAGTGAGGTGACAAGGTCTTTGCTTGGTGCAGCTGAACTGAACTTAATGTTAACAAGCATTATTCCCTCTTCTTTGACAGAATAAAATGTAGTTTTGCCTCTTTCCATTAATTAAATAAATGTGTTTATCCAGGTCAGGCACTGTGAGTGGCTAGAGCCTATTCCAGCATGTGCTGGGTTGAAGTTGGGGAACACCCTGGACAGGTTGCCAGTATATTATTGAGCCAAAGAAACGGAAACATTTACTTTCATGGTGCACAGAACATGTAAACGACACACAGAAAAGCCTGAACCAAGCGATGGATTCGTTCATGCTGTAAGTAGACTAATACCAAACACTGCTCCACTGTGCAACCTGTAACTTTCTCTTCAACAAAACTCGCCTGCAAGCGACGCTCTGTGGAGGGCCTACCACGATCTGTCCCATCGTGCTTAAGCTATATCCCACGTGTATGGACATTTACCTAACAAGACTCTGTACTATATGTGTACTAAACATACAACATAAAACTATTCATATGTCCTGTTTTGCCCTCCATCTATGCAGTGTTATCATTTTGCTTCTCGTTGTTGTCAACCAACAACATCTCCTGTCATTTCATTCTCTGCAACTCCCACTTGCCCTACAGTTACCCCAGTGTTCCTGCCACCTGTTTCACCTGGCCTCTCTGCCCACCTTTGCACCTGCTACTCATTGCCTCAATGTCCCCTCTAGCAGTCATTTCTCTCGTGCCAGTTTCCTTATTCTTTTGATCCTGCACCTGTGTTCGTACCTGTGTAGCCCTTGCTTATCCCTACTCTGTAGGCTTGTTGATGTATGCGCCTGAACTACGTAAAGAGTCTTTGCCTTCTTCTCATCTGTTGTTGAGTGTCGTTATTGTGTCCTCAGCATCAAAATGTGACACTGCTTGCTTTGTGTAACAGGAAGGCTAAAAGGTGGCTTTAATAGAACTAAGGTGCAACGGTCAATTCAGCAGATAATCACACCTATGCGACAACATTTGAACAGTCTGTCTGGACTCAGTCATAAACTGCACACATTACCCTATGTTTGAAACCTAAAGTTGTGACATGACCTCTATTCCAATCAGTTGAAGGTAAGAGAAAAAACAAAATGTGTCATGCCACATTGTTTAATTGGTTTTCAGAAATGTATGTGAGATATGATAAACAAATATTTTCTTGACAGGACGAACTCTGTGTTGCTTCTTGTAACTTACAGGACTCTGTAGTATCTGTGTGACACGTTTCTTCTGCTCCAGAACGTTGAAGTCCTGCCGAAGGTCGGGCGACATATTCCTGGCCCTGATGTACTCTGGGTCATTGACGTTGACCCGGTCGAAGTAACGCTCCTTGGTCCCTCCACCAGGTGGGGGAGGGGTGGTCACCACTCCCTGATGACTGTCAACGCTCATACCTGCTTCACCTCACTCACTCTACGGCTGCCGCACTGACTGTCACCTGAGAATAAAATCAGAGAGGTGAATTGGTTAGAATACAAATCACGTCATTTAAAAGATAGGTGGAATTCAACCAACCAACCAACTCAAAAATGTTTCAACTTAATCTTTGTCAAACATTGTCAGACAACAAAAGAAAATCCTTCAGATTTTTTTCTTGATACAGCATCAGTTTAAATGTGTTTATTTATTTATGAATGTGTGTTTATTAAATGTTTAAAATATACCATGAGAGAAACAAATGCTGTTTTCTGTGATTTTATAGAACTGAATGACATTGGTATGCAAATAATGCAGCCATCAAGATGCAAACCAACCACCATAAATAAGATTATTGATTGTCAATCATCAGCAGATGTCACACACAGAGTCACAGTGTGTAGTCATAGAGGCTTTGGTCTTTGGTTTGACACAAATATCAGGCTCTAGCACTGTCCTTATAGCAGAGCTTTGATTTTTAATGCACACATTGTGTCATACTGTAGACACTCATATGGACACAACTGCACGTAGGCCTTAGCCAGGTCATGGTGACACACAACACTACAAAGTGTATGACGACACAAGCAGTTTTGTTTGAACCTGCAGGCCTTGACTGGAGAGGTGGTTTACTCCCACTGTTCACTCTAAGGTCAGCTGGCACAACAACAAACCTTTTTCAAACTACAGGAACTGTTAGAGTGAAATCAACAAGTGCAACTGACCCTCTCAGAGCCTTATTGTCATGCCAAGGAGCACAATCAACACAAGCAAAAGGAAGTAAATTTGAAAATATTACAGGTTATTATGTTTGCTGTTCTGTGAGTCTGTCACAGGAGGCTTTGACAGCACCTCGCTACACTGAGAAAAGTTAAAAAACCATATTTCTAGTTAAAAAAAAAAATCAAACAGGCAAACAAAAACATGAGCTCAAATAAATAATCGTTTTGAAAGTAAAAATTCACAAGGAAGAGGCAGAGAGATCAAAGACAGAACATATAAAACTTCCCTTACGGCATGTAGCAGCTGATAAGCTGGTGATGTATTAGGTTGGGGCTTATGGGCTCCCTACCAGATGGTGCTTTGGCTTGAAGACCAGTAGAATGACAGCAAGAACGAGTTTAAGAAAGGGATCCCTGTGCTTTCTATCTTCCAAATCCCAGTGGTAACCTGGGACATCATCAAACATTAGCTGTTTTGTTGTCTGCTACAACTGACTCCTTTCCTGCTGATAAGTGTGTATGGAGTGAACAGGGTTGAAGGGATGATCTGGTTTGACACATGCCACTGGGCTAATGCCACTTAAAAGGATGTTACTGATTAGTGGAGAGACACACAGTTCATTGTATAGAGGAGACACACTCAGACCAAACAAACAATGAGTTTAACAAATTAATCGAGTGGATGAACGTGTCTCCATGGTATATGACGCAAAAATTATCCAACTGCTACTTCCTCTACTTGTGGACACTGAGCAGTCAAATGATCAATACACTCTAAACAGGAAGAGTACCTCTCTTTGTAGAACTTTGTTTTTGTAGATCCAGCAAGCCACAAACATACGCACTTTTCTTAAAAGTAAGTAGCACATGCAGCAAACAACAGGAGATTGTCCATATCAGGAGTGCTCTCACCTACTGGAAACACACTCAGTTGAGAGATCTGTGCCTGTGCAAAGCCACATCCAGAAGCTCTTGATGTTCCTTTGTCTTGAATCTTGTCATTAGAATTTTTTGTTGCCCTCTTCATAAATAACCCTTCTTCTTCTATATAAAACATTATCAACATGTTCACTCAGTCACTGTAAATTCTTCGGACAGTGACCTGCTCTATCTCTACAAATGGCCTCAATCAGACATTACACGAACTTTGTAATATGGAGTCAGTAAAATACAAAGGATGTGTTTCCTAAACATTTTAAGAAAAGGTATTTACCCCGCCACATGTGACAATGTTTTGTTAACTTTCCTACGAAAATTCCAAAGTATCAATTTAAACATTGACCATTTCTCATATGGTGTTATCTTTAAATCAGACAAATCTGTTGGGCACACAGAAACCTCTCATTCTCTACCTGAACCCACAACTAAAGCTGTGATTTCTACTAGGGAAACAAATAAAAGGCGCCTAAAAAAATCCTCCTTAATTAAAGGCAGCTGGGCAGCATGCAGTTATGTAAGATATTGCATTCATCCTCCTGCTTGCCTGCACTATTCTGCTTACTAGCAGCATACAGGACAGGCTGTGATGCACAGACGCCTGGCACAAAACCATAAAGTGATGGGTTAGTATCAAGAAGGAGAGTAAATTGGAGGTTTAGGTTGAACAGTAAAATGGATAACTGAAAAAGGGCTGTGTTGCTACCAGTCTTTATTTTTCAGTCAGAGCTTTTGCTCCGACTGTTTTTTGCTGAATGAGTGGAATTCTAAGTGGACGAATGCAACAGCTGTAGCGTCACCAAAATAAAACTACACTCTCCCCTCTAAACTCTGCTTCCTCTCTTCTTTCACACACACACACACACACACACACACACACACACACGAGTACCCTACTCTGTCACAAGACACATAACTTCAGCAGTCCCCAGCATGAGTTCTCACTCCTCCCTCCCTTCCTCCCCCCGTCCCTCTGTCTCTGTCAATAGATCATTGTCCCATTGTCCCTGGATCTGAACCCTCTCGGTCTTCTCACATCCAGAGAGATTGACGGTTGGGAGGTTTGGGAGGCGGTGGGGAGAGTGTTGGTGGTGTATTTGTGTGTGCATGTGAGAGAGTGCCCAATTAATGTGAGTAAGAATGAAATCTGATCCTCTGAATTACAGCATCGATGTTTATAATTTAATTTTCATGCTTCATGGCAGATGCATTTAAGCACTTCTTGAATGAAAGACAACACAAATGAACCACAACAATGACAGAGAATTAGATGTGAGTTCAGTGACCGACTGGAAATCTGCCCTTTAAATTTACGGCACTTCAGGACAGTGCTGTATTGAAATTCATTTAAGCTCCATTAAAATGTGGCAAATAGACGATGCAGGATGTGTCTACTGAAGGGCGCTAGACTGTGATCGCAGCCTGAGGCAAGGTGACTGCAACCTCTCACCCCATGACATTTAGTGACCCTCCTTCCCCCCCTCCCCTAATGTTCAGTAGCTCTCCAGAAACAAGCTGTCTTAATCTGCGGGGGAGTTGTCCATGAATACTTTCTAATCCATAAACAGTTATTTTAAAAGCATCATAAACCCAATCACTGATACGAACCAGACTGCTTTATGTGTTGTTGGTTACCAGGAGCTACTGATGAATGGTGTGAGTCAGGGACTGGCCTGAATCTAAGCAACAATAGGCAGGATTCATCAACCTACAAGTAGCCTAACTATTACTCCCACTGTTGATTAAGAATTAATTTTTAATTAATCAATGAGTCATTTGGTCTATAATACGTCTATAAAATAACAAATTCTAATTTCAGTTTCTACAACCTAAGGATGACAGCAGGAAATAGGTAATGTTTGACATTTCTGCTTTAAAAGTAACAACAATTTAGTGATTATCAATATAGACAACTCTTCTGTTGATCAACTTTCTGATAAATCTGAACATCGTGTCGGCTCCACAACCCACAAAAAGCTTTTTTTTTTTTAAATATCATGTATTCTGTACTGTCATGTGCTTTCAATAATGTGTGTGTGTGTTTCAACTTGATCATGTTTACTTGCTGCAGAAAAAATGCAATATGAGGATACAAGTCACATATTGAATGAATTAAAAAAATCATGTGAGACATGTGAAGGCACATTGATGCATTCTAGTCTTTCTTACGTCCCTTGGATAGAATTAGTTTCTCACCTTCCTCTCTATTATGGCAGCTACAGCCCTAAATACAGAGTTCTCACTCATAATGCCTCAGTAGTCCTCTGACATTTGGAGCTGGATAAGTGTCAGCAGCTCAAACAACACACAACTCTCCATCTGATGACAGCAAGCTAATCTGGAAAACTACATCTCTACCTATGTATCTACCGCTGTATGTTTCTCTGTCCATCATTCTCTTTTTCTTCAACCTTTATTTTTCAGTCCTAAAAAGACAAGATGCATGGTCTCTGCACACTTAGTAAAATGACACACGTAAAAAAAATCACAACTTTTCAAAAACTCACACTCGTCTTCGTTTTCAAAATTCACAATAATGCTGATTAATATGGAGGAAAAGCATCCACCTACATACACTCTCCACCTGCTCATTCCCTCACGCACACCTCTTATCTATATCTTGCCTGGGGGAAGCTTCAAAGGCTAGCTGCTTGTGCCTTTACGAGCTACCACCCCTAAAAATAGTAAAGCACCGTTTTGTGTTGTGTTACAATCCCAACTGCAACAATACCAGGAAAGAATCTGTACTTTGCTAATTATATCCACTCACACTGTAAATGGCAGCGCACACGCACAATTCTGTACACCGTGACCTGCTATGTAAACCCAGTAGAAGCAACTCATGCACACACAAACACACACAAACAGAGGAGTAGGTGTGTTCCCTGTCTAAACATGCCTGCATGACAGATCTAGCAGTGAAACTGGAGCCAAATGCTCAGCAGCTTACAAATCCTGCACCAGCTTTACTATGAAACGAGGAAAACTTTTCTCCTGAGCCCACCAGCGTGCCAAAAGTCAGTGTTTTGTATGTAATTGACACATGACAGCATCTGGTTGTAGTTTTTAGTGTTTGTTTATTGTGCAACCTTGCATCAGTGCAGTAGTAACTTGCTGTTGTGCAGATTGCAACACACACAAAAATCTTGTTTGGATTCATTTTGCAGGGACTCCTAATTAAAGACTGAAGACTAATTCTTCTTGCTGCAGAGGACAAGCTAAAACACTCAGTTGTGTCTTCTTTATGTACAGCCTCCACTGTTGGACACATTAGAGATAATAAGCAGAGCTAATCTTCTCTTGTGCTCACACTCACTGCACTGTTACTGCCAAGTGTGTTTATAGTGCAGGAGTGTTTCTCTGCATGTGCGTGTGCCCACGCAGTCATACTAACACGGAATTCCCCTAAGACTACAGACTGGTTTTAGGGATAGTAAAGTTTGGAGTCATGCTCTTACAGGTGATGGAAAAACAAAACAGAAAACTATGAGCTAGAGTCTACTTAATACAAATGAATGGGACTGGGTGTCCTACAAAATATATATATAAACTGGAATATATATATTCAATTTTTTGCGGGTCCTAAAATAATAAAATTCCTACCTGTAATAAAGGAAGAAACCAGTGCATTAACAAATAAGCCAAGTCCAACCAACCTTGAATTTCCTCTTTGGTCAGTGAATGAAAGAAAACAAGCAGGAGAAGTAGGCAGCTGAGGCACAACACATGTCTCTATTTTTCTCTGCTGCTCAAAAACTCCAGCACTGAGTCCCACAGAGAAGCCAGGAGAGACGAGAGAGACAGAGAGAAAGAGCGGGATATGAATGACAGAAAGTGAGGCGGCGATCAGAAAACCAGTCGGTCCACTTGTCTGTCCTGATTTTCCATATAGATGCTCGGCAGACAGCAGATTCTCCCAGAATTCTGTGGGTTCTGCTCCTCAGCTGCTTCGGCGTTTATCAGAGACAGAGAAGTATCAACAGCTGTGAGTACGTATGTAAGAGGATATATGTGTGTGTGTCTGTGTGCCCTCGGCAAATGAGGGAGTGTGTTTGTGTGGAAAAGAAGCTAAAGGGACCACGTGATGTAGGCTTAATCCCCCACCCACTGGCTAGAAGCACATACACACAGATTCACACACACACACAAACACAAACGCACACATACAGCCTGCTAGACCAATCAGAGCTCAGGCTCACACAGACTAATCATTCCTCCTCCCCCGCTCCTATCTCTCTCTGTCTAGTGCTTTTTTTCCTTTCTGTCTTTTTCTTTGATCCATTCACTTTCTGGTCTTTCTTCCACATTGAACAGCCCTCTCTCTCTTTATGTCTCTCATTCACACCCTCTGCTATTCCACCACCCCCTCCAAGGGACTGTACTAAAGGTCAGCATTTATGAGTCTCGCTGGTAGCGAAGTAGCTGCAGCCACACAACCTGCTGTAGCATAAACCGCACGGCCTTTGCTGCCAGAGGACACTGTCACAACTAAGATTAAAAAAACAGAAACATCACTATTTAATGATCTTGGGTCATGTCCCAAGTCAGAGGTCAGGTTCAGTCGAGTAACAGCCGTTTGTTATTCCGTTTTCTGCCTGAAGCTAATCCCATATTTTAAAGCTGGCTCAATTTCCCCGTTTGTTTTCCTGTTCTTATTTGTTTTGTTGATTGTATCTCAACAAAGCCGCTACTACTGACAAACTTATCTTGCTTTACTACATTCCCCAGAGGATGCTGGAAAAAGTCTTCCTTTGCTCTCCAGTCCTCTCTACTGAAACAAATATGTGAATGAACTTATCAAGTTTTCTCATATAGTTAAGTCACATTTTATTTTCTCTGGTATGACTATACTGAGTCAGAATTGGGTTTCTATCACTTTCTTAAACTGACATTCACATCCACTTTGCACTGTGATTGGCCAGCTGTGCAGAGGTGAACCACAGCTTCAGCTTCCCTTGAACAATCAAGTGCAACACTGAGAACGTCTTGCAAGAGAAACTGCCTGAAGATGTCCACATATTTAAACAAAATGAGCCCCATATATCAAGTTTTTTACTCAAGTGTGACCATCTAAATTATATTTTCTCATGTGATAACACAGTGTACAAACACATTTTCTAGCATAATCTGCCTAATATTAATACTTTTACAGCAACAATATACATATGATTATCCTTCCATTATCCTGACTGCTTGTCCTCTCAAGGGTCACGGGAGTGCTTGAGCCAATCTGAGCTGTTATGGGGCGAGAGGCGGGGTACACCCTGGACAAGTCGCCAGCCTCTCACAAGGCCGACATATAGAGACAAACAACCATTCACACTCACATTCACACCAATTCAGAGCCACCAATTAACCTAATGTACATGTCTTTGGACGGTGGGAGGAAGCTGCAGCATCCAGAGAGAACCCAAGCAAACACGGTTAGAACATGCAAACTCCACACAGAAAGTCACCCAGCCCATGGATTCAAACCTCGGTCCTTATTGCTCCTTTCACCATTGTTCCACTTATGATTATATACTAAATCACTTTCAGTTTAATAATCACTACAATAATAATCACTACTACTACTTCTTTTGTTATTTACATCAGACAAAACATCTAATCCATAAACATGCAAAACAAAAAATATATATAAAATAAAAACCAAATGACTACAGGGCTAAAACAGACAGATAGCGACTTGGAGGAAACTTCAGGCTTTGCATCTAAATAATGAATATTCTCTTTAAAAAAAAAGCCCAACCAAAGCACAACCTTAATCCTCACAGTGGAGAGGAAATAGAACACAAACTAAGAGCTATCAGGACTCTGAACTATAGAGCGGAAAACATCCCCACCTCCACAGAAGCCAAAAAGAAGGAAGACAGGTATCTGAAGACGGCCCTCAAGACCCGTGGATACCCCAAGTGGGCCTTCAACAAGGCAGCAGCCCGTTTGCATGTGCAAATAAATAATATAGGTGGAGGCCTTAGGCATAACCTTCAGAACCTGAGGCTTCAATTTATCATGCTGCCCTTTAATCCATCCTCAGAAAATCAGGCCCAGTCTACACATCCACCATTGGCCACACTTAACAATCCACTTTATGGGGGTAGGAGGGGTTGTCAGAAGTGTGACTATTACATCTACCCAACTTTCTCCAACTTTCTTCATACTGAAGAAGCTACTAGGATGAGTAACAAAACATTTCGACCTAACAAGAAAGAAGTCCAGTTGCCATGACTCAACTTCCAGACAACGCTGATACGTTTTCTGCTGTAATACTTGGATCTGGTCCAATTCACAGTCATACATGCAGAAGAAAAACAAATGATCTAGGCAGCCAACAAGATGTCAACAACCTATCAGCTAAGTCATGAAAAATGCTGTCTGATTTTCATAATGCTTCACCTTGACTACTATGCAAATTTACATTTGTTCTCACTGTGCTTATAGATAGCGAAAGTGATAGCAGATAATAAGATTTTTTTTATTTAGACTCCTGCAAAATCGTAAAAAAAATCACAGCAACATCTGAATCTAAACCAAAACCATCTGAAAACCCTGGATTGGTTTCTGAAATCTGAATCAAGTTTCCGTCCTGACATCTGTTCAAGGTGGGCGTTCAACAAAGTGCAGTACATGTTTAGGCAAGAAGTAAAAATGAATATGCCAAATGTATGTCATAAAAATGAATGAAATATGTTGGGGAGAGAATGGGCTAGTTGAGCCTATTACCCCACATACGAGATCACTGTTAGTCTTTAGGTATGTGCGCTGTGTTGCTCTGAGCCAAAAGTTAAAACGAAAGACACGCTGTGATTGACGGTTTGACACAGGAGGCCGTTAACACCTCAGGTGAACTTGTACACTGCAAATGTCTGACGAAATACAGTGTGAGTTTAAAACTACAGGAGGCAGCTGTAACACTGAAGGAATTACAACAGTTTTCATTATCTTCACAAAGTTGTTACAGTCAGTGGTGTTTTATCATGACTGAAAAGCTCCTCTTAGTAGAAACACTGAAATGCACATTACACACACAAAGGTTCTCAGCTTATCTTTACAGGAGAGAAGGAAAACCTGCTGATGCTAAAACTGAGTGACACTGCTGACATGGGGGCAAACACACAGCACACACCCACACACACGGTGTTATGCATTCCACAAAATTGATCTGGGTGCCGCTGGCAATGTAAAACTGTCTGATTCCTCCAAATGGTATCACATGCATGTGGGGGAAATAATCAAGTGTTTGCACGGTGACCTGCAGCTTGTACCAACAAACGAGCACTATCATCCTGCAGTCGCCACATGACTTACTGATTTGGCCCACAATTGGTGTCCTCTGCACAAATAAGAACAATAATGTACTCATGGGAAATACTTACAAGTAATGCTTACAGTGTAGAAAACAACTATATTTTAAAAAACAGCTTGAAGGGACATTTTATTTTAGACTGAGAATAGACATCTGCACCATCGTCTTAAAGAAAGTGCAATAAACATTCAGCAATGTGGTGGAACAGTGGACAAATACACTGCAGAGTACATCTACACAACCAGTTGAGAGTCTGCAGATTTTCAGTCCTATGAAGGGCTGGCAGAGAAGGTCTCATTGAATTATTTCTTCAGTCTCGGGGGAAGATAAGCTGATCTGTCAAATATGCTTCATTACTGACTGATTTGAGAGTCCAAATATCACACTGGAATACATTTTTATTTCTAAATGCTCCCCTTTTCTGTGTGTTTTATATAGTATATCACATGAATTCTCATTACAAAAATCTAAGCAATACTTTACTATAGAGTATAGATTCTTTCAGTACAATCACTGTGATAAAATACTGACAGTTTTTTATTTATAACACAACTATTACACACTATTGACATGTTTTCAGAAAAGAGCACTGAAAATGTACAATGCTTGGAATAAATCTGTCATTTTGTAGGCATTGTTGTTCTTTTCTCATCTGCAGTGCAGTAAATATGCCAAATACAAACCACCCCAATCCCTCCTCCTGGATGTTGGTGCATCACTCAGCACTTTATTCACAACTCCCATCGACACACACAAACACGCACGCGTGCACACACATGCAATCAACAACTGACACTATCAGGACTGACTCAGGGAAACTGAGCTCCACATACACACACATCCCTGCACAAAACTGAATGCTGCCAACTCTAAACAGACTGCAAACACGGGTCATTGTATGAAGACACTGTGGAGTACTAGGGACTGTCTGTCTCTCTCAGTGCCTGCTTCTCATGCGCTGTTAAATTATAAAAGTCTGTGGTTAAAAACACAGACTATAACATTCAAATGACAAATCATTTCACATTCGGGTTGTTTTTAACAACCATTGTAAAAGACAACATCTGGAGTGCACACCATCTGAAATGACAAATCCCTCCTGTCTTCAGTTTGGAATTTGCATCTGTCAAAGATGAAATACAAGTCTGAAAACTTCTTTAACTTTTTACTTAGCTGCGTCTTTCCTAAGCCTATTTCTCAATTCAAAAAGGGCTAAAACAAAATGACCCAATAAAACTGGGACAATCTCAGGACAGTGTCCAAGCAGCTAAGTCCCACTGGTTGATAACAGCAGGGTTGTCTCTTAATGACAGGTAATCATGACCCTGTGGAAACGCAGAGTACTGTTATTCCTTCAGGTTGATACATTACACACAAAAAGACGAAAGCGTGCTTGATACTCTACGGTCTCCATGCAATTGTTATCACGTCTGGTGATTAATGAGCCATTTGCACACCACAGTGCTCTTAAGTAATCCCATATTGCTGTTGGAGTCATCCCCTCCTTGACCCCTGTTATAAGCTGTGGACAAAAACAGAGGAGGAAGGCCTGAGCGTCCGCTCGGCTGAATGCATGCTCGTATCCATTTACTGCAAAACCCTTACTATCAGCGTTTCCCACCAAACGTTGAGCAGTAACAAGAGCGGAGCAAGGGGACATGTTCACTGATACTAACTGTTCAGGAATGTACACACACTCTGAGCTTTGCCACAAGAACAGACAAAACAACCAACTGGTGGAGACACCCACGACGAAAAACTGAAAGATGTGGTGATTCTTGATAAAAAATAAAACTCATTTAGTAAGTAGTTGACCTGACATAACAGTCAAGTATGTTTCTTTCACAAAGCTTGTTTGGACTACTTTTACTTCAAATATGTGTGAAGAAATTATAAATATAAATACAATGTAATGATGACCTCCAAAATAACAGCTTGTCAGACATCATGTTCACATCATGAATCCGCCTGCAGGGACGAGTTAGACAAACAAGCCAACAGATCACATAGGAACATTTACATCTGTCAAGAAGGATTTCAACTACAACTCAAGGGTTTCACACATATTAATGGACTTTCACAAACTTTCTGGGGAAAAAAGAAACATTTAGATTAAAAAAATCAGTGCTTTTGTGGAGACATGTTGGTTTAGCTGCTGGTAAAACACACACTGAAACAGGAGATTTAAAAAAAAATCTGTTTGAGTCATTTATTGTATAATAACATAAGACATATTTTTCTTCACTTTACAAAGTAATCTACAAGGAATGCACACTTTTATTTGACCTGGCACCACAGTATGTTGCCTGATGACATTTGAACAAAAGCTGAGACAGCTTCTTTATAAGGAAACTCAGCCTTTGCCTGAACCCACTGCATCACACCAATATGTTAATGCAGTGGTCTCAATAACCCTTTTTAAACCGCCTGTTCATGGCAGCATTATGGTTCTCTATGACAACATACAAACCGGAAATGGGGGGGCAAAGCACTCCCCATTTTTCTGTTCACCTAGCATTGTTTAGAAAGCAACACTGATATGTTTTGTATTTTGCATATGACACGTGTGGTTCTTCATGACCGACATCATGCAAAATATCAAGCCTCTGCTACTGGGATCCTGGCCGCCATCTAAACACTAATCTGTCTGCATTTTTTTTGTTTTAAGGTTTGCTAAAAAGTTTTCATAATGAAAGGTAAAGTTAATGGCAATATACTGGGAGAGTGTCCTTGGCTTGCTGAAGCACATGAAATGGGAGCCACACCATCATAAATTTGTCCTGTATCTCCCCATGGAGATCAATAAAATGAACTAAAAACATGCAAAAGCAGCCTTCGTTTATGTGTTTGTCTTTCAGCAGTGTATCTTAAAATTATTATTATTGTTATTATTAACACGAATTTTAGAAGTTAAATTAAACAGACCCAAAGACAAATAGATTAGATTTTTCGGATGCTGATCTAGATCAGGAATTTCAATCATTAGGCAGTGTATATTTTTATCCATTACGGACAAACCTTGCTAACATAGGTGTTTCTACAAAGAAAGCACATCAGCTGTGTTTTTTAGTTGTTTATCTCATGTCTCTAGCAGAACAGATATATTTCTGTTTCAGCTGTCTACACAGAGGTTCACTCATGCCATGTAATCACTACCTGACTGACCTGAAAGTCTAAATTCTTCCATTTTACACAGGTAACTACAGTGACTGTGTATTGGGTTTTGGCCATTGGCAAAATGCAGATGACTGCCACTCCTCCTCCTGAAAGCATCAAGAGCAGGCTCAGATGCAGCACTGAATCTGCTGTAACACCGCTTACATGCTGCTCAACCTGCACCTCCTGTGTAGACACAGCACAACTGAAGCAAACAATCATATATCTAGGAGCATGCTGGAGAACTGTTCAGTGTTTTGAAATTTCCCAATGCTTTCTGTGGTACAGTAAATCCTGGCATTCAGTAGACCTTCATGTAATCTTATATGGGTTCAACTGAAGAATACAGTGAATTTCTACAGCAGCAAGTGTAACAACAGCAGGTGGAACCTGTGTTATTCATAATCAAGAATAACAGAGAAACAGAAAAGGCAAACAAACAGATTTGCAGGTTTTATCATCATCAGGTTGTTGTTGTCATTCTTTATGAAGATCATGGTACTGGGTGTTGTAGTGTAGTAAACGTAGGCCCTCGTTGTTTTTTAACCCTGCAGGCCTGAAAATGTATCATGTCACCTGGTGTACAGATGCACACATAGACGTGCACACACGGTAAAGCTGTCACTCTGCTGTTAAGCCAGTTCTTAAAGACCTGTCTAGATTTACGCTTGTATGGAAGTGATCCTAAGCAGGCACTAATCCATGTTTGACAGGCAAAGAGGCAGCTAATGTTTAACACACTGAGACAGATTCACTTCCTGGAGAGCTCACTGGGAACAATGCTGTCACTCTCTGAGCAACTCTGTTTCTTAGCATGTAGAAGAAAGACACACACCATTATATGGATGTACTGAGGTGTGGCCAGGAAGAAGTCTACCTCTGCCTCAAGGTTCAGTTAGAGAGATAACAAACTTCTGTAGACAGAGGAAAGGAAAGAAAAGAGAGTGAGCAAAGAGTGTTTGCGTGTTTACGTTTGTGCATGTGTATATTTTTGAAGAAGTCTTTACTGGATTGGTTAAATGCTTTACAGTATGTTTGCTCACAATTGACCGTTTTGGAGCCAACGACACCTGTGCGTCACCTCCCACAGCAATCACAGCATATTCAAATTCATGTTCAAAGTCCACACTTGGCTGTCGGTTGCATGACTACTGAATGAAACCGCAACATGAAAAGTACAGCGACTCCAACAAACATTTAGGAGACAAAAGAATGTTTCCTAGCTTCACATCTCACAGGCCATTGCTCCAAATCAGAGCTGTGAAAGGCAGGGGGTTGCCCACTTTTATGTTTGACACAGAAAGCTCCAGTGCATTCAGCGTGAAAGAAGCAGAGG
Organism: Sandelia bainsii; assembly: GCA_032362345.1. Taxonomy (NCBI): domain Eukaryota; kingdom Metazoa; phylum Chordata; class Actinopteri; order Anabantiformes; family Anabantidae; genus Sandelia; species Sandelia bainsii. Next base: position 18,575,271 of record JAUMHL010000001.1, read on the forward strand.
GCCTTCAAATCTGAGGAATGTGTGCGCTTGCACAATAATCAGCATCAATCAACCGAGTTCAGCAGTGTGTGTTATATTTGTTCTGACACTATTAAAATGGGAATGCACAGGTCTTTTTTAAGGGTTTGCTTTGGGAAGTATGGTTATTTGTTTTCTTGCAGACAGTCAAATGTGTCTGCATGCTAAATATTAAGCTGAGCTTAGCATAAAGCTTAAATTAAATCGACTGTGTAAACATATCAATTTGCGTGGAATGCATCGAAGTATCACAATGCTTACGTTTATCCCAATTTATCACATTGAGTTTTGTCTAACTGTTGTTTGGTATCAGTGCCTGAATGTAGTTGTTGCATTCTTATCCAGTATATTTCAGACAAGAACTCAGTAGAAGACTCTCTAGAGTAGATGCTAATGGGTAGTATGGCACTGCCCCGTTTTAGCACATTTGCAACTTGTAATCAGTTTGTTTATGCACATATAGGTCTATAACACTAAACAGCGTTGATTCCCAGTGCATTTCGGATCACAATAAGCGTTAGCAGCCTCTCATCACAATGTGTTTGGTGCATTCAGGGTAGTACAGAGTGTAGGTCATCTGTGATTCAGAAACAACCAAAAGGGCTGCACCTTAAGTTAACTATATTTAAGTTTAACCATAAGTGGACTAGTAAAGTGATGTTAGAACAATTTAGGACAAAAAAGGATTAGGCATAAATTAACCCACGTGAAACATGGGATTTCATTCTGATGCACACACTGATGACTGCTATTACCTGTTAGCTATCACCTTGTAATTATAGCTGATAATGACAGCGTCATAGACAGAGTTTAACAGGATCCTGTTGCTTCAACCACACAAACAAAAACAACCCATCTCTGAGTGTTGCAGCTAGTGTTGGGGTCAAGACCACCTAACCTGAGACCGAGACCAAGACAAGACCAAGACTTTGAGGCAGCGAGACCAAGTCCAAGACCAAGACCAAACCAATGCCAGACCATTTTCATGATCATTGCTGTAATCATAATAATTATGTGGGTTGATATTTACAGTAGTCCTCTGTTAAAAAGAAAAGCAATATTAAGAAATGTTAGTATTATACAAATAGATGTACATTATAGTGCTTTTACAACACAATTCCATATTACTGCATGTATCCTGTATCAAGTCAGTTAAACTTCTGGGATATTGATCTGGTCAGTTAAGTAGCAGAGGGGGTTGTTTATCAGTGTAAGCTGTTCTGGTGTTGGTGAAATTAACAATAGGTGCACTAAAGGGGCAACAATGAGACGACCCCAAAAACAGGAATGGTTTTGCAGGTGGAGGCCACTGACATTTTTTCCCTCCTCATCTTTTTTTGACTGCTTTTCAGTAGTTTGCATTTGACTAAGGTCAGTGTCACTGTGTGTGGCATTTGGCATTTGCCATTTGCCAGAGAACACCATAATTGGCAGGTCCAGCACTGGCGCCATGTGCACAGATGAGAGCAGGTTCACTCTGAACTCATGTGACAGACGTGAAAGGGTCTGGAGAAGCCGCTGTGAAGGTTATGCTGCCTGCAGCATTGTTCAGCATGATCGGTTTGGTGGTGGGTCAGTGTTGGTCTAGGGAGGCATATCCACGGAGGGATGCACAGACCTGTACAGGATAGCACCCTGACTGCCATTAGGTATTGGGATGAAATCCTTAGACCCATTGTTAGACCCTTCGCTGGTGCAGTGGGTCCTGGGTTCCTCCTGGTGCATGATAAT
>JAUMHL010000001.1:18577119-18609963 GCA_032362345.1 Sandelia bainsii
AAAAGAGACTAAAATACAATTTTCATTGACTAAAACTAGACGAAAATAGTCATGGATAATTCTGACTAAAATAAGACAAAAATGCTCAGACTTTTAGTCGACTGAACTTGACTAGACTAAAAAGAGTATGGACGTGACTAAGACTAATAAAAACTAAAAGGACAGCTTGACGCAAAGACTAGACTAAAACTAAAATTAAGACAGGCTGCCAAAAACAACACAGCTGTCAGCTATAATAAATGTGCATCAATTGTTGAGCCATGTTCCATATTTTCCCACTATCTCAGATTAGCAGCTGAGCAATGTAAAGTGTTTCAAAGTGGGTGATAAGGTATCCTGTAACCACATGAAACACTGAAAGATGACATTAGAGGCAGCAGTTCCAAGTTCAAATGTTCACTGTCAGTTCATGAACTTTATTTTCCCTTTTCTATAAAGACATCTGTAACACAAGTCCATTCAAATAAATCTAATTCCACTCTTATGAATCATACAAAATCAGATTATCAAGAAATAAGGCATTGTGCGTGTTTCCAAATGCAGTTGTACTATTGTCACTGAGCAAATGGGTCCCATGACTGGTCCGTGGTCAAGCACTGAGTGGGTGTCGGCCAGAGAGCTGGTGTGTGTTTGGGGACTGCAGTATCTGTTACACAATCCGAGGAAGCAGACAGATTGGATGTGTCGTGGTCTGTGTCTGGATGAGGTCATTATGTATGAAGCTGAAAAGCAGCCCCAACACACCAGCACACATACACACAGGGGCATGAACACACAAACAGTCACACACTGTCATGGGTTTCTATAGCAACTCCAAACAAACAGTCAGTGCATTTGGTGACCCGACCCCAGCAGAAAAAAAGGGAGAAACCAACACAGCGAGGCAAAAACAGGCATAAAAGTAAGATAGAGAGTGGGAGTGGAGATGAATGTGGCAAGTAAGGACCTCACATGGGAATCTGCAGCAGCATATGCTTCACTTTATGCGTGCTTTTTGTCTTATTTGAAAAGAGACATGTAAAAAAAGATCACACACTCTTCACCATGTGCAAGCATTTACCCCTCTACCCTAAACTGTGCTGAACTATCATCTTAACCATGCATTCATAAGTTAGGTAACAAACCTAAAAGCTAGATTCTCATGTTTAGTCACTTTGAAATATTACATTTCGCAAGAGGCAGAGGAATTGTGAAAGAATCTCATCCCACCAGTATCCCATGAACCTCTCATGTTAAGTCAAAGCCTCAACACAGTGGCCAACACAGAGAACCACCCCCCCTTCCATCCAAAAGGCCTTTTAATTCTGCTTAATGCTCTGAAAAAGAGAACAAACCAACAATAGCCATGCAGCTTTTTATCAAAGTGAAGGCTGGCTTTTGAGGTTTAACAGCTTCCAAGGTCAGTCAAGGTTGAAGACGCCCACATCCGCACATTAAAAAGACACTGGCATTTAGATGCTTTGTTGGTAGCAGAAAACCTCTGACTACTTGGACTGTTGGCATTTTCCTCTGTGTTTTGTGAAGTCCAACCTGCACAGAGGGCATTGTGCATGTAGAACATCAATGAATTGACCAAACTGATATTTCTTGAATGATAAAGTAGAATAAATATTATTTTTCCTGAGATGTTTTACTTTAGCTCCCAGAGCTACAGTAGCCACAGCAGTACAATCTCCTAATGGGCAACAAAGGCCTTTTCTTCAGAAAAAATGAGTGAAACAAGGTTAATGTCACAAAGCAGTGATAAAATATAATGTGAATGTCCTACAACATATTGATGCTGGGCAGTTTTATCTTATAATACACCTGAGAGCAAGGACTTTCAGCATCCAGATGGTAAGAAGATTAAAGGAAGCTGCTGCCCACATCTTACCTAGATAAACAGTGATATATAGCAGCAGTGACTAAAGACCAATAGCTCAATTGCAAATGATCGTTAAATCAATCAATAAATCAATAAATTGAGTAGTTCAAAACAAACATTTAGCCAACAAAACTGTGGAAGGTTTATAATGGTAATTTTATATAAAAAATATAAAATTACCATCAGTTGTGTTCAAGTTCTCTCTGGACAAGACTTTGTGGACTACAGCACGGACCCGTAGGACTGTGGAGAAAATAAACTCAGCTGGTGGTGTTTAAATGAATTCTTGTTTTATTCGAAAGGAAATCACAGCACGTCTCTACCACAACAGGAAAGGAAACACGCAGGGTTCCTCTCAGTGACTCACTGTCTCTATGCTGTGACCCCTTCTCTGACTGCTCAATGACATGCTGTCAGAACTCAGGAAAAGAGTGCCTGTGTGTGTGTGTGTGTGTGTGTGTGTTCCTCCATGATTCTGGCTCTGTTAGGCTTGAGGTTTGTGACACAAATTTATACAAAGGAACCATCATGGAAAGCAGAGTGGCAGTAACTGATGCTCATGACACACTCAAGGTGAGGCATCTTGTTGCACAGGCCCCTGTGGTCCTTTTAAATACTGTTTGTATACATTCTGATTAAACTGATGTCTGGCTTTGTAAAGCTGCTTCCCTATGTCATCTGGGAACATATAGTATCTTGGATATTTCTAGCTTTGGGGACGACAGGCAGGCGCAGGCCTCAACATTGGGTTCAGATCTCCTGATCTGGGTGTAATTTAGACAACTTTTTCCTCATTTGAGGTCTATGTAATTAATTCTAGCCATCTCTATCTCCTTATCATGGTTATTTTCTCAATATCCAAATGTGCAGTCTGCAGTGTTTCAGTGTCTTTCTTTCCATCTCTGACTGTAACATATACACTTGTGTATGAAGGAAGGACAAGCTTCCTGTCAGGATGTGGGGTCCAGCAGGGGGACAGTGGCATGTAGCCAGAAGTCACAACTTTCTGCTGAAGCAAAGTGTGTTAATATGTGTGTCCATGCACTGTATGCATTTGTATGCAAATGTCCCTGTGCTGATTGCTTTGTGCTGAGTGAGCATACTTCATTTCAGAGCAGTCATTTCGTGGACTGTAGGAAATTATTTCCCAACATCAAAGAGATTTCAGACTCATACTGTAGCAGCGCTTTCATTCATAAACTCACGCACAGCATTTACAATACAATACAAAAACTCACATCATGCATTACCAGCTGCGTGGGTATGGATGCATGCTTTCTGTGCATGTTTGTACAAGTAGGTCCAGCTGTTTCCTCACACACCCTTCACACCAGGCCAGCCCGCACACAAACTACCCTTCTTCTTATTCAGGAAGAGCTTGAAGGATATCCACAGAGAAGCAGCGTACTATTGTGGCAACTTATTGTTCCTGACAACCAGTGTGCTGCATGATTCACAGTCACCAGGGAGACTAAGACCAAGTGATGCAATCAGGAAGGAAAACTTTGAAGCATGGGTGAACCAAGTAACAGTCGCCACAGATGAGTGGCAAAGTAACTTTCTGTGAACTTTTTCCCCAATGTGTTACTAGATGCTGACTTTAAAGAAACCTTGGGAAACCACTGGTGGTGCGTCTTTGCTTATCAAATTCAAATGTGATGATAGCCCCTTGCCTGTCCCATCATAGCTCCCCCTTGTTTCCCCAAACTTTAACTTTTTGGCTCCAGTTAGGTTGTAACAAATAGTAAAAACAAATGCAGGCTTAAAAACATCAGTTCGCAAATGCAGCCCTGCAGCCTGTGTTTAAGGCACCAACACAGAAACATTTCATGTTAAGTCTCTTTTTTCCCCTCATTTCTTGCCATCTCTAGGGTTTTAGTTTATCAGACAGAAGCTAAGCAGTACATTTTTCACAGCAATGAAAAACATAAGTTTTTCATTTTCAAAATGAAGGATGTGGTCTAGCTCTGTCTTGTAGAAAAACATATTAATAGTGTTTAGTTGTGAGATTTCTCCTTGCTTGTTTTGTCACATGTATTCTTGCACTTTTATCTATTTGGCATTTTGAGCTACTGAGAACCTTTCGATTCTTGCCATGCAGCATGCCTGCACGAATTTGAACCAGATAGGGAACTTACCAAAAGGATGTAGTGACTAAAGGTCAGTATAGATGGGGGGACTTTTAAAAAGGCAGAATAAGAGATAAGTGTGCAAAGGAATGATTTCACAGCTGGCAGTGGATCATACAACACAAGGCATTATCATTTCAACCTTCAGGCTTGGAGGTTTGATCAGTTTCCTGCTGGGATAAAGATCACTAAGATGTTTATTCAAGAATAACCCCTGCAGGTTAATGGAACTACAGCTTGTCACTGTGCATCAGCATCAACTCAAATTGGCTCACTTGTCTGAAAAGGTCACATTTCTAAAAACAGACATAAATTGGGAGTTATTTTGTGTGATAAAAGCATTTTATTGAGACAAACACAAACTAGGATAATCTTTAAAGCAAACCATCACCGCCTGTTAAGCTCATACTCCTGTCTGCAGTGGAGTACTGACTACAAGACTGACAGTATTTATACCTCTTTCAAATGGACACATTTGAAGATAGTGTAAAAATTCAGCTTCTTCTTGGCTGTATCCCACTGCAGCCCTCATCCATCTCCAAGAACTCTGTGTGTTGTGTGTATTTGCATTGTGTTAAATGTGCATGACTGATGTATTTCATTTAATTTATTAAAATGTGTTTAATAAATTCAAGTGGGTGATGGTTCAGTTTGGGTAAAGCTGATCGTTGGCATGCAAACGCAAGATAAACTTTAGAGTGGGAATCTCGGTACGTTTTCTTAAAGCTTCTCAAGAAACCAAAATATGACCTCAGCCAACATTTGTCTACATCACATCACATCGCTGGGATAGAGGAATGCAGTTGACCCAAGGTAGAGATGTCAAGTCAGCTTTATCCACATAATGTTTTAAATTGGCATCACGGGCATGTAATCTGACACTTGGATCTCTGTCAAAGGCCACAGCCTTCTGGGAGGGAACATTTAGGCAGGAGAGAAATGCAGGTTCTCGTTTTACGCCTCAATTAGCCCCCGATTTGTCGGTGAGGCAGGTAAATGCCAAAATCACCCCCAGAGTCCACATTGCAATGTCAGTTTCAATTAGAAATGATCAAATACAGTGAAGAGAGAAAGAGGAAAAAGAGAAATGGAGATGGAGAGTGACCTCACTCACAAGACCTGTTGCTGCAATCTCTGTATCCTGGTCCACGATGAGGGGAGTATCAGTAGCGAGAAATACATCTTTCAGCTGTGCAAGGCGATACCACAACTATGTAGTGAAAAATTCCATAACTCCCTTCTTTCTCTTTGTCTCTCTATTCATCCTCCCAGCCAGACAGCACCATTCTCATCCCTCATTTCCTCCCCCCTGTGGTGTCCTTACAGTCTCCTCATCTGTTATCATATGAGATAAAAAGACAGAAAGATAAAGTGATGGATGGAAGTTTTCCTACTAGGTTTTCCCAACACTCAAGCTACTACAGTGTATGATCAGATGGTAGATGGAAAACAGTCAATGGACACGAAAAAAAAGTTGAAAGTTGACTTGACTCCATTTACAAGGTGCCTGATGAAACATACAGACTGGTAATTTTTGCTTTTGTCTCCCAGTCACACATACGCAGTAGTGTATTATGGCATCGGTTCCCCGGGGTAACACTCCGCACCAATATCTCTTTCAAGTCATTCCTTCTGTTTAACCAATCAGAGAAACGCCCACTATCACAGCACGCAGTTTTTGGATCTGGTTTTTAAAGACAAGTATCAAAGGATCTTTCCACATTTAAACTGAAGGCAAAGAAGATTTATGACTAGTTGGTGGGTGATGTAAAGCATTACTGTGTATTGCACACAGAGGAACTAGCTCGTCACAGAAATGAGACGCCATCTGAGGTTGCTTATTAACAGACGACAGTGCTGGATGGCTTTAACAGAGGACACTACTATAGGCTGGAATGGTCGATCCAGGAGCAGTAGGGGGAAATGATCTGATCGTCCGCTTCGTTGCTTCTGTGACTTTCTGTTTTGTGCTGTTAGCAGCTCTTGATAAAGAGCAGATCCTGTAGTGTAAACATGTAACCCATAAGTCACTTTGGATAAAAGCATTGGCCAAACGACTGAATGTAAATAATTTCTCCTCTTTGTTTAGTGCAAAAGTAAATCTAAAAACCTAATTAGAAAATGACTTTCAATAACATTTCCTCAGTGTACCAAACATGTTTCATGTATAAAATCTTTGTTTTATTTGTCATACTTCTATTTTACTAGTGGATTCCTCTTCTAAGTAGTGGTAATTTCATTAACACAAATTGTGAAGACACATAAGATCACCATTTTGGACCAACTTCAAAAAGGTTGTTTTGCTAAGACTGTTGAATTTTCTCAGACCAGATATATTAAGTCTGGATTTATTGCTTAATTAATAACACCAGAGTGGAGTAAAATATTGTCTATTACTATTCACAATATTTCAGTGAATTCTTCTTTTGATGACCAAGTAATACTAAACTATCAAGTGATTTTGTCAACTTAACTAGACTAAAATGTTTCTTTTTTCACTAAACAAGACTACAATGTCCAAGTTTTAGATGACAAAAAAAAAGGATGATGGCGACTAGATATGATTTACACCAACATGGATGATTGATCTCAGGATGAAAGTTAAATCTAAAAACAGCAGCAAGATGAACAAACTGTTCTGTTTGCTTCAATGCAGCCAATAAAAAACAACAATCAACACTTAACTTTTTTGTGACTGCTAATATAAAGTTGACAGTTGAAAAAGAAAAGGGTATTATATCTCAGCGTTCCTCCTTTCTCGCCTCCAGCCTGTGTGAATTCATTCGTATCTAATCCTCTTCGGCTCAGTGAAACCTCAACGTTCATTTGTCCGATTCTTTGTTTAGTGTCCAGTAAAGGGTGCCTGACTCTCCCCCTTGTCTCTCTCATACTCTCCATTCATCCCTCCATTTCCCTCCTTCAGCCACTTCCAGTCTTTCTCCATCCCTCGGTTCCTCAATTTGCCTGTCCTCTGCTTCACTCATGTCTCCACTCTTTCCTCATCTGTTTTTCTTCTCCATCATCCACCATCAGGTCCTCCTTCTCTGTCACACTCTGTCCACTACCTTTTGTTGTTGAAATGACAGCGCACTGTCCTGGCAGGTCTCCACCCTCACAGCCTGGGCGGAAAAATAAACAAGTGTCCACATGTTCCCAAGGAATTTTAATGACTTCCATAACTCTGGTTTCTCTACCTGCCAGTGGACTCTGGATGAGCCAATTTAGCAGCACTGCTGACGAGCTCTGTGAGCCTGAGCCAAGAATTATCCTTTGAAGCACTGAGAGGCCAGAGATTTCTCAAGCAAGGAGTCGTATAGACAAAGTTTTAAGCAAAGATTGTAGAGTGAACATTTAAAAAAACAAAGACATATCTAGTGTCTCCCGTCCTTTAAAAAGAGCAAAGAGCCAAAGAGCCAAATTTATCAATACATAAATCCTGGTTAGAATGCAACAGTATACCAAATCAACAATGACGAGGGGATGAGTGGGACCTTAAATGCCACATTTTGTTGGCTTGGCATAACACAAATTAGACACACACTAACATGTTGAGGCATGGTCAGTTTAACCTCATGGCAGAGGATAACTGCACTGACCTATGATATCGGGGTGCTACATGGGGAAACGGACAAAGATGTCTCTGTCCTTAGCTGTGTCACTGCATTAAATTGGCCTGACAGTCAGGAAACTACTCAAACTACACTTTACAGAAGTCTCCTAATGCTCAACTTTTAGTACTTAAGTAGCTCTGTGGTTTGGAGTCTTGCCTCACTCCCACCTTATCCTTCCTCCATAGAGGTAACTATTTTCTGATCAAGGTTCAAGGTAACTTTATGCCTGTGTACTCTGCTTTACTGAGGCTGCTATATCATAAAAAAAAAACTAAAGTAATGGTTCAGTTTGCTTAAAAAAAGCAAGTCCAACAGCCACATTTGAAGGTGGGGTGAGAAGACTGCTTCAGGAGAGGCTGACTGCCCTGTGGGAAAACTCTTGTTGAGATTGTATTTTAATGGGTCTATGAACCACAGACCTGAGCTGAGAGGAAACTAGGGGTTAATGGAGGCAATGGAGACCCAAGGCAGGGCAATAAATCTGTGAAATTACCCCTGTCAGACTAATTGAGAATCAGTTGTTGAGACCTATTGAGAACCAGTTCATGCATGAAAAAACAACTGTAACTATGGCGGTACATCATGTTTGACTTGCTCCTCAACATCACCTTTTAACTTGCTCAGTAAACACAACGGCTTTGTTACATCTGTGCATTTTTCTCCTTCCTGGCCTTCTCTTCACCTTCACCTTCATTAGCTTCACATTACAAAATCAGACAATGTGTTTTATTATAGATGTGTCAGTGGTGGGGAACACCCAGTCCACTGGCAGCACCACTGTTTACAGTTCTGATCTCCTCACTCATATTTTTCTTTCCCTCTCAACTCGGCACCAGCTGCAGGGGAAATGACAATACGTGGAGAAAACACAGATTAATAACATCTCCTCCCACCTACCCATACTCCCAACTCGCTCACTTATTTCTCCCTTCATGGACCCCAAACTGGTCTTTTTTCTGTCCATGCAACCTGTCCAATCTCCCACCACACTCTACACTTCTACTTGTTTCATCAGGGCCTAACACCCTTGACTCATGAAACTACTCCATCTTGCACAAACAAAGGAAGTTCATATACATTATCCCAAAAAAATGTATTCTGTGGCAACTGGACTTGTTGTTTTAGTTTCTGAAGACGTTTCACCTTCCACCCAGAAAGCTTCATCAGTTCTGAGTCAGAATTGAGTTCTGGACAGTCCAGTTGCCACAAAATAATTTTTTGGGGGGATAACCATGACCTGGATGACTGAGAATCTTCACAGACCCATATAGATAAGGTTTCTCCCTTCCTTTCTCTGTTTGGACCCCACCCCCAATCAGGCACAAGGAATCTGGTCTGTGTTCTCCAGCTTCAAGGCCACATTGATTAGTAGGCTTTGGGGTATGGACCCACAGAAGTCCCCTGAAATTTTAATGCTACAGTGTTTAACTGAGTTTTTCTGTTTCTTTGTTTTACTTGTGTACATGTACTTTATGGATCTCTGAAAGGTACAAAGATACATAAAAGTATAACCATTTTATAAACCCCTGATACTTGTATGCATTCCTTCTGTTCTATGTTTTGTATAGTTTGGGAAAAAAACCATATGGAAATCACATAATGATGTATCTATCAATATTTCTATTATAATAAAATATCGTTGCCATTAAATATGATCAAAGAGGTCAACATGAGAACACTTTGGCATTAGTAACTAGCCATCTCCTAGCTGTAATCTAGTCTGTGCAACAACTGTAAGAGACAGGACAAAAAGGAAGGCAATTCTTACAGATTAGATACAAGTAAAAAAATAACAGGGGTCACAGAGGATGGGAACCAAAACAAAACAGAAACAAGATAAAGGTTGGAACAGAAACATGGATGTTCTCTGGGAAAAGCATTCACTCTGAAGATTACTTTGAATGATGGACGATTTGAATTTAGAAGTGATTGAACATTCATTTTAACGATGCCCAAATCCAAGGCATGGTGGGCTGCACATTTTACTATCATGCGTGCATGCAGCACAAATAACTTTCTTTAAAACATTAAATGATCATTTCAAAAGCACATAAACTTGTTATTTTTCTTTGTACCACCAACAAACAGTTTTAAGAGGACAAACTGTGGCTGCAGTAAACACGGTTTCTGCTTTAGTAACTAGGTTTTTTTGTAACCAAACATCAAACTCCAGCTGGTTCCAGCACTGAGACCTTCAACTCCGCTCTGATGCAATTCCCTTGACAGGAGGTGTGGGATGTCCCTCCTCGCTGAGCTCTGTTCACATATCCTGCATTGGAGAAATCCCATCCTGCCTTCATAAATTACTTCCAGGTTTTATTTAGGGAGGGGGGCAGGAGGAAAGAAATGAAACAAAAAAAGAAAGGGATAGATTTAAGGGGAAATTGGGAGGCTGTGTGCTCGGCCTCCTCACCAGAGTCAATATTTACCAGTACAGAAAAGCTTCCCACTGAAGGATGAAGTCATTATTTTGGGGCTTTAAAAACAAGGCTTTGTGAGATTTTCATATGTGTTTGTGCTGGTTGGTTGGTATCATTCAAGGCAAAGACAAGTATAGCAATATTGTCTATTTTGTATGCTACATTCTCTGTTTAACTATTCCTCCTTCTGCCACACATCACATTACACAGAGCTGCAAAGTCCAGCAGACAAATAACACATCTGAAAATGTCAAATCCACAATTCATAAATGAAATTTACCCTGCTCTTTTGTTTAGAAGAATTCTCTACAATTTTATGAGGGGACTGCAAAATATGCACTGATTACCTGCAATTGCAAAAGTCAATGGAGCATTAACCATTACAATAAAAACACTCATAAAACACCTTTCAAACTGTTTATTCCCTTTTCTCTACTTCAACTCCCCAAAAAAACAAGAATGGCTTTGGTTTGATGCTGAATGGAAGTTACTTTACTGGCTTTCACAGGCATTGTTAACTAACACTAATACAAGTCGGACGTCAGTTTTGTACAAACAAGAACCACGAAATCCCCCTCTTCAACCAGCTGATCTGCTGTAAGACACATGATAATCCCTGTGACTCTGAACTAGTCTGTTATCAATGCCAAGACGGGGAGACAAGATTGTGGACATTGAATAGAAACTGGTCTTATCAGACGCAAACAACACTCTACAGATAAAAATGTTCTGGCATCTCGGATCAAATTTGGACATACTACTATAAGTCTCACAACATGGGAACATGGGAAGATGAATAACATGAGCCCAAAAGAAATTTCAGCATAATGGAAAGTAAAAGCTGGTCATTTTGCATCATGTCCCCAAGAACTGAGTCATCTGGTGTTTTTGGTGAATACGGCCAAATATTAAATATGGTGGAAACCTTTACTCATCGCAGCTCGTGTTGAGTCTGATTTTAGTTTTGTTGGTCGGATCAGGTTGAGTCGTTTCTGCGAGATATGTGTGTATTTCTCTGAGTTCTGTTTACTGTGTCAAATCCCAGTCCAGACCTGATTCTCATCTCGCAACATTGGGCCTCATTCATGAAGCGTTCTTAAGAAGAAATTTCTTCTTACTTATGCAGTTTTCACAAAGATTCTGACATTCACCCATGTTTTCCTATTTGGGATTTGTTCTTATGTAAGAACAAAATCTACACACACTATAGACCACTCTTACACACATTTCAGGATTTAAATTATGACAATATGTTTATTATTAATGATATTTTAAAATAATTGATTCCATTATTTTATTTATTAGCATTTCTTCTATTTGCACACATAGCAGAAAAACAAAAAATGTACAAAAATGTTAAACTACAGTAATGTAGTTGTACATTAACACTTTATTGAGCACTAAAGTCAGTCTAACATGCGCACAGATTCTTTCTTCTTCTTGTACAGGTTCAGCAAAGCTTTCCTATGAACTCTGGCCTGGTCTTTGCTCTATAGAAAGCACTAGTTTCACCCTACAAACCTCAACTAGCTGCGGTCAAAGCCGACTGGGAACCAAGGGCTAGACGCGTCTTACCACGGCTGGGTAAAGATCAGAGCAACCCAGACGCCTCAATGGCACTTAGCCATTTAGCTGATCTTATTATCTGTACATTTATACAATTAATATAGTGAATAGAGTTTCTCCTTCTAGCACAGATTCCATCAACACTATTCTCATTAAATGAACAATCCAACCACAGAGCTCTTTTTGGAGGCTCTTCCGGGAATCTGATTAAGTAACATGACTGTAACACGATTAAACCATATGTGGGAGAGAACAACAATAAGTCAATCAGCCTATGTCAACAAGTCTCAGATTTGAATTTAAGTCAAAAGGAAATTGTGGATCAGTTTGCTTTGTCCAAATATCAAACTTTGAAGGACTTCAGTGGTAGCTAAACAAAATGACCTTGACTGCAAAAAACAAAACATTATTATTATTATTATATTTTCTGGCTTTGCCTTTTACAAAGAAACCTGATCACAGTGAGTCTGGGCCTTTTTTTGTGCACCTGCATTAAAGCTGAAATGTGCACAGTCTTTCTGTCAAAGCTCATATTTAAGCCCCTCTGTAGGACCCAACCCAAATACATTTGGTTTAAGTTAAAGCTGGACCACAGTGTTCAATCAGACCCAAATCATAATCATCAAAAAGGACCAAAAAAGGTTCAGAGCTTTCATTAGCCAAAAACTGTCAGCAATGATTTCTCCACCCTGTGGGCCAGCAAATGACACCCCAAAGAGTTTACTGAATGTGCACTTTTACACAAACAGTTTAGTACAAATTTAAAAGTTGCAAATATATACAGTGTGTACATACTGTATACACACACATAAATGACACAAACACACACAGACTGTGGTTGGGGATTTTATTTAAATCAAATGCAGCTGACTCAAACAGCTGGAAACCATGCTGCATGACATAATCGGAGGCATGCTAGCCAAGCTATTTAACACACACATACACACACACACACACACACACACACACACACACACACACACAGAGGGAGAGAGAGCTCAATTACATAAATCAGTTACAACACAAGTTATGAAGAAGAGTAACACCCATTTCTTGGACAATAAGACACCCCTTTCCTGTATTTTTTAATAAATCACACATTCATTCATCCATTCACTAACACACACACACACACAGCATCATTCCTACAAAAGTGGAAACATAAGGAGAGGAACTGGAGAGGTCCTTGGGTCACAGAGGTTGACAGAGACACAGAGACACTATTGCAGCACTCAGTAGTGTTCACCTCCACAGACTCAGTATGGGGTGGAACTAAGCTCTTTTGGTTGGTTTTAAAATGTTATCAAACCACATGTCCAAGGTTTAAGTGCACGTCACGTGAACCACGCAGAAATGTATCTTTATTTGCAACAAAGATAAATCTCAAAAACCTCTGTTAACCCCTATGCTTCAGCATGAGAAATCAAGTCCAGCAAGACTGCAAATCATTCAGCCTGAAGCAGCAATATTTTCTTCAACGGCCCGGCACACAAAATCATTCCTGACACAACAGAAAACCTCAGAGAACGGCCAAAAGATGAAGACCAAGCAAAGCCTGCTACGAGGATCCTGTTTTATTACTACTCTGTGAAAGAACTCTGGACAAATATTTGATTAGACATTTCAGGATTAGTTTGACGACCAAGGCCATCACTATGGCAGCGAGTGCCATGAAAGCAGCATGTGAGCACATTATAATTAGCCTCTACAGACAGAGCTGAATCTCAACGCAGAATATTCTACACTTTAGTTAAAGTATACTTTTTAGCAGGAAGAAGCATTAATATTATTATAGTAATATCCTTAAAAGTCTAAAATAACATAGCAACTGTGTGAAGAAAAAACAAGTAAGAAAACTACGGAGGAAGAAAAATATGAGGAGGCCACTACTTTCAGAAAGAAGCATCATAAATCCAAGTGTCTGTGTCACCGGTCCGTCAGACTTCATCATCGCACTAATGAGAAGATGAACTTGACAGCAAGTCGGGATTGGCTGGGAAACTATTTCAGCTGCACTTGTTTGGAGGAACATCTTAATGACAGGGAGTAAGACAACCCAGAGAGTGCCGTTTCTCTTTGACTGTGACACTGAAGCTGTAAAAATTTGTAAGCAAATTACAACTCAGGGCACATGTATATTTTATTGCACTGCAGGATGGAAGGGTGATCTCATGGAATAAAAGATTTGTTGGAAATTTGACCGATTGCTGAAAACTTGATTCCACCTCTAAAATAACTACAGTACAATTAAGATTCATCTTGGCATCTGATCTTCTTTCTATTTCACTATCTAATCCAACAGAGTTGCAGTCTGTGGTCAGATAAACTGCACAATCGATGGGAAATGTGGCAAAAATCAGTTACGCTGAAAATAATCAGAGAAGAATTCTGTGTTTGATCTTGTGATGATGATGATGATGAAAAAGCAAAGAAGTAGAAGTGCCAAATAACACTGAGGCATGGAATGCAAAGCCTTGATTGAACAAGACGCTTCAAGCTACGTGAAACTGGATAAACTGCAGCAACAGTGGGCAGCGAATTCAGACATAGCAAACAAATAACAGAGTGAGGAGAACACAAGATTTCCAGTCACTAAGTCAGTTATCCAACCATGAAAGGGGGCCTTTCATAGGAACACCCAGAAAACAACAGCCAAAAATAGAAACAAGCTGCTTCTAACGGCTCTTTATCGCTGCTTAGTCAATAGTAAACAGACACCTATGAAAAGAACTTGACTCTATCACTCCCTCTGGGGATAAAGAGCAGAAAAGGAGCCACTGGACAAGAAGAAACAGAAACACTGAACTTTAAACTAATTTTATAACAAGTAGAGAACTAAACATGGGTCATGGCACTTTCTTCTTATCATCTGGGTCCAGATGCGTAAAACCCAGCCCCCAATGCTGTGCTACAAGCAAATGAGCCTACCCCCTGCCACCTACCCACTAAGCATGCTGACACTTGAGAGGGCGGCACCTCTCTTCTGCACACAGAAAGCCATCTCAGGCCTATTCACAGCTCCCAGGTCTATTCTTCTCCATAGTAAAAGAACTCTTGATCTGAAAGGAGGGAAGAGGGCCTCTGTTATTTCATTTAACATGAAACGGAGCAGAAAATCTTTTATTCCGTCTACGCAGCTTAAAAGTTTTTCATGCAAACGGAACTTTTGTGCTCAAGATACCAGCAAAAATTAAAACACAATCAATGCTTAAATAAACATGTATAAGTTTATCAGGGACAGTCAATGTTCTTTTGCTTGGTATGGTCAGCCTATGTCACAAATGCAGAGAAGCAATGTGAGTAGACAGAGCTGTGAGATAGCAGCCCTGATGGTGGAGAACACTGTAGCCATTATATCAGTCACAGAACACAGAGGCACAAATCATGTAAGCAAGCACTGTAAAGAAACTGCAGTACAAACCTGCTGCACAGCCAGTTAGGAGTTAAACTGCTCCCTCTGACTCTTCCTCTTCACCAAGACGGGCTGTGATACACCTGCACTGCAGCGAGTCCTCAGTCTCTACTGCTCGCTCTGTCTCTCTCTCTCTCTAACACGCCTATTGTAGCTGAAGGCAGTCTAAAACAGTTGCTGCCCTCTTTCCTCCACGCTCCTCCTACAGTGACTCCTTTTTTAATTTTTCTTTGGTGCTCTTCTGTCCTCACCAAAGCAGGAGCTGCTGTGTTTTATCTGGTTCTGTGCAGAGAGAAACACTGATAGAAAACTACTTATCTGCTGCAGGAGCTGCAGAGGACTAGCCCGCATGCAGAAAGCGGGGGTAGCTGTGAATTCACAGGGTCACCATCACCATCACCACCCTGTGGTGGGATTGAAGAGGAGAGGGGTAAACCTGGTTTCAATTCATGTGAACTGATAGACACACACACAGAAGTGAGATGACAGGGTCTTTTCCCCTCAGTGATATTTTGTGAAAAAGATTGTTTCCATTAATATAGAAACTGCAAAGTGAAGAATCAGAGTGAAATCAAAACACTTTTGAGTTATGTTGTCTGTGTCTATTTTGTATTTTTCCATTCTTTGCTCCTTATATTTCTTCTTTGCGTCCCTAACCTTGCCTACCCTTGCCTGTTTTTTCAGGCCAAACTTTTAATTTAAATCTCTCCTCTCCTCTCTTCTATTGTTGCTAAATTTTTCAAAGTCCTGGAGAAGGCACAAAAATGCCAGAGTTTCTTTCAGCCTGATGAGAGCTGTAGTCATTTTTTAAACTCTAAACAATATGAACTTTGGACTTTGAAGAGGTAATCTTGGGACATTGAGAAATTACAAAACAATGATCAACTAATTGAGAAACAGATGAACGAATAATGAAATAACTGCCAATTGCAGCCCCATAAACATGCATTATGTGTTAATTACTGAGCTTTAGAGACACTGGTACTGAGTTTTTATGTATAAATGCTGGTTCAGAAACACATGTAGATGGCAACATGTTAAACAGTACTTGTTGGTGGACACTGTGAGGACACAGATAGTTAATATCGACATAAAAACAGGCCAGGGGAATGACATTAAATTAGCATGTGAAAGGCTCGCTCACCGTCAACACAAAGTTCAACTAAAGGGCCATCTTCAAATTCCTGCTCTCTTTCCTTCAATGTCTCCCAACTATATTTTCTCCATTAAGCGTGTGTGCTTTCACTTAAGTAAAACAAAGCCTATGCTGCACATTAAAGGCTTTTATGGGCATCATTTCATTAGTGGGTTTTCAATCGTAAGAGGACTGAAAGTCTTTCCAAGAGGTCTCAGATTTCTAAGAACTCTGTTAGGAAGAATTACAGAAGGCACTGACAGTCATTTAACTTCCCCCGTGTGTAATTTATGGTCAGTCAGTACAACAAACATGTCAAATGAATTTTTAATTGCAGCTTCCTCGAAAATGCTTCCATTTGGAGGATAAAAACTTGACCTTATTGCTGACTAGCAAAGAAAGAAGGCAGACAATAATTATAGGAAACAAGAATACATCGTAGTGTCCAAAAGTGAGTCAACCAGCTGAGCCTAAATCAATTCAGAATCAATAATTCAAGCTGAGAGAGGGGGATTATGGGGAGATGCAGTCCAGCCTAGCTACTGTATACCCAGCTGTCAATTACTAAGCGGAAGGGATTCCCTGCTTACTCTGCTTGTCTGTGTGGTGAGTGTGGTTTTATTTTTGCCAGACTACATCTAGCATGAGAGGATCAATCCTTCGTTAAGGCTGAAAGCAGTGAATCTCACACACTGGAAACTATTTAGTTGTGGTAGGTTCAAGTTGCACTGGAATAAACGGCATCCTCAGTGCTGTCGAAATAATTTGTAGCTGAGCACT
Source organism: Sandelia bainsii (assembly GCA_032362345.1). Lineage (NCBI taxonomy): Eukaryota > Metazoa > Chordata > Actinopteri > Anabantiformes > Anabantidae > Sandelia > Sandelia bainsii. The sequence continues at coordinate 18,594,037 of JAUMHL010000001.1, forward strand.
AATGGCTCAAGTTTACAGAAAAATCCCAAACCTGCGTAGATCTCAATGGCCTTCAGATAAAAACACCTCAAACATAGATGTATTAAACAGCACATTACACACATGAACTCCAGCTCTCTCAGTCATACCTGTCCCAGAATAAACCTCGCCCTCTGCCGTCCCACAGCATAGTTGGAGCTGGATGCCTGGTCTAACATATTTAAGTGTGCAAGGCAACAGCAATCTCTGAGGGATAAAAAGGGATGCACGTATTGATTATTTATGAGCAGGACTTACAGTCGCAACTTTCCACAATGCTTCCTTTAAGGAGAGGAAAGAGGAAGATGGAGTGGTGCACATTGCGGATGGTGTATGCATAGTGAATGTTATTACACACTCATGCTTGTAGATAATTAAGTTGTTCAAATATAACAGAATTATCTCTATATACAGTATTAAGTCATAATATCTACACAGATTAATCCTCTGTTTATACATATCCCTGCACAACATGGTGACATGCATTATAAGCATTATAAATCAACAAATTATGAAGCGCTTGCATGTCAGTATCCCTTAAATACTAGACACTGACATAGTATAACTCAGCTGAAAACTGCAGACTTGCCGACTAGTTGCTGAAGTGTGTTCTCATGTACCTGCGATGTCATGTTTATGATCCTCATCATGTTTCTTACTGACACAACCTGCTGCTGAATATCACAGCAGCTGCAGATGTCACTTCTGAACCTGAAACTTCTGACTTCTGTATTTTTATGACACATTTAGAAAATTCCTTCATCCATACAACAACAACAGCAACAACAAATATGCACTGATCAAAAACAACTAAGTACATAGCTAGGAACAGTACAAAACACCATACCCAGCAATTGCTGTCATATTATTTCCCTGCATATATTCTTCTGCAACCAAACAAAACGTAACAAAATATCTGATTAAGTGGTTAAAATTATGTATTTTCTCTGCCTAGTGAATTAACCCATTCTACAGTCTGCAACCACGAGAGGATACCAAAGCAACGTAACGGCTGACGTGAACTGAAATCGGCTAAAAGACCCAGAGGAAGTGCTGGGACCAACTTGCAGGAGCCTGCAGTGGCCTACTCGATCTTGTTCAGCAACGAAAGTAAAGGCATAGAGTGAAACTGATGCAGTATCTTATATATAGCAGGAGCAGGAAAACTGTAATTTTTGTATAGTAATATTATAACTATATGTTTTCAAATTCTACAAATAATGCAGCCAGAGTTTGTAGCAGCCACAGAATAAGCATGGAATGATATACCACAAGACTGTGAATCTGTATGTAGATATTATTTATTAAACAAGGTTTCATATTTCATAGCTCTAGATGCTGACAAAACATTATATTTAATAAATAATTTAAGAGTAGGCAACATGTCAGTTTTATATTTTGTAATAACAAACCCTGACAAAATGGCCCCAAGGACCTGGCTTTATTAATCATCCAGATTTATTTTTCCTTGTTTATTCACTGAATTCAGTCGACTCGTGTCCTGAGGCGACTTCTCCTCACAGTGTGTGGTGTGGAGGCTCAGGGGATGGTGGGTGGGGGCTTCCCTAAATTCTTCATGTTGACTGTAATACCATGTGACATAGACAAACATGGTGTTTCAGCTAATGTCTGACATAAGATTAGGAGGTGCTCATTATTGTCAAGAAGCATACTGCGACCAGGTCTTATAAGATGTTTACGTTTACGATGTTACGGTTACATTTAATCACTTATTGCATCTTTCCAAAGAAAAACAATACACATGCTGGTGCTTCTTAATGATGTGAGGTTTAGCAAGAACATAAACGTTATCTACCTACAACAGGCCATAAAAATATGAAAATTCAACCTAATCTCCCAGAGCGCTCCAGGGGGGGCAGTTAAAACATGAAGTAAATCTCACACAATTGTTGGGCTGAGAAGGGCCCTCGCTGACAGGAGGCCTGGGCTTTAAGTCTACTTGACTCCAGTGGAGACAGCGAGTGATAGATCCAGACAAACACAGCTCACTGCCAAGCATCGTTACTCACTCCACTCCACAGCACATTTCCACTGCTGCCTGCCAGATTAGAAAATGATGATATTAGATCAAAACAACCTCTTTAAAATCTCTCTCCAGCAGAGAAAATGAAATTAAAATTGGGATGACCCACTGGAAATGAAAGGGTTTGGACATTTAAAGAGTAAATAGTTTTTGAATCACGGAGTGGCTCCATTGTAAATATCAAAGTTTAATGCTTCCTGTCAGAATCATGTAAAATTTGTGGTTTTGGATGAACTAAATAAAGTAGAATGATGTTTTATTTACACCATGGTGTACCACTATGACAGCAGTAATGAAGTTGTCTGAGAACTGGGCCCCAGTAAAGACAACAAGTTATTTGTTTATTTTTCTCTGCATAGAGTTCCAGCTGCGAGACATTTGTCATTTAGAATAAAGGAGACTGGGATCATTATAGAGTCAAGTAGAAACCACTTTTAAAGAGAGATCAATCATGTGGTCACGAGTGATCTGGTGCTTGTCAATTTATGGTATTCTGTGGTATCATCATTTATAGTATTCTGTGGTATCATCATTTATAGTATTCTGTGGTATCATCATTTATAGTATTCTGTGGTATCATCATTTGTAAATCCATTGTATATTTTATCCCACCATTCAAAACTCACATTATGAATGTGAAATAAATAAAATATTAGCAAAAAATTGCTAGAAAAATTGTGGTACTATATGTTGTTTGTGCTGTCACAAACATCACTACACAAATGTCACTATACAAATAAGTATTAAATAAACAAATCAAATCAGAAACTAAATTTAGCACAGGTCAATCTGTCTAACAAGACAGCCAAAAGATTCAGAACTGAGCACAGTACTAGATACATCACGATTTGCATGATTTCCAAGAACAGACTTTGGACCATTACAAGTCCACATGCTCAACTACACAGAAACAACAAGTATTTTAGGGTAGATTTGTCCTTTAAGACTGACCTGACCACTGTCAGGTCATGTCAGACTTCAGCTGCAGAGTGCTGAGCTCTAACACTCCTGTCTCCTCATCCTCCCTTTACTGCAAGTCCATTTTCTCTTCTAGTGTCAGGAGGAGGCTCTAATGAATCAGCCTCTTGAGCCAGGCAGAACTGTGCACAGCCTTTGACATTGCCAAAGAGTGTGTGTGCGTGCGTGCGTGTGAAAGACAGAGAGAGTGTGTGTGTTGCAGCCAGTTTCCCAGCCTCCCAGAACACAAAGCTGTCGTTTGTGGCTTCTGACAACTACAAAATCCCCACAGGCCACCAGAGCTGAAAGTGAATGTGTGCAGCATTTATTTTTTTGCCATATATGTGCTGTGTATGTTTATAAGTAAAGAAATCAATACAAAATCTGAAAATATGCAGTTGTTTCATATTTCTTCATATGTGTATGCATGTGCATTTGCATATGTCAAGCTGTGGCCACATACACCTATTTCACTGGGATGTGGGTAATCACTGCAAGACCAGACAAACAAAATAAAGCACACAACTATGGCACAAAAACAGGCGGCCATAAACCTAAAGATACACGACTGCTTTAACAAGACCAGAACCTCTTTTTTTCCTATCTTAACAAAACTACAAACAGAGGGCAACAAATCATTTCAAATATGGCAGTAAAATACAAACCAAATACAATACACGCACAATCAGACATGAACACACACAAACCAAACTCCTCTGACTGCTGCCTGATGACTCACTGCAGAGACAGATGTTATTTATCAGGGGAACACCCATTATAATTAAAACAGTTGCTAACAGCAAATCAGTGTCTGTCAATTCTTGGAAAGACAGATTTTGATTGATATCAATACACACGGTCACCACAGATCTGTGTGTGTGCGTGAGGCCTACAGAAAATACTGTAATTTTTTTCTTATATTGACTAAATCAGATAAGTGGTACAAAACAAAATTGTTAATTATTTAGATACTTAAGAAAACACTTAAAAATAAATTAATTTGACATACTGAACAGGGTTAACAAGAATAAACTTGTAATATGCTCAGTCCCTGTTATGCTGAAGGGCTGGGCTGAACATCAAGACGTTATTATCCATGTCTGATATGCCCAGACTTTTTATGATTTTACACCTAAGTCTCTACCTGAAAGGCCAAGAACTTTATTTTTTTATTATTTCTACCTTCTATAAAATCCATCTCTTCAGGTGGATTCCTGGACTTGTGTTATATTTCTAGATTACTGCAGCTGCTCATCTCTACAGTGAAACTTAAGTATCCTGCAGATGTCCTTTAGTATCTGCACCTGAATCAGCATTGCATTTTACTTAACAGTAGTGAATGAAATCAAAGGTACTTTGTACTAAATTGCATGTACAGTATATACTGTGGAGTTCTGAATGGATTTGGACTTGTACTTATGTGGGCAGCCTGTGTGTGTGGTTTGGACCAGCAGGGAGGGAGATAAGAGCAGCTGTGATGCCATCCAGATGACCGGAGAGGAGATGGCAGCCAGTGTCGGTGCCAAGTTAAACTAGTGTCTCAGGTCACAGAGATGATTAACTGCACCAAGCAACATGGGAAAGTTATGTAAACACGTGAATATGTTGGTCTGGAGGTTCGGAGAGCTGCCTTTTGACTGTGGGTTTTAGTCTCCAGAATCTGGGCAGTGGTGGACTCGAGCGGTTTGATGGTAAGGGGCTAAAAAAATGTAAGTTCTCTGCTGCCCCCATCAGCAGAGAACAAATGCATGTTGGGTTCAAAGGCCCCATTCCTATTTTGCATTTACTGTGAGGGTAATTTGGAGGGGACCTTTGCAGCATTTGTTTGTCCTTGTAGGTACCAGAGGAAAGATTGATTCCTGTGAATCTGGATAATGAAAATGAAGAAGTAAGAAAACATTTCTTAGATAGCCTCATGTACTGGATGCAACTACTCTGAGGAAAGTAATGTACAGCCACAATATCCACTTCTTTTTGGTATTTACTGTAAGTAAACGTGCTTGTCCTCTAATGTTCTTTCTCATGTGCCCACCATTTACTTGTAGCCATTATTGTTTATCAACAAGCCAGTGAACTCATATACCTTCTGTAAAACTCACTATAAATGGCATCACAATCAGGTGATGACATTAATAAATGGAGGCAATCACAACTGGACTGATAGTCAGCAGATAAGAGGAAAAGGAGGAGAAATTAGGATAGAGAGAAACACTCTCACACTCAGGAGGAGAATAAATGACAGTCACAGAAAGAGAAACTGAGACTGAAACAATAGGGTAGAATGGACAGCTACGGACTTCCAGAGAAAAAAAAGAGCATAATGGTGAGAAGGTAAATGACCAGTGGAAAGTTTCAACGTTAGTTTTTTTTTAGTCCACTAAATGGTTTAGCAGTCATGTGGGTTTTATACATCTCTGTTCTCTCCCTTTTTTTTTTTTGCCAGGATCTCATCTTGTCTTAACAGTGTTCTCTGTTGTGCTTACTCCCCCAAACCCCTCAGGAACGCCTGGTCCTCTCGTTCATTCCAACCCCTGGTGTGTGTGTTTGTTGCCCGATCATTTGGACACCTGCACAACTTTACTAGAAGTGTTTCAGTCTTTTACGTCCAACATTTCTCATGAACACATGAGTCACATTAAACTAACTAACAAGAATAGTCAGTGAAAGAGAAAGTGAAAGAGAAAGAACATAATAATATTTTCCATTTTACTTAAAGACACTTGTATATTAACAATGAACACAATGAATATGTGCAAAGTGAAAGGAGTTACTCATGCTGACAAACACAGAGAGAATTATAAATAGTTACCCTCACATTTACAGAACATTTCAGCACCTTTGGGTCAATCTTTTTGTTTTACGACCCGCTCTCATTAGGGGTGTTTGCAGCTACAGCAGCTGTTTTCTGTGAAAAAGTTCTAATAAAACCACTGTACGCTACCTGCCCAACACCTGGGGCAAATACTCAAATACTGCTCCATATCTATTCGTGTTAGTTGTGCCGTCATTGTAGGTAGGCCAGTTTCTAATGGCTTATTTGTCACTCAGCTTTTGTCTTGTAATCGTTCAGTTTAAAATGTCCCCACATTCACTGCGGTGAGTAAGGTGGATGCCAGGCCCCCAAGCTGAGATAAAGCCTTTGTATTCCCATATTTAATAGTGCAATTACAATTGAATTATTGGTATCTTATATTTAGTTAAAAAAAGCATCTTTAAATATCAAAATTGAAAACAGAACACCTACCCAATAAACAAAAATCCAAATGTTTGGTTGCAGCCCTACCAACACTAAATGAGAGACTAGCTGTTGGAGCATTTAGCAGCTAAAGAGCCAACCATGTCTCTGAGGAGTTGTTAGGGGGATGAAATTATACCTTCATATTAACACTAATGTGGTCTATGTCTAGCGGTGAAAGATTTAATTCATTCATCGATTTTATTAGTAAAAACTGTCAGCATGTCAAAAAAGAAACAAGATACCTAATTCAGTTACTTAGTGTGTATTACTTCTATCTGTGCAGGACAAACTTAATCGTATAAACCACTACCAAACTCATTAAGGGATTACACTGACAGCTGTGTATCCACTACCTATTGTGCAGTAATTTATAAATGGAATAACAGAAGTGCAGCCAAAACACTAAGACCCTAAATGGCAAACATGCCAATGTGTCAGCTCCAATTGGTATCCTGTGACAACTACTACAGTGAGACAAAAATGTGACAACTTTAAAGTATAGATTAAGTTAGAAAATATTAATGTACTCATTTAGAATTGTTACTGTTTTCTACTGGAAATTTGTCACAAACATTTACAGACATAAAACATTAAAACACAGCAGTGCAGGTTTGAGTTCAGATCACTGCAGCTGGTAAAATCAGAACTAAATGGATCAAAGTGTTTAATGAAGGAAAAATGCTTAGAAATCTCTGATTCACCTCTACACAGGCGCTGCTGCAAACTACTGCTTTTTACTGATGAAACGTACATGTAGGTGTATTGGAAAGTCAAAGTACTGCAACTAAATCCCAAACATGCTGTGCACGATAACATTCAACATACTGATCTAAATATACCCGTAAACACAGCGTTATCTACTAGCTTAAGTTGCAGCACTAATCACCCACGGTCTTGAACACATCTGAAGCTCTTGGCAGCTAAATCAGTGGAGAGCTCAAATAGTCTCATGCGGGGTTAAAATATCCAGATATGATGACGACTGTCGCCTACATCTGACTGCAGCTGTACTCTGGGAGGTATCTGACACATTATGAGACACGTCAGCGAGCAGAGCCGCATTGTTTTTCCCCCCTGACCTCGCAAGCCCCAGACCTGGAAGATCTCCCAAACTGGGACTGAGAGACTAAATACATCTGACAGACAAAGAGGGAGAGTGGGAAGGTAAGATAACAGTGGGAGACAGGACAGGACAGGCAAAGAGACACACAGAGAGCATGGACTGGGATACTTCTCATTTGCATTTTTGTCTTCTTTAAAATATATTCAGTGGTCCTAATTGCAGTTACAAAGCAAAGAAAAAAAAAACATAAAAGTCCAAACGTCCAAAAGTTTTTCTACTCAAAACAACACAGGAACAAAGGTCTAAAAAAAAAAAACAAGGATACATTAGGCTTATTGTCAATAAATAAGGACAATGCTATTTATTTGTTTTCATCCAAAGTTTCATGACATTTGTTTAGGATCTGCTAACAGAACAGTTTGAGATGAACGAACTGCAAAACACTTCGTTCACTATCAAATATTTCACTGGTTATTTTTCCAATTGTTTAGTCTATGAAAATATTGAAATTTTCAATTATAATATTATATATATATATAATATTATAATCTATTTAAATCACAACTTTGGTGAATGTCTTATTTTTTCAATTATTTTTTTGTTTAAAATGATACCACACAAAAACCTATCTTGTTTCACATCATGGAATTAGAGGATGTTCAGGACCGTCTCTCTATATTTGCCTTAGAAATGGCTTAACTCATTGATTATTATTAATTAATCAATTATCAAGGTATCAGGTAAAGACAGTCAAACACAAGAAAGAGAAACAAGAAACTAAACAGAGAGAATAGGGAAGCCAGATAAATTCAAAAGTTTTTAAATACACAACTGACCTCCACTGACATCTTTGTGTGAGCACGTTTTAAGTTGATCTGGATTAAACAGCGAAGGAACCATTTCTTAAAATGTGGAAATGAAGCAGGGCCTGTGCAGCCACATGAAGCAAAAACTAAAACATTTCAAAATCTTGAAAGGCTGACCATGAAATAAGCAGATGTTCACTCCCTACAGAGCTGGCACAACCAGCTAAAACAAGGCCGAATAGATCAGGGTGTAAAAACTTGTTGGAATTAGAGACAAAAGTAATAGGCAGGAGAAAATTAAAACTTTATTTGAGCCAACAAAAGTGGTAGTAAAGTAGAGTTTTAATGGCCAAAAGCTGAAGGGTTTGCGAGAGGGGAAGCTTAGCAGTGTTTTGTGTAGAGGCACTTGACCTGCTCTTGTTGTGATTAATAGAGTCAAAAACCCATTATCATGGAGAAAATACATTATCTGATAAGAGTCAAGGAACCAGTCAGTCTGTAAAGTGACTCATAATTGTCAAAGTCATAATTTGACAAACAAGATAATGGCAAGTTTTCCTGACCACAAGTAGGACACAGAATGACAGAAACTTCCATCTTAGTACAACGTCTGGCCAGACGCAGATAGTAAGGTTTGCAAGGTTTCACAAGCTTATCACAGGCTAAAGCTGTGTCATTTATTCAGAACTTCCATAAAGTTCTCAGTATTACTCCTTAACTTTTACCTTCTGTGTCCTTGAAAAAACAAAACAAAAAGGAGGGCGGAGACGTTTGGGCAACAGACCAAACTTTCCACTTTCCATTTGAGACTTTTTCCACCATTTTATTCCCATCAACTGTAAGTGTTACAGTGTAATATAATACTCATAACAGAGCTGTGCTGTTGATGCACTCAACAGGTGTTTTAAAAGCTTGAGCAGGAGCTGAAATGGGAGGTGTTGACGTAAATATCCTTACCTCTCAGGGGACTGCTTGAGTTAACAATGTCTCGCCAACTAGGACAGAAACAGACAAACACGTCATTAATTTCTGCAAACGCTACAGGTACCCACTAAAACGGTAGTATGGAGAAATCTGTAGTAATTAAGGAGACACATTCATTGGCTTTAATATTATTTACCCATTGTTAATATTTGAATCTGTAATACCAGGGTCCAAAAGCACAAATTAACAAGGAATGAGTGAAAACGTCCTACAGAATGAAACCAATCAATAATCCTTAAAAGTCTTTATGCTCTGTAATTCAAACTGTAAGTGGAAAAATGTCAAATCAAAAAGAAAATATTTCCACTAACACCTGTTATATTTCTTTTTCATCAGATTTATTGGATTTATGTTACTTTTACATCCAATTGTTTAGGTGTCCTTTTATACATTTGGAACAAATTACAAACTAGCCGCACTATTTTGAGACAGAGCAGAACTTGTGACTAAATGTCTTGCATAGGAAATGTTGAATGTTCTTCCTCTTTCATGAATCACTTCAAAAACTGAAGACCTTGTAGGAACAAGCACATGTTGTTCACAAGTTGCACTATTTTCATTATGCTCTCTATTACAGGGACCTCTGCCATCTCTGGATATAGCTCAGCTAATAAGCTAATCATGTGTATTTGTACTGGTAAATTCTTGTGTAGGCCTAAACGTGTCTATTCTCAGTCACAGTGGTCAGCACTTTCCACTACGAAGAGTAGGCTGTGTCTGTTCACTGGACTGGCAGCTACACTGTGCAGCAGGCAGGGAGTCGGTTTGCCATTGATAGCCATCTATGTCATCTGCACAAACACCAACTATGTCAACAACAGGAAGCACAGCTCACCATAGGAGAAAACAAGGGCTATTGATAGCATGTGAGATGTGTTATTGCTGATGGTGCTACGCCTGAATTCCTTTTTAATGATAACTGGCTACTGGGATTTTTGGGACTGGTCTAGAATAACACATCAAACTATTCCGAACCTATGTCAAAATCATGGACCTGTGGAAAGAACAATAAGGTTAGGGTTACGCTCATTCAAAACTAGTACATAAGACAACCTGTCAAACCATGTTTGAAATCAAATGTGTAATAGTAACCACGCTCACATTAATGTCAGAAAGGTGTTGGAGGGACAAGGTTTCCAAAGCTACTCAGTCAACATCTAATGGAGTATAATGGCCATTTTAGGGAGATCAACCTTTGCTGAAACCACACGACTAGTTGGTATTTAATAAAAACAGTAACAGTAAAAGATGATAGCCCAGTAATAGACTGTCCAGGGGATCTCGGCTTGGTTATCTGTGCACATCAAGGCCTATTCAGCCCTGGTTTCCTTCAACCAGATACAGTATATCAAGACTGTGCCTAGAACAAGTTCACATCTGGCATCAGCATCACAGTCTTAATTTCAGATGGGTCTCAACTGAACACTTGGAGGTAATGGATTATCCATTCATCACAAGGTTTAATGTCTAGTAAGGGCAGGTCACTACCTACAGCCAGGACATAATGATTAGATGCAACACAGCAACTGGAACAACAACATTAACTCTGCTTCAAGTCATTAACCAGGCCAGGTACTGCACTAGACATACTAATCATTTTTACTTTGGACAAAATGCAGGGGGACAAGGAAAAACAACACAGTTACATAACAAACTTTTCTGCTGACCGCTGTGGTGGCCTCAGTGATTTGGTGGATGTGACACAGCATGGTCCCCTCGGCCTCATTATGTAAAATTCAAAGTTATTTTAACTAAATATTTCTTTAGCCAGGAGGTCAAGCAACTACTATTGGACAGAAAGTACCTCAAAGCTTCAAGTTTTGGCCTGAGGTTTCCCCAACGGTACTACTTTATAAAAAAAAAAAATATGACAAGATGAGAGTCGACTTTGCTTGCTGTCTTGTTAGTTTTTCCACAGTTACACAACAACCCACCATCTCATTAATCTGATTCTGTCAGATGAGTTTAGGGAGATGCAATGAGAGCCACAGTGTCCAGTCTGTTCTGCACTTCTCTCATGGCACATTGTCTCAATTTTTGACTTTTGTGAAAATGAAAGAGGATAACTGAGTGAGATGATAAGAACAGGACACATGAGCAAAGTAAAGCTAACACCAGAGCAGCAAGGTTGAACTGGGAAGCAAATAGTTTAGTTTGATCTAAAGAAAAAACAGTAGGTGTAAATATCTAAATAAATAAATGTAAAATATGTATAAAAATGTTATTTTCTTCACCTTTACAGCAAATGACACTTTAGACTGTCAGGACAGTGCTCATTTAGCAGGAAACATCAGCAGATAGAGTTGTTCACAAGTAAAAGTCAACCCACTTATTAAAGTTGATTTCACATGTTTGTTTGGATTAAAGCTAACTCTTCTCCCATTTCAAATTTGAGTAGGTAATACATTTGACTAGCTGACTACTCACTAAATTTAAATAATTCACCCTCTTGAGTTGAGACTTGCCAGCTGATTTTTTTAATATTAAAAACTGAATTGGGTGCCACCTGGCCAAAGAACATCTGGCAGCAAAATAGCAAGATTCCACCTGGCAGCAGCAATTTTTCTTTAACATGGTGTGACTCTGTCTGTGCTGACCATAATCTGACTACTGTTGACACTGCTTTATAAGAACCTCTGTGTGTGTGTGTGTGTGTGTGCCCACCATTATGCTACTACGGTCCATAAACTAAAGGTTATACAACCTAAGACTTTACCACAATAGATGAGTCACTTGTTCCAGCTCCAATAAATAAGCAATGGCTGAAAATGAAGTTGAAGCAATGGCTGACTATGAAGACAAATAGCTATGTAACAAACAATCCAATTAAGATTTATTCAGAATGCATTTGACTAAAATACAGTAGAGACTGAATTTTCATTTTGGATCCACCCACCTCTGTGTACTTGCTGCCACTTTACACACACATGCAGCTACATGTGCAAACATGTGCGCGCCAATATCAAACTCCGACAGGGGTGGACAGGTGTACATTATAATCCAGTTGAATTCAAATGCTCTACAATTTACACAACATTTATTGTGCAAGTGTGACACAACACACAACACAGTGGGGCCATATTTGGGCTGCATTGTAAGGAGTGCCCATTACAACTCCCAGAGCTCATAAAGTGAACAAAATGACAAAAATTTGATGTTGCACAAACTGTGGCTTCAGAGATCCCCAGAGTCCTATAATCATTGTGATGTTTTTACAATATATAAATATTTAAAATTTCATAGGTACCATAAATAGAAAAGTACTACGGTGAAATAGTTTGCTTTTCCACATCTCTTCTCTGGCTGTGCCTCATCATCCCACGTATCCCACTTTAAACTTAGAATTCAGAAAGTTGCTTATGTCTTATTGTCCTTCTTCCTGTGCTTAGTCCTTATAATACAGTACAATTACAGACTTTAACCCATCTGTAAAATGTCTTTTATAATATTATATTATATTATAATATTATATTTAACCCTTAACACAAAAATGAGCAGTGTTCATTTTATACTACATAAACCACACCTATAAAAGTCATTTCAAGCACTGTAGCCCATATCCAGATAATTTTCCACTGTACAACAGTTGGGTATTTTCACACACAGCTTAGGATAGATTGTTTGGCTGATGAAAATTTGCAATGACATATTCACATAAACACACATAAGATAAATATTGAAAACACAGAATCCTTTAATAACTAGGATCATCACCAGAGAGCTGTAGTTTCTTTAACTTTTTAATAGTAGGGATATCCTGTTGGTCTTTCAGAGACACACACACACATACACACCCACAAATCCAGACCCACCCAAATCTCAGCCCAGGAGGAACCACTTCATGCCAGACCAACTACACAATAATCCAATTTGGACTGTTTAAAGAAAAACATAACCACATAGGCTGCAGAGAAGCGCTGGGATTGTGCAGAAAGATGATACTGTAACTGAGTTAGACCCCTGCAGCAGCTAATGTTTTGTTGGACTAAACCTTTCTCATCACTAAGTAGGTCTGAACAACAGCATTAAGGAAAGGAAAGGAAATTCATTACAGATTTTATTTATCATTTCCCATCTATTCGTGTACATTAAAATACAAGACAACCATTCAACATGTGTGGGTAGAATGTTAATTGTTGTCTGTTGCTCTGGTGTGATGACACAGTCTCCTGCTACTCTTTCTCTCATGTTGATCTTTGCTCAAATCTGGCGGTCGGCCACTTTCTACAAAGCCTTTCTGAAGAGATCACCCACACAGCTGTAGTAACAGGAAGAGAGGCTCGCTGAAGAATGAGTTCAGGCAGAGTACATAACACAACTTGTGGAGATTGAAGGACTGTATAGTGGGTGGGTACGAGGGCTGCGAAGTGTCCATAAAAACACTTGAGCCAGAATTCAGATTCAGATTCTCATTTACTCCTTCTATCAGAGTCAGAGCAGGCATTACAAACAATGATTACTTGGGTGTGATCTACAACAAAGGAATAACATATATAGTAATCTAGCAAACAAACTCTAACAACACACATTAGTATGACAATTTAAGGGTTAACCTTGTATTCAGAAATGTACCACTTGGCCACAAAATGCCACAAGGGGGTGCATACCACAATCGAAGTCTGTCTCCAGGGAAATTACATGATGGTACAGACTAGTACAGCTTTGCTACATAAACAAAGTGTTATGGAATAATAAACCATCTCTGACTCCTCAGAACATAATCATTTGCTAAAGACATCACAAATGTGCGATCTGTTTCCGCCACCGAGAACAAAGTGTCAACACAGGGGTCCATCAGTCACTAGAATCAACCACTTTGATTGGCTTGCCTTCCTAACCCAGCTAGCCAAAATAAAGAACCACTAAACACTCGAGTTTCTTTTAATTTGCTTTTAAGAATAATAACTCAAAAATGTAATACATTAATCCAAAACGCTCCTCTTCAGGGGAGGTCAAAGGTGAGGCACAGTCATACAGCCGCTTCTCTGGAGCTGATACAGATTCAGATGAAAAATAATTTACAATCATATAAAGCCACTGAAACAACGTGTGTCAGGTTAAGTGTGCCTGCCAAGTTCACATTCCACTATTTGTAAAAAGGAAAGTGCCTGCTGGCTTTGTTCAGTCACATTAATAAATGCAAGCTTTATTTTTAGTAGCCTATTAGTTATCCAAGCATTTACTGTCACAAAAAACACTTTTGTTTATGGTCATTAACCAATTAAGTCCAGGGTTGGTTTTAGTTGACCTAAACACATGAGCCACTGGTAACCAACCCACAAACTGGCAAATCCGAGGCAGATTTGATACCTGTAAACTTGCAGCTGCCAGTTCCAAGAATCAAAACTGTCATAAATATCTGAAAGTAAAACTTAGAAATTAACTTTGGTACTTACAATTATCAATTAGAGCTCTGCCAATGCAAACAGGTCCACGCGGCAGGAGAACTGTGTGTGTCTGAATACAGTTAGTTACTATAATCACTAAGCTACACAAGAAGGTGGCGCAGTAGGCAGGGCAGTTGGCAATTGTTAAGTGTTTATGAACCCCAGGTTTTGCAGTTCGCGTCCCAGTCACTCCCTAGTGTCGGTCCCAAGCCCAGTGGGGAGGGCGTCAGGAAGAGCGTCCGGTGTAAATTCCTTGCCAAATCAAATATGCGGAGTGATTCGCTGTGGCGACCCCGAAAGGGAGCAGCCACAAGAACTTACACTATAATCACTAAACCAATTTTCTTTTTTCTTTATGGGAATACTTTGCATGTAACACACAAACACACAGACATGTTTGTTTCAATCAATCAATGGGACTTTACATTGTTTGACATATGTTTCCTGGATATTTACCCTAACTTCAACATAATCTTAAACAAAGTTATCACTCTAAAATTCGATGATTTGCATGGTGGGAACCAGCATTTAGTCCCCGAAGGGAGGGAATGTTCAGTCCCTGCAAACACACACACACACCTATTTGTCATATTTTCCCCGTATTGTTACGTCTCAGAGTCCATGAAACAGATTTTTCCAAACAGGCCCAAACTGATGAAATCATCCTCAAGATGCATCACTGCACTCTCTTTCCCCCGCAAGACGGATGACTCCATTCATCTCAGCAGTAAACAATTGTTCTTGAAACACCAAACTGTATCAATGACCCATAAAGGGCACAGAAACCATTTATGTGGGGATATCACATGTCCTTGTGTTACAGTCTGTGTTTGTCTGACTTCCACCTCATGGCATATCAGTGACCGTCCTGGAAGAACAGTACAAAAGATTAGTTCTATCCAGTGATTTCCTATGCTGAGGTAAAGGAAATACAGCCTCTTCACATGCTTCCCATCCTGCAACAAGAGTACCTGACATGTGACAGGTCACCACACACCTCTTATACGGTATCTCTCCCTGGCTCTGACCAGATACATCCACAGTGGAAACTCTGTGACTGTGTGTGTGGGGGGGAGTTGCTGCTAGCAGAACTTAAGTTTATCAAGTATCTCTCCATCACAGCTGAGGCTACACTGGCAGCATTTAGTTATTTAGTATTATACAGCTCTGGGGAAAAAAAAAAGAAGCTGTGAAAAAAGCATGAAAGCTTATTCCACCAAAATTGCTTCCTGAACACTTCCTAAGTTAAAACATTAGTAATGTGTTATGTAAAAATGATTATGAACTTGTTTTGTTTTGGGGTTTTTTACATTATGTGAGGTCTGAAAACACTGGACCTTTTCTGGTATTTTGAATTTTCTGCAAATAAATGCTCTAAATGACAATATTTGTATTTGGAATTTGGGAGTTATGTTGTCAGTAGTTTATAG
>JAUMHL010000001.1:18612661-18631347 GCA_032362345.1 Sandelia bainsii
GACCTCTCTCATCTTTTTAAGTGGGACAACTTGCACAATCGGTGGCTGCCAAATACTTTTTTGCCCCACTGTATGTACTCATCTTATTTTGAAATGCAATGCCAAGAGCAGTAGAGCAGAAATGAAGTGAGTAGATTGCCAAAAGTTACATATTCATTTTCTGTCAAACAGAAAAACGCAAATATTGCTTAATATGCTTAATTTCTCAAGTGGTATTTTTAGAAAGGTATGCATGGATGAGAGGTCATACTGTATTAGCAAATGTAACCCAGTAAACACATACAAGGGCAACTCGACTATTTGTGATGCAGCAGGAGAGGAAATAAACTGTGGATTAGCACCAAGGTGGATCAAATATCACCACACACATAGCTCACACTCCACCACAGCAATCACTGCCATTTAGCTGTGCATTGTACCCTGAAATACACCGTCATTACTATAGACAGTTCTGGTAATGTGCTAAAAACATACGTCAGACACAAGTGAAGGACAAGAGATCTCGGGGACACACAAGTGCAAAAACACCCACAGTAATGACTCTGTGGGATGTCACATTTCATAAAACAATAACAACAGTAACCACTTAGATTGTTTGTCATGTAAACGTCAGCATGGTTTCGTAAGATGACATTCAGTTTCATGTCACGTCTTACTACACCACACATCCAAATAAAACTCACTAAGTTAGTTAGAAACCATGACTAAGGACAACAAACAACTGCCAAAACAAAGCATTACTCTGCAGTGCTGACACAGCGTTCTAGTTTAGCAGCGTCGTGAATGAGAATCATGCTTTAGAACACAAGTTGACCCAGTTAGAGACCAACGCAGCGCAGCACATACATACAGTAACACTAGGATTCAGCAGCCAGCTAAGCTCAGTGCTGCCAAGTGCGATTTGTCATTGGGTGTGCGATGATAACATCACGGTGACTGTGTGTCTGCTGTGTGTGTGTGTGTGTGTGTGTGTGTGTACACAAAGAGGAACCAAGGCATGGGTGTGCCGACTGAAAAAGTGGTAAATGCAGGTGTATGGTCAGAGAGGCAATAAAGCATGTCCCAATGAAAAATAAACAATGTAATGATCAGTGCACAGAAGGTTAGGTACAGAGTGACTGAGTTACTGAGCTCAAAAGCTCACCGTCAGAGCTCGATGTTGACAGGATCAACACCCATATAGAAGCTTCTTGCATTGTGAGACACACACACACAGCCGAAGCTAAATGGATCTCGCATGAACCATGAACACACAGTGAAGTATGGATTCCCTTTTGGCAAACAAATACAAACCCTAAGGTCTTAACTGTGAAGGCTATTATTTTTCCAGTAAAGATGCAAAATGACAGTGGGTTTAATGAGTAGATCTGGTGACCTGGAAGATTTCTAATCTAATCTCCATATTAATACAGACCCTCAGGGGAACAGTGATGGGGAAGCACTCCCTCCTTACTCCACAAACAATGGCTGCATACTCACACTCGTGGCTGGCAAACAGCGCAGGCAAAACACAATCCAAGTCAGTGCCATTGTGTGCTCACAACAGCAGTATTTCATTGGTCATCAACAGTCAAAGCAACAATTATTATTGAATAAGAATTATGGCTCTAACTTCAGATTTAATAATACTGTTCTAGTTATATAATCTTAACCAGGTAGGTTTATTTTATGACATGACAGAACAGTTGATTATCAGGTCACATGAGCTCAACATCATAAACTCAATGACTGGCTAAAGATAGCGTATTCAGATAAGACACAATATATTCAGTCTCATTATTCATGAACTCTCAAAGTGAATAAAAGTCTAATTGTCCGGTGGAGTCGACATTCTTGTGTCTGCTCAGTCTGAACTTTCGTGATCTCAAATGCATGACACTCAGAGAGACAGTTTCATAAGGTGATGACCACAGGGATCAAAAGAGCCGCTGTCTGCCTCAAAAGCTCATTTAGCCAAAAACTTGGCACCTCTCTTTCTCCCATGGTCAGAGGCTGACCCCACTGCCATGGTTACTTCACTCTAATATCTATGCAAAAGTCCTCTCACTGCATGGGAACACCTACTGCTGGCCAGGCTTTGGCCCTGGCCCCCTCACACACAAATAGAGGGAAGCCTGTGTAAACAGAAACATATTATGAACCTAATGCAAAATAGACACACATGCACATATCAATACACATGCAAACACATCCAAAGTGATGGCTCATGGATTCATTAATGAACATACACACTGTTGGACAAAAGTCAGCTGTGCCCTAAGCCAGGCCGGAGGCTTTCAGTAATTCATCCACCCACGAGTGTATAATAAAGTTATTCTAACCCCACCCCGCTGGGACCTCTGTCTCTGGCAGCCAAACAACTCTGGAATCTAAACACTTAGCCCACAGATGTATCACATCAAACAGCACCCTCGTGCACAATAGCATGAAACAAGAGCCGTGCTCAGCTTCGCCTGACTCCTACAGTCAGAGGAATCAGAGCATTAAAAACAACATGCTGCAAGTCGCAGATCAGTTGCAGCTCAATGCAACTTTTCACGTTTGATATCGCTCTCCCTGTTCCTCACAAGCATCAACACCAACCCAACCAGAACAGATTGGTACTTTTTTTCCCATCATCTGAATTTTTAACTTGAGACCTCCTGAATAAAGGCCCGATAACATCTTTTTTGCAGAAAAATTAATTCACTCCCATAGAAAATCTCTCTTAGTGGAAAAATATATATGAAATAGTTTATTGTGTCAAGTTCAACATTGGTGAACCCTGATCAAGAAATTCATGCCACTAATAAAAACCAAACAATTCTGACAGTAAACCACAGTGTGTTGTAATTAGTTGTGTTGTATCATCCTTTGTGCCAGAGTTTAAACTGCTCCAATGGTTTTATATCACTTTAGTTCATTTCATTTTTATTTCTAATTTCATGTTAATTACTAGATGCCAAGACAAGTCTTTAAAACCTTCAGTTTACTTTAGAGGAACAGTTTGACAATTTGGGAATTATGCTTATTCACTTTCTTGCTCTAAGTTAGATGGGAAAATACTGCTCGTAGCAGTAGACATGTTAATTTCAATTTCGCCTGTTAGCAGTGCTGGCAGAATCGTAACTTTTTACTGTACAGAGTTTAGCTCGATAAATATCTTCTCATCTCATCAGCAGAAAGGTCTCCAACCGTCCTATTAATTCACTGCGCTCCATTGTTGCCTAATAATATGGTTAGTAAAATGTTATCCCTGTGAGATTTTAATGTGGTTTGATTGGGAGTAACATACATGTATACAGGTACACACTCTCAGCCAGGGGGTATAACACTGTCCAACTCAGCAGGCCTCAACCCTGCCTGACCAAACCCAGAGCTACAGGCTGAAACAAGCCAAATCAATGACAGATGAAGTCAAAATCCAGAGAGACCAAGATAATAAACTGAAGTCTGCTTACGCGCAAACACACACATCCTCTAACAAAGGAACAACACTGGAGTCCAAGTCTCAATCAATTAGCAGTGTGCAGAGAGAGTGGAACCACATGTTTTTGATAAGTCCTCTAGCAGAGCATGGTGAGGTAATGATGAAGTCATCTCTGTCCTCTGGACAGGTTCAAATTCACTGGGCTGTGTGCATTTTAAATTGCTTCAAGCTCACAAATGCACACACATGCTTTAGGTTTTTTGAGCGGTGCAGGAAAAAAATATTGCACAAAAACATTTTACTTCAGTTTGCAGTAGGTCAAGGCCAGATTATGATTAGGAAGCTGCAACATGTAAGAAAAGCAGCTCATCTTCTTGCACACACCTGTAACTCAAAGAGCTCCTCTACTAATCACAAAAGAACCAACTTCATCAACATAATTTTCTACTTTGATATCGCTCTCCGTGTTCTTCAGTTCCTGTTTCCCCAAAATATTCTCAAGCAATCAAGTTTTACTACTGACACGCCTCATTAACAGCCCCCGCAGACTGTACCCTCACAACCAGTCACTGCCACTCTCATATTAGTGTCACTTAATCTATGAGGCTGTCAGTCTGTTCCCCTACTACAGTGGACACTACTTCCCCTGTCTCAGCACAGATCTTGAGTTACTTAATCTCAATCTTGCCTCTCGTTATTATAAAACCATTTATTCAGGGAGAGAAAATAAACGAGAGAGCTCAGACAGAGAGAGTGAAAGTGAAAAAACAAAAACATTCCCCCTACACTTTGCTTTATCAAAATGTTATTCTGGACATTGTAGTTCTATTGAAATTTAATATGGCCATGGAGAACACTAAATTCTGATTTCCTGGTGCGTTATTTTGAGACCGCTGCATTGCTCTGATATACTCTATATATACTTTGATATAAATGATTAGGCTCTCACATTGAATAAACTGTGCTCAGAAGTGATATTCCTCTTCTTCACCCAGTAGGACAGCCTACAAGAGCCTGAGACCATCCCTGTCTCACCTCCCTAGAGTCACAAGCAACTGCAATATTCATGAGGAGCACAGGAAACACTTAGCAGCAAAACAAGAGAGAAACTGGAGTTTACATCAAAGAAGAATCACAGAGATGGAGGAAAAATAAATATGGAGCATGCTTGCTGCAGAAGAAAACAAAGAAAAGGAAAAATCATGTATGTCAGAGTGCAGGTCTGGTGGACACAATTATCATATTTGTCTAGGAGCTTTTAAGTTCAGGCGAGCAAGACTTGTGGAAATGGATCTCCTCAGAGAGTCATTACAGGTTGAGAAATATCCGAGAGCCAGAGGTGCTGAGGAGGTGCTCAGGGGTAACAGAAGGGAGGGAGAGGTGGAGGTCTGTCTGCCAGACGTTTGATCTGCACAGCTTTTAAGGCATGAGGAGAGAAGTCAGGCAAGAAAAAAAAAAAAAGTAAAGAAATGTGGAATCTGAGAGGAAGAGAGATAATAGGTGTAGTTACTTGTATTTGCTCTGAATTGCTTTTATGTGACATAAAAATAAAAAAAATAATTTAAAGCCCTTTTGAATAACACCATAAGATCTCTTACTTTGGCGTCTCATAGTGGTCGTATCACAAAATACCACTAAAAAAATTGGACAAGGGGTCTGAAAATGACCAGACCTAAACAACATGCAACAATTTACGGGTCAATAATAAAGGAACTGTCTCATTTTTCAACAAATAATAATGTGAAATATTGTATACACATAACAATATATAAAAAGCACATATGAAGAGACTCCTTATTTTCAGTCATTTTATATATCACTGAAATACGAGATTATAGATAAAGAAAAAGTTTTTTCACAAATGTGTGTTGTGTGGTATTTGAATCCCCATTAACCACAAGAGACTCTACACTGTACCTGAACTCATCCCATAAATAGAGCACTGCAAAATATAAAAAGAGCTCTGTTTTCTCCCAGTGAAAGGTCAACATACCTTTAAAAAATGACAAACACTGCAGCCTCTGTGACTGACTGCTTAAAGTAAACAATACCTACCTGTGTTTGAATGTCCCACATACACTGTCACACGCTGATGAATAAAACAACTTTACAGTGCTGATAATAATTTAATAAAATATTAGATTATTAGATTATTATTAGATTATTTCTGATCACTGTGGTAAAAAAGACTTTTTGAAACACCAGTAATTACACGTCCCGAACAGACGAAGAAAAGCTCTTATTTACCTGCTGTGAGGAGGTCCCAGGATAGTAGCTGACAGAAACACAACTGTCCTCGGAGCTTTTCGGATCCACGTTTGAATTCAGTGGTTCCGTTGGAGCGCGACGTGTCAGAGCACTTTCACTGATGTTCAGTCAGCACTGCGATGTGGACCCTCTCCTTGCGGACTGTGCAGGCTGCACACATGTTGTGCAGATCTGCTCTAGTTTGCCGGCTGCATGCCGGAAGTACGGACGCACAATATGGCAGGAAGTGAAGTCTCATCCACTGAAAGCGACGCATTTGTTTTCGCAAATTCGATGCCTGTGACGGAGCACACGTGATCGAGGCCGGCAGTTGCTAGTATACAGTATATTATTTATTACTTATATTGTTTGTGTCCCAATCATAGACTGTATATAAAGACAGACCTTTATACAGTCTACGGTCCTAACTCAGACACAAGGAGTAGTATATGGTCATACTATAACACAGGCTTTGGACGATGTGAAGCGGCTAACGTGACATTCTGTATTACTCACAGGATAAAGCTTGTAAATACATATGTAAATGCATCAAAAGCCTAATATGCTGCTGTACGTGTTATATAATTGTATATATAATGTCTGTTGTGTCAGTGTTAGTTAGTGTTATGATGCCTTTATCACTCAAGCATGAACTCATATACATGTTACTTGTAATTAATATTTTTGCCAAAACAGAATCTACTAAGTGTAGCACGTATAGAAATAGCAAACATGACTGGTGCATATATGCTGCACTGCCTCCATCTAGTGGCCCTGACAGTGCGAATGAAAAATGTATCATACTAGTGCAGATTCAAAAGGTTTTGCTAAGAGTTTCTGATTAATTGAATTATTTCACTATGGTAGTATTATGGTTCATTTTGTTGATATTATTAATCCCAGTGGGAAATTATTTGTGGACAGCAGCTACATTCAAGCTACTACTACTACAACTGCTCTACTAAACCACAGCCGCCCCTAATGTGAATGAGGGGGCTTGATAAAATGGAACTTAAATCTTATAGATAGCATAGGTGATTAGGTTTGGTCATAATGACCTATTGGTACTCTAAGGACCCAGTGGCCTAATGGATAAGGCATCAGCCTCCGGAGCTGGGGATTGTGGGTTCGAGTCCCATCTGGGTCGTATTTGTAATGGGTGGCAAGTAACTCAGTGGCTAAAATAGTCATTTACAAACACCGGGCTACAAAACCTCAGAGTAGCATCGACATGTATTATCTGGCAGTTGTCCCACAACAATTTGTTAATATAATCATTATTAAATGTAAGTGGTTAGCATTAGAGAAAGCCCCCAAAAACTACAAAAACACTAACTTGCAAAAAATGCCACAACTTCTGGCCATGGTTAAAAATCATCCATCAAGTCTATGATCTTTGCAGTCAGGTACCTCTGTTAGGAGCTGCTGTCCGTGTTAGTGGCGAAGAATAGATGATGAGTAGATGGCCCAAAGTACCAATATGGAAAGAGTATTATCACCACATGGGAGGGAAATACCAGGAACATCTTGAAATTTTCACTGATGGGCCAATGGATCTGGAAAAGTATGCAACAGGAGCAGCCTGTAAGCAAAGAATTGAACACTAAGATTTATCAAAACAGAACTATATTATTATTAATTATGATATCTATCTATCTATCTATCTATCTATCTATCTATCTATCTATCTATCTATCTATCTATCTATGCTGTACTGATGCCAGTTCAGTGGACAGAACAGATCCAACCTCAGAAGAGTGTTGATATTTTATGATTCACTATGATCAGTTTCATGCACTGGATTTGAAACATCACACATCTAGTTTGGACCTAGTTTATGAGAACCTGTTGACCTTCAGTAGAGTTTAAAGGACGGTGATCAGGTTACATTTAAGTAGATGCTGTAGGAGTACACAAAGTCACAAGTGAAAGTGAATTGAAGTGCCACTTCAAATTCTTTACTCAAGCTGAAGAACTATGTACACGCTCTAAAAATCTGTACTTGTACAAAGACACATTTGTAAAATAGCTGTAGTGGAGTAACTGTACACTCTTTCCCTATGAGCTGTAATGGAATAAAAGTAACTAGCATGCAAAATGGAAAAACTCCAGTGAAGTACAGGATCCTCAAAACTGTACTTAAATGCTTTAGTAAATGTTCTACTTACTTACTGTACTACATTTGCATTTATGCAGGTCTGCTCATATATAAGCATTCCAACTAATAAAAAGATGGAAAAAATTGGCAGAAAACAAACAAAAAATGTAGTAAGAAAGCCAAACTTTCCAAAGCCAAAGGGAAACACATGGTCTGGACCAAAGTATTTCATTGACAGACTGAGGTCATTAAACAAAAAGGAGGCATTTGTACTTATTACAAGTACATAATATTCATTGATGTGACAAATGAGCTATGCTATTACTGTTATTGTCAATTAAAAGGCAATAAGGCTAATTAAAATATGTTTATGCTGTTATGTTAAATGTTTCATGTGAAAGTGAATTTTTTTAATTAGCATTGAGTCACTCTTTCCGTTAAAGTAGATCACCTCATTGTGCTGTGTTTCTATTCGCCATAACATTTATTTTCTGCATGTCTATGTAAATACACAAATGGTAAATGTGTGTACATGCAGAGACAGGGTCACGGTCATGTCACGATTCTAGCTCCTCCTGCAATCAGTGATCTAAACAAGCCAGGTGAAGGACCTGACCCACTTCACTGGCCCTCCAATATGTGTAAATAGCTGTGTGGCTTCCCACAGACGGCTCACAATGATGGGCCACTGGGCTGCTATTCTTAGAACAATTAGCTATTTTCTCTCCTTCTTTTTTCCTTCAACCCTGTCACAAGGACAGCTGAGACATAGTCTATGAGAAGAAAGAGGAAGGGGCAGAAATAAGATCTGACAGGGCAAAGAAGGAATGGATCTTGTAACCACAGCATGCCACAACTAGGTGAAAAACCTAAAAGAGCGATGATACAAATTCTGGCATGTGTGTGTTTAATTTGGAAATAACTAGCATAACAATGAAGTAGAAGATGAAAAAGAAGCATCTGGTTTTAAAAATACATTATAATATGTATTTGTAACCAATTTTAGCAACTTTTGGGTGCAGGTAGATCTTAGAAAGTATTAGCAGTCTTAAAATGTAACCTTACTGCATCTTACAAGACATAAAGCCTACTGACGAATATACAGAATCAGTTCAGTTTCTATTCAGCCCACTGAGGGAGTTTACTTTTACCACTATGATCAAAAAGTTCTTTCTGCTTGCCTGTATTTTGCATGGAGCAGAGCACGACCACAGCAGGGCTGGGCCATCTCCAGCCACCCAGGCTGCTAAATGTGGTCCCTCCCTCCCCTACCTCCATACATAAGACAACATCTCTCTGTTGTCCAATCACAGGCTGATCCAGACAGACTGAAAAACAGTAGCACAACAGAGGCAGCACACTGAAGCTGGTCACAAATGAAGAACACACAAAGACAAACACTCCATCATTTTGCTGTTGTTGAACTTGTGCTGCAGTCAGTCAAGATTTACGTACATGACTGCATAGAAATTGTAATTCCACGTACAACTTTTCCTTGCACACATCTGCCAACATGTGCCTTTTGACAACTGCTCTGCTGTTTTCTTTACTTGGTGAGTATTTTGCATTGATCTTGTTTAAAGTGCTGCACATGGATGGTTTGGTTTTTAAACCATGTGCTATTGAGGACAGAGATCATTCAGATGTAGTTTCTTTGCACTGGTTATTGTTGTGTTTATTAGTTACATCAGTTGCTCTTTGCTCTGTAGACCATCAGTTACTCAATAACGTGTAGCTAAAGACTTCTGTGTTTGGTTAAAACTAATTTTCTATTTAAAACTCTTCAGCATGTTTTGAGAAAGATTTGCAGACATTATACCAGCAAAACAGTGTTACTGATGTTTAGTTGTTTTGGATCATCCTATGTTGTGGAAAAGCCTAAAACTAATGTTAATGTTAAAAGATAAAAGCACATTTCAGTAAATCCCAACCAACTAACAATAACCAACCAATTTGCTTGTTCTGCATTTACTAGTAGTCATCTGTAGTTCTCTGGATTAAATAGTATGCAAGTCAATCTTAGCATCTGTTTTATCTTGCACAGGCATTTAAAGGTGGATTATCACACTAGGATGTTGTAAGAGAGGAGAATTCCATTCTATTACTATTCTATTACATTCAAATTGACTTTTTTATTCCAAAAAACTGAGCTCACAGAAGACTTTGATCCAGAATCCAGATCTGTTCTGAGACCTGACTTCCTTCTGGTAGCAGTTTTAAGTTTTAAAGGCTCCTATATGCATTATTCATATCGTGTAATCACAATTTGTTATAGGCTGTAAACAAATTTAGGTTCGTCTTTGCAAATCCTATACATCAAAATATGTGATTTTAAATAAAATTCTGACAATATGTGATATCCTTGAGTTCAGAGCTCACAACTATGACACATGATCACAGGAAAGCTGGCTTTAAAAGCTCCTCATCCTAGATTTGACTGTCCAACAAGTAAATTTACTATGTTGCTCTGCTATGTACACACAACAACCATTTCCCGTCTGTTTGTCTTGGTAGAGGGATCCCTCCTCTATTGCTCTTGAGATGAGACAAACCTTTAGCAATGAATGTATTGGATACAGTAGTACCTGTGTGGGTATCACTGTACAGACGGATGTTTCTTAATACATAGTGTATTTTAGAAAATAACTCAGTTAATCCTCACTATGGGGCTAATGTGTGCATATACCTGTGATATAGGTATATATATATACCAACAAAAGCAAAACCAACAAATATTTGCATTTAAAATTAATGATTATGCAGACTAGAAAAGATACAATGAAATTAAAAACAACAAGGTGAACTCACCAGCAGAACTCAACAAAGGGTCTACAACTGCTGAAGAATTATTAAAAATAAAAACGTACTTGCATTTAATTGTTGTACACCACTTAATAGGAGGTGAAAAAGATCTTACACACAGTCTGGGTGCATGTTTCTGTGTGAGGAGAAACACACTATACAGTCTCTCAACAGAAATTGTATTCATATTGGATGATTTTTTTACATTCAATTTCAATGAAAGACAAAGTGGCTGCATGCTGAAGGCCCAAAATGTGTTTCATGTCACTTTTAGTTACTTCAACTGGATGCCAGACCACCAGATCTTTATCAGTATGCTGCTGCTGGAGTATGTGAATGTCACCTTGGGGATAAATAAAGTATCTATCTACTCTAGAAAACTATTTTCATATGCATCTGCTGAACGAAAAAAGTTTGCCCATACTTGTTATAAATCTGATTTTAAGACATGTACCAATGAGCGTGATGTTGAGGTGTCACAACTAGTTTGTATTCATGATCCAGGATTAAACATACACATGTGAAGTGAAACTTGGAGTCTCCAGCACATGTTTAATATGAATTTCATTGAAATAATGTGAATTTAAAAACGTAACATTGAATCTCATTTGGTCTTAAATTATTTTCTAAGCAGAGTTGCTTTTTTTAATGCCTTGAACGATGACGGGATCTTTTATTGTGGCCTTTTTGTATTTGAACAATATTTGATAGCCCGGTTTTTCAAGTGTGTACATGTAAAGGAACCATGATCATTATTTCCTCCTTGTCCTCTGTTTCAGATTGCATTTCCTGTGTTGAATTTCTTGCACCTTTCAACATGGGAGGAGTCACAGGACAGGTGCAGTTTAACACCACCTCTGAGGCAGTCACTGTTAACATCTCCGGTGCTGGATCCTGTGGCTCACTAAACTTTTCCCTCAGCAACTTCCCTGTCATGTATGGCCATTTTGCACAACCGTGTTCAGAAGCAAATATTGGCTCCAGCAGCTACACCTTCACAGCTGACATAATATCGACTGTCAATGTGTCACACATCTTCAAACAAAGATCAAGCCTGGATGACTTCTCGCTCACTTTGCAGACATGTAAGGGCACTTTAGTGTGCACAGTTGTAAGTCAAGGTCAAACATTCTTGACCCGTCAGGCCAGGTTCACTGGACCCATTGCGGGTAATGTCTACATCCGCCTTAACACAGGACAAACAAACCCTAGGCTTCTTGCAGATCTAGTTACAATCGGTCAGGTAAATGCCTCACAAACCAATGTCACTCTCTTTGGATCTATGAGCAACGCTGCAAATTGTGATATTGTTCTTGGAAACCTAGTCATCTCCACATTGACCAGTCTGGGTGTGCTGAAGGTCGGAACACCTTTGCAACCTGTGAAGTCGTATTTGGACCTCACCAGTTTTGACAATGGCTTTCTTCTCTTACGCATGGGCTCGAGTTTCAGCTGTGCTCAGATTTATAATGTTCCAGAGAAACAGGTTGGCGCTGTTGTGAATATGAAAGGGATCAAAGGATACTTCAGCTTTCGTCAAGCTTCCCCATTTGATGTCACAGAGGTGAGGGTGAACCTGTCTAACTTACAGAGCAGGGTTGGCCCATACCATGTCCACAGTTTTCCTGTCCCCTCAGTCAGGTTACCTATATCAAGCTTGTGCTCAAATGATAATGTGGGTGGCCACTGGAACCCATTTGGTATCAATACGAGTGACTCATCATATCCAAAAGTTCCTGGTTCAACACATGACAGGTATGAGATTGGTGACCTCAGCACCAAGCATATGTCCCTTACAGGTAAAAATAATTTCAACATGGTGTTTACAGACTTCAACCTTCCTCTTTTTGGACAGAACAGCATTGTAGGTCGCTCTGTTGTAATTCACCAAACCGATGGTACCAGATATGTCTGTGCTAGCATCAGCTATCCCGGTGAAGTGGTTGTAGCCAGAGCCACATTTCAGAGCCCTGTGGTTGGTGAGATCTGGTTCACCCAGCTGAGAACCAACCCTCTATCTGATGTATCCATCTTCATGGATCTGTCATATGGAAATCCCACAATGACACCAACCAGAAACCACAACTGGCATGTTCACACCTACCCCATTAGCTCGGAAAGGGACAATGATGAAAGGCGATGCAGCACGACAGAAGGGCACTGGAACCCCTTTAAAGTCAACACGGGAGATAGCAGCTATGGCCTCCACTGTGGCCCGTCCAGTCCCTTATCCTGTGAGGTGGGAG
Source organism: Sandelia bainsii (assembly GCA_032362345.1). Lineage (NCBI taxonomy): Eukaryota > Metazoa > Chordata > Actinopteri > Anabantiformes > Anabantidae > Sandelia > Sandelia bainsii. The sequence goes on from JAUMHL010000001.1 coordinate 18,625,464, forward strand.
ACCTCTGTAGCAAAACCAACACTATCAATATTGCCACCAGAGTGGGTGGAGTGGAGGCAAAAAACTTCTTCAGTGATGCCACTTCCTGGCTGCCTGGTTCAGGCATCATTGGCCGTTCTATCGTCATCCATCAAGCAGAAAAAGGAGGGCCAAGAATTGCTTGTGCAAATGTTACAATGATCCGAGTCCTCAAAGCTAGCTTAGGTACCTGGTTTGGTCTTGAAATGTCCACTGGCCAGGTGCAGTTCTCCCAGACTGTCCCACAAGGCCCCACAACTATAAATGTATCCCTGATTAATCTGAACTCCTTAGCTGGGGGTTACCATGTTCACATAATGCCCATCAAACCTGGCAGCGTGGAGCCCTGTTCCAATGCAAATATCGGAGGTCACTTCAATCCTCTGGCCTGGAATATAACAAACTCCCCTGCACCAGGAGCTGGGACTGTGGACCAGTATGAAATTGGAGACATCAGTGGGAAGTTTGGAATGCTGACTGGCCTCAACCAATCTAATGCTGTATACATGGACCCTGATATGCCCTTAATTGGACCCTACAGTATAGTGGGAAGGACTTTGGTAGTTCATTACATCAATGGATCAAGGTGAGAACTTTGCTTATTAGAGAAACTGAAATCAATGAAGCAGGTCAAACTGAAACAGAAAAGAAAATATTTCACGTAAAGGAAGACCACAGGTTTCTGTATCTATGAGAAGAAATGGTCAGCGTTATGTACCATGCTGTAGCCACCGACACCCAGGAAATAATTGCTCTAGTATTTGTTGCAAGTGAAGTGTTGCAAGCAAAGTATTCTGTAGGCATCATATAGAAACAGAAAATTATTCAGTTTTAGCAGGTGTAAATTTAGAAAATTCAGTGATGTCTTTGAACACTGAGCAGATATTCAAGCTTCACCACCCTGAGCAGCCATCTGGCACAGTAACAGACTTGCCAGGCCATTGACACCTACAGGTGTAGGATGTCATAGACACTGAGTCACATCCTCTCCCTATTTTCTATTATAACACAAATATAATCTTCTTCATTCATTGAGAATGACTCAACAGAATATTGTGAAGTAGAAAATCCTCATGGTTAACCCTGTAGGTTTTGTTATGCTTTGCTAATTGTGTTTGTCTGTCTCTCTGTTCATTTGTTGTGCCTGCATGAGTGTTTTCTCTACAGAATGAAGTGTGCAGACATATTAGCTGAGAGAGATATAGATGGACAATGGGCTGTGGCCAAGGCTGTTTTCAGTGGTATAGTAACTGGGATGGTCCTACTGGTAAGAATCAACAACACCCAAAGTCTTTTCCACTGAAAGCAATACATTCACATACAAATACAGAACTTTTAAATCAGGTCAATGTGTCTGTTTTCTCCAATGCACATCATTTATTTATTTATATAATAGATGTATCAATAGTCATCTTAACGCAGCTGCTCAGCTTTCATTGCACCATGCCAGATTGCTAAACTTTGCCACATTGTAAATGTCAAAACACATTCTATAGAAGTGAGGAAACACAAGATAGTCAGACACACCCCCTTGCCTTTTCTAGCTTGCTTTTTTCTTTTAGTTCTGTGAACAGGTGGTCAGATTCAAATTCTCTTTATGTGAGTGTATTATGCACGGACCAAATTGAAATAGAATATATTTATAGGCAAATACTTTCATAGACAATATACTTTGTCATCCGCACTGAAAACATCACTGTTACAGAATATTTTTTTCATAATAATTTATAAAATATCACCTTCCATAACAAACTTAGTTTTTATCTGAAACTTGATGACAGTCAGCCTTGGGCATTATGAAACTGATTTTGAAAGTGTTTCCTCATTTACCTACCAAAACTTTGTCAAATGAGGAAACACTTTCAAAATCAGTTTCATAATTCCCAAGGCTGACTGATGCTCAAATTCTATTTTTCTATGAAATCCTGCATAATCAATTAAAGAGAACATCACCCACCCCAAGCTGTCACCAGAAGCTAGGTTATGAGATCAGATGGTTTTCTTGATGGCCACAGAGCACAAACAAGATTTTCTTTCGTGCTAACTTATTAGGAGCCAAGCTGCCAAAAAAACGTGACTGAATATTTCTGCTTCCCTGCACAGACAGTGAATACATTATGGCTGTGGCGGCTTGCAACAGGGAGCTATGGGAAGCAGGGGTGAGATCATTAGTTTAACTTAGCATCCATCTGCTATGGCTAGTGAAACCTACAGGCCCCCTTAACTAGGAAGCTCACCAAAAGAACAGCTGTCTTTGTCAGCTCCCCTCCAGAGGACCCATACTGAGCTCTGCAATACATGTATGCACAGGAGCTTGTAATATTTCCACACAAGCTATATTATCAAGGAGAAAATGAAATTAAATAAAAGTGTTTCCTTAATCTTATTCTGCTATTTTTGAAGGCAGATCAAGCAGAAAGTCATTAAGAGCATTATACTAAATGTATGCATTATCTATAAATCTCCACAACTGTTGTTGTTGAAGCTCCTATTTGTGGTTGAAGTATTTATTGTTTTCTAATGCAGCACCCACTTCCTAGTTGTCTACTAATATTGGACATTTTGATTTTGCTCGCTCTTAGCGCCAGCAGATGTTTCCTGATGGGAGTAGCAGTGATGTCACTCTGGAAGTGACTCTTCTATCACCTACAATGCAAAATGTAAGTCCAAGGTTTTATAGTGATGTGTCCAAACACAACTTCAGTTATTTACAAGGGAAGTGTCAAAAATCATCAACATTCAAAAACATTAATAGGAACAAGACAAGTTTATTTCCTTGCTTTTGACAACAGCAGGATTTGGGAGGTATTATACAGGTGTGTCAAACAAAATAAAATAAAAAACACAACAAAAAGAACAAAACAGTATGCACATTTTCACACTCATATGTTACCCCTCCCTACAGATAACTGTGGCATCCTTGTTCATCACAAACAACCGTATAGGTGTCAACAGCCAGTGTAACAATGTGGGAGAGATGTACAATCCCTTTAATGTGACATCATTGGTGAGACCACACACTGTTTTCTTCTCCTGATGCTAGAGCGAGTGCTGAAGCTGCTAAATTAGTAGTGTAAATTGAAATCAGCGTACTTGTTACTTTCTGCATGTTATTTAGTTTTATGCTTTAGACTATATAGAACTATATTGTAAACACTGACTAAAGCCTACAACTACGGTTTTATTCTTTAACATTTATTTTACATACAAAGTGATAAAACCCTCCACAGTGATAGCAAAATTAATTTAAAAAATAACAGTACAGAAAATTAACACTGGGCAGCCTATAAAAAAAATAGTGTTTTGACAATAAGAATAATTAATGTCTGTAAAATTATCATACAGTCTATGTTCTCAACTGTATGTGGCATAGTAGAAAATTCAGGTTCCATTTTTGTGTAACCTTTCTCAGTCACTAGAAGATATACAGTGACATAGTATCATTCCTTTATTCCAAGAGCAGCAACTGTAAAAGTTTCTTTTAAATTTGGAAATGAAAGGTCATACCATACATAACCAGTCACAGTATGGTGGCAAATTTGAGCTTTGTGGTTAGAGTGAAATGCGTGAAATGCACTTCTTTCTGTTCCTCCATCAGAGCTCCAGCTGTTCTTTAGAAAACCCCTTGAGCTGTGTGGTGGGGGAGATATCTGCAAGACAAGGCCCAGTCAGTCTGACTGAGGGTCAGCTCTACTCTGACAGCATCATCCAGCTGTCTGGAGATAACACAGGTAAAATACTTGCATCAGTGAAATGATAAAAATGTATCTATTTCCCACTGGTAAAAATAAAACGTCTTTACTGGCAGTGCTAGTTAATGAGGTCTACTCTGAAATAAAGATTTTATTGCTTTTGTCGAATGTAATACAAAAAAAACAAAAAACTGACGTGGTTCATGTTTTTCTGTGTTTGTAGTTGTCCACAGATCTCTAGTTCTAAACAACAGAGACACTATCATTGCCTGTGCTGACATCCTCCCAGAATCCCCTTCAGCAGAGCAGACCTTCCCCAGTGTGACTAACTTCAGCAGGTGGGTGTCACGCTGTAATTTTCAAAGGATACTTTTTCCATCATAATTTCATTTTAAATGTTTTGACAAATTTCCCTGAGTGGAACATTTTTCACACTATTGTATAGGTTTGTGCTCACGGATTATAGCTTTGTTGGTTTGGCCATTTGAAAACTAATTACACACAAATGGTATAATGGAGAAAACTAACACTGAGAAACTGAAGACGAGACACCACGAACAAACGAGAAGAAACAGAACCAGATCGAGACCAAAAACACTCACTGGAGGGGACACAGACTGGAAACGAACTACAGAAGAGACAGGAGACCAGAACAGAGCATGACCAGGGCTGACGAGCGACACACGGGAAGGTAATTAGTTGCAGGAGAATATCACAGAGAAACCACGCAGGAGAAAACAACGCAGGGAACCACTTGACAGGGAACAAACAGACGATCTGACAGGGGGTGACTGGTGAAACAGGAATATAAAGGAGTGCAACTAACGACTAAAGTGAGGTCAGCTGGGAGAGTGACTGGGAGCTGGGTGCAATCAGGTGAGTAGAAACAGCTGAGACGATTTACTGTGAGAGTGACTGGGAGCGGGGGTGCAGCAGGTGAGAACATAGAACTGAGAGCATGAATGAACGGGGGTGTGGCCAGGTGTAAGTGTGAAACAGAGGGAACACAAGACAGGTGAAAACCCAAAAAATAATTAAACACCAGGAAACCAAACTAAACTGGGCAGAACCGTGACAAATGGTAGCGTAGTGTCTTTGATTAGAAACAAAGGCATAAGTAGTTTCCACTGGAATGAATAATAACTGAGTGATTCAGTGCAGTAAAATGTTAATGTATTTCTTTAAATATTTTTTTCTTTAAATTGTTTTTTTCTCTCTTGCATATTTTTGGCTGAAGCACATTTTTCATTATACTTTTTCTCTGAATTTTTTAGGGGTTTGGAATTGTCCTTTTTCCTTATAAAACATCTTATGATTAAAATGGGGCATGTGAACACATAATGATTACACATAATGTAATTATATATATTACATAAAAATTATAAAAAAAAATGGTGTGGAATGAAATTGCATTCCAATAACATCGAAATATAAATGCCACTTCTAGTGGAAAGTATACAATATCATACAATATATACAAGTATGCCCATACTTGTATATATTGTATGATATTGTCAACATAACCTGAGATTGTTTCTGCTGACTGTAGGATCATGTAACCTGACTAACAGGTTAGATAAAGAGAGATTAAAATTTGCATGAGAATGCAAGTCTGAAATTACCTTTTTCTGTGTAACTCAAGTTTAGCTTTCATGTAGGGGAGAACAGCATGTTTATAAGGTGAAGGCGGGGGTGGGGGGTAGCGTTATAAATCACATCATGCTAGTATCAGTCTGATACAGATACCAACGGTATTTAGATCAATCCGCCCACCCCTACTGAACACTTCAGTTTGATAATGTCTGTATTTAATTAGAGAAAATACACTGAACACAATGTATCTCCAGCAACTTATCATTAGCAATTGAAGTTTTATTTCTTTTTGTCTAGATATGACTTCCGCAGGAGGGTTGCAGAAGTGCTGCAGTTGGAAACACCAAGAATCACAATCCTGCCAGGTTCTCCCCTCTCTGTAGCTGGTGGACGGTGCCAGAAAGTTAACTTCATGGTATCTGGTATGGCGGAATAACTCTTAAAAAAAGAAAAACTAATATATTTTATTAAATTAACTCAGTTACATATACATTTATAATAATAAATAATAATAATTTGCATTTATATAGCGCCTTATACAAACTCAAGGCCGCTTTACATACACACAGAAAAAACAAACA
>JAUMHL010000001.1:18642830-18671097 GCA_032362345.1 Sandelia bainsii
TGTAGTGTGAACTTTTTACGTTTTCCATAAATCTCACCCGAAAGCCAAATATCCCTAACTTTTTGTGAGTAGTGTATTTTACATTTACAGTATATTAAGGTAACATCAGCAAATTTCGAAACTGTTTCCTTTTGATCTGTTTCAGGCCCACAGGACTCCAATTCCCTACACTCCACTGTGCCTCGCCAAGGCTGTGAAGAATGCCACTGAGATTCAAGGCATGAAAGTGGCTCATGTAAGAACCTTTGAGCCTAATATTTGGAGTGCATATCTTTTGTTCAGTTTATGACAACTGATTTAAACTGTCTGATTTACCTCCTGTACTTTTATCAACAGATCAAGGATGCAGTTGCCCTTTGTGAACTCTTTGCTTGGTTGGAAAAGGAGGTATTTTCTTTGATTCTATGAGGCTATACATTTTTTAGATTCATAAAAGAAAAGGAAAGAAATACAATGTTTTCTCAGGCTTTTTGATAACTGTTTACATTCACAATTTTTCCTCATTACTGACTAATTAATTATCTTTTTGATGACCAAAAAGTCAGTACTTATTTTTACCATTTCTCCAAAACACAGTAGCTATTCTAGGAAAAAACTGTTTTATACTGACACAGATTTTGAGTTAAGGCGGTTATTATGTAACTTGGCTTGCAGTTGAACTATAGACTGTGCCAATGTTTGTTTGACTGAGCACTGCGGTTATTCTTTTATAGATTCCAAAAGGCACCGTGACAGAGATCTCTGCTGCTGACAAGGCTGAAGAATTACGCAGGTGAGGTTTTATTTATTTCCATAATTGTTAAACAAATCCACAGTTTGGTTTGTTGAGCTCACCCATTGTGTCAGATTTTATTCTTAAAAGACCTCATGTGTTGTTTGTGTGTTGTGACACTGACAACACTTGAGTTATGTCCCCCTCTACTGGACATGGAAGTGAACACAATATATTTGCTGAAAACTGCAAAATTAATAAACTTTATTCTTTGTGTGCTGCCTTATTTTTTTTTCACACCAAAGTTTATTTTTGTTTTACAGTCACTCTCTAATATTAACATTTATTTTGCAGACATCCTGACAATGTTCCTTTTCTTATGGATTTCATGTCTTTTTCAGTCAACAGAAAGATTTTGTCGGTCTGAGTTTCCCAACAATCTCCAGCGTTGGTCCAAACGGAGCAATCATACATTACGGGTCAGATCAGGTCAAATGTGTGTAACTGTATTTGTATTTTTGTTTCTTTGACTCACCTTAATTTCCCTTTTTCCCTTAGACCACTACCTGAAACCAACAGGACCCTCACTTTGAATGAAGTTTACCTGATTGACTCAGGAGCTCAATATGTGTAAGCAAGATGATGATGATCATTATTATTATTATTATTATTACATAATGCATTTTGGTTAACGAGCTGTATTTAGTCATTTTAGTTGTTTAAGCAATCGTCACCTTTGTGCCTATTAATAAAAAGGACACAGACAGTACAGGAGTAGTTATGTTTTTGTGCATGCAGTGACCCATCTCCACCCATATTCTGTCTTTGCAGTGATGGAACCACGGACGTCACACGCACTGTTCACTTTGGGACACCAACTGCTTTTGAGAAGGTTTGTGTAGCTGCATTGTCAAAATAGTCTAATGTCAAGTGAAATTGAAGTGTTGAAACTGTGTTATGAAGGAGACAACTTTCATATTATTATAGAGATTTTTTTCATATTTTAACCATGTTAAAACTGCACCGGTCTGCACAAGAATCAGTGGTGTGCTGATGGAATATATCCTCAATGTTATATATTTCTAAATTGACTGCTCTGTTTTTTTTAGGAATGCTTTACCTATGTACTGAAGGGACACATAGCTGTCAGTGCTGCTGTTTTCCCCAATGGAACAAAAGGTACTGCCCCTACTCTGACACGAGGGTTACGCTACACATAGTAAACCAGTATTAAACATTATATTTTTACATAAAAAATGTTCAGAAGTGTATATAATTCCCATATAGAGTATGGTATTTCTTGACGCTTTCTGTCTTGCACTGAATTTAGATCCTTGTTCTTATCCTCATTGTTTTGGATAATCAGTAACAAATCTGTAGACAGAAACTGTGTTGTGAAATGATCCATTTTAAACATACAGTAACAAGATATCAAGATACTGCATATCAGTTTCAGAAAAATCTGAGAAATGTTTTTTTCCGTATGGTGTGTATCAGGATGATATCTAATATATTATGCTTTTATAAATTTCTGTTTTCGTTGTCACCTGCTGCCACATTCTGGAGAGCACAGGGGCATCACTGAGACAAATACACAGTGTAGTCTGTAGCTCTAAACCTCTAAGTCCCCCTCTAGGCCACCTGTTGGATTCATTTGCCCGTGCAGCCCTGTGGGAGTCGGGCCTGGACTACCTACACGGCACTGGCCACGGCGTGGGCTGCTTCCTCAATGTCCACGAGGGGCCCTGTGGCATCAGCTACAAGACCTTCGCAGATGAACCTCTAGAAGCCGGCATGATCGTCAGTGATGGTACGGCAGGGTGCTTGATTAAGCTAGCAAATCTTATTGCTAGCAATTCACACTGTAATTACTAACTACATCTGTTATTTACCATAATATATCATAAACTTGTAATTTTATGTTTAAAAAGCAAAAACATATAGCCAGACATGTATCCCATAGTTCCAAGTGACTTATACCTGACTATACCTTACTCCATATTTAAGAAGTTATAGTAAGTACAGGTCTGATGTAAATGTCACACCCAAGATCAGGTTTACATTCAAACTTACTACAAACTTTACGACAAACTTGTCACTAGTTTCAGAAATTAACTTCAGGTGCAGTGCAGGAATGAATAACAGACTGATTGGTTCCTCATTTTCTTTGGCCAAAAACCCATAGAATAGGGCAAGTCTGGTAGAAATAAAAATACAGTTTTTGTCCAAGTCACCTTTAGAATTTCATCTGTTCTGTTGGATACAGAACTTGATATGTGGAAATGGAGATGTAGAGGAAGTGAAAACACCCTAACACAAAAGCACCTTAGGTCCTCCAGACTTTTTATCTTATTGCGCCATTTCTGTGTTTGATAGTCTGTTTTAAAGTCTTAATCTAATTTGTTGTCTTCTTCTAGAACCTGGGTACTATGAAGATGGATCTTTTGGCATTCGTCTTGAAAACGTGGTCCTTGTTATACCAGTGAAGCCCAAAGTAGGTCTTTAAACCAGAACCATACCAGAAGGAAATTAAGTTCTACAGAGTAGAGCTAGAGGGTGCTGTTTGAACACTAATGCATATCATTTTTAGTTGTTTTTCTACTCAAATGTCATCTATAGAGTTGAGTACTTTGTGAATATGTTTTGCTCACAGTCCACCTGTACTAGTAAGTAGCAAAAATACACATTATTATGAGTTGAGAGCATTTTACTGGAAAAAAAATGTTGATGTTCTTTTTTCCTGTGTGTGCAGTACAACTATAGAAACAGAGGGAGTCTGACATTTGAGCCTCTCACTCTGGTTCCTATTCAAGTCAAGATGATGAACACAGAGCTGCTCACTAAGAAAGAGGTAAAGAAAGTCCAGAGTGGTTATGTTTAAAATATGACATAATTAAAGACAAAAGGCTTTTTATTAAAAATGTGATAAATTCCAAAATACAACACAATAATTGTAGCCTACCTTACATATTGTAGAAACAGTTTAGCTTAAATTGACTTACTGTATATTACAAATAACAAAGCTATGCATGTGAATGTTTGATAACATTATAAAGTATTTTTATTATGTTATGCTCTACTTTAATACATTACTTCTCTGGCTTGCAGCGTGACTGGGTGAACGAGTACCACAGGAAGTGCCGGGAGGTGGTTGGTGCAGAGCTGGAAAGACAGGGCAGGAAGGAGGCACTGGAGTGGCTCATCAGAGAGACACAGCCAGTTGTCTAATTATGTTGCCCAGGAGTACTGAACAACTAACTGATCTGCAGTGATGATGATTTATATTTGTCTCATATTTCTCTTTGTCTCACACTCAACTTCTTTTGTAAAGCACATCATACCAGCAGTTTTATTAAAGATCATTGAAAATCAACAGTGATTATTTTTTTTAACTGCCTTGGGGTTTTAATAGCACTACTATGACAGTCTCAAATCATGCTTGGTGGTCTTGATTTTGGTTATTCAGGGAGTTTTGCAAACCCAAATGGTGTTGAACTTTCTTATTCTGGAGAAAAACATATAGAACTTCAAGTGAAGTGAGGGGAAACGAAAAATAAAGTAAATATCAGACTTAGGAGGATTGCATATGAAAACATCATTACTGTATGTATATTAACTCTATCCTAATAATTTAATATGAAATCTACAATGGCCCTTTTAGACTGAGTATACAAGGTATCTGTGAAATGAATAGCTTTTATCCTTTATGTAATGTTAGCACCTTTCATATTAATGGTATCCTGTTGAGTGTCAGGTGTTTCCCACCAAACTGTATGTTCAAAACTGCTCAAAAAATTACTGGAAGATTTAATCTTTCAAAAATCTTTGCTAATGTACATTGTATAAATTGTTCAGAACAAAATTACATAACAATGGTCAATGCAAACCAAAAGCGTCAACTCATGAAGGGCTGTAATCAAGGTCACTGAAAAGTCAAGTGAAAATTTGAAATCACAGATTCATCCAAGTTGCATGAATTGTATCAGGGCAATTCCTAATGTAACTCAGAAATGTGTATGGCCACTTTGTGCCTGTATGCAGTCCCAGCACTGTCTTCATGAGTCAGCAGATTGTGTCCTGGGAGATCTCCTACCAGACCTGGATCAGGTCATCACTGAGCTACTGGGCAGTTGTTCATGGTACCTGGTGGCGTTGGATCCACTGATAAGTAATGTCCCATAGGTACTGCATTGGATTTAGGTCAGGGGAACATGAGAGCCAATCAGTGGCATCGGTGCCTTAATCTTGCAGGAACTACTTACACACTTTGGCCACATGAGACTGGCCGTTGTCCTGCACCAGGAGGAACCTAGGGCCCACTGCGTCAGCATAAGGTCGGACAATCGCTCTGAGGATTTCATCCTGGTACCTCACAGCAGTCAGGGTACCGTTGGCAATGACATGAAAATATGCCTCTGTAGACCATAACTGACCCACCACCAAACCCATCGTGCTTGGTGTTGTTACAGGCAGCATAATGTTCACTCTGGTGTCGCCAGACTGGTGCTCAGTGTGAACCTGCTCTCATCTGTGAAGAGAACGAGGTGCTAGTGGTGCACCTGCCAAATATAGTGCTCTCTGGAGAATGCCAGTCAAGCTTCATGGTGCTGGCCTGTGAGCACAGGTCATACTAGAGGACATCTGGCCCTCATGGAGTCTGTTTCTGTAATTTTGGTCAGGAAGATGCACACCGGTAGCGTGCTGTAGGTCTTTTGCTCTCGCCTTGATGAGCTGTTGTGCTTCTACAGCCCTGTCCAGCCCTCCTGGTGTAACGGCTGATCTCCTGTTATCTCCTCCAGTCTCTTGAGACTGTATTGGGACACCCAGCAAACCTTCCATATCCACGTGTCAATGTGTCATCTTGGAGTAACTGGACTATATGTGCAACGTGATTAGTCAATCATTAGACAATTACTTGTGCTCCCTAAATAGACTGATATCCCTGAAGTTTAACTGAGTTTGTTTTATATTGTGATGATTAAGTGTTCCCTTAATTCTTTTGAGCAACGTACAGGAATTTCCTTTCTGCTAAAACATTTGCAAAGATGATTTTTAAAATATATTCTAAATCCTGTATTGTTTTCTTGCATCTTATCGCCACCAACTGTAAGTAGAACCGGTCTAAAATCACTAGATCCCATAATTTCCATAAAGCAGCAACAACACATTCTCTCCAAGCCTACAGTATACTCACTATATCACCAGGGTTAGTTTTTCATGCTTTAGGAAGCTCTCTAGCTCCACAAAAGATATAACACCACTATTTACATTTGCAGAATAGTAGTAGTATGGCATGTAAAGTAGACTTGATGTGCAAAAGTACCCCTCAAAATGGTAAAGTATGTACAGTATGTGTTGATGGACATAGATGCAGCAGTCGAACAAGTGCCTCTAACCAACCTTCTTTATCCCTTCTTAGTCCCCCAAACAAAACTCTGCACCACCCTCTAAAGCTGCATGTAAAATATCGGAGGGTCCAGGATGACACCACTGTTTGGATCACTTGCATACTCTTGAAACGACAGAGGCAGCGACAGTTCAGTTTGCTCCTCTGCTTCCTGGGCTGCTTTATTCCTTCCCTCCTCCTCGTCCTCCTTCAGCCCTACAGGCAACGGGTTACTGTAGATGTAATAGATGCTGGAGTTGTCCTTTGCAGACTCCTGTTTCCTGAAGAAAGTGAGAGGGTTGATGAAGCTGGTCGATCTCTTCACTGCATTGACTGCTACAGGGTCCACGGGCTCACCCTGTGTCACTGCACTCTCATACATGTGGGCCCTCTTTGACCGTCTGATGAAGAAAATGGCACTAATTGCACTAATGATTTTAATGTGATTTTACACTGCATTGTACTCTATCTCAATTTATTATGACATTAAAGACATAGTGCTGGATTACAATACACTGCACTAATTATGAATCATGTATATATCTGCAACACTTAGCCTATGTGTTTTTGAATTAAGAATAAACTCTTCTCCAAATTAAGGTGAGAAATCAGGTCATACACAAGTGTTTAGTGTTAAGCATTAAAGCATGTTCTCACCTGGTGCGGTTGTAGCAGACAGTGATGCAGTATAGGCCGGTGATAGTGAGGATGCACAAAGCCAAAGTGATGATGACAATGTTAAATACTTGTAACTCTGGGTGGAAAAAAACAATATTGAAAATCAGTGAACACAGAGCTGGTCTTAACTAGAAAAAAGTTTTCTTCTTTGTTGACACTGCCTGAAAAAGTACAGTGAAATCAAAGTAACTTAAGTGATATCACACACCAAACACCGTGTTCACATCCTCATCGTGTAGTTCCAAAGCTGCGGTCCCATTCAGATGGAGGCTGTCGGCCGTCATTGCTTGCTTCTGTTGGGCTCCACTCATTTTACTGCCATTGGCTTTCAAAAACAAGGACTAAAGGCTGAATCTCAAGCCTTCTCTCACTGATTTCAATAGGAACCTTGGTCATGTGACTCAAACAGTTTGATTCAGTCTCTGTGGAGACACCCCCTAGTTTATCACCCCTCAGTTCAAGTTGGACACCCCCCTCTTCCCCCTTTCTGCTAGTTCCCTTGTTTACTGCTCATTATTCAGTTCAGCTTTTTGGGAGGACGCTGAGGGGAGGGAGATGTTGGCCTTTTATACTGCTTGGAATGAGCTCTGAGTGGTGACCCCGAAACAAGAGTGTTTGCTTTCAGATTGCACAGACCACCACGGAAAATGTCTGAGAGGAAGCAAAGACGGATTTAAATTTAGTTTTAATCTTGTCCTATTAAATACAATGTTTTCTTATCTGTTTATTATTAAAAGCAATACAAAAATTGTACTATTGAGATGTTTATGATGTTTTGTTGCCATTAGTACTGACATTTTATGTGTACCATGTGCTCTGGTACTCAATTTATACTTTAAAGATAAGTGTGTAAGTCAAATCCAAAATACTTGAATAATTAAGTTAACCTGTAACGGCACAAAGAGTGATATTCCATTCTCAGACTGTTTAGTGTAAAGATGTAATAGTGATATAATGAATAATCGTTTGTGCCACAAATTTCCCTTGTCTGCCATATTTCTTACCTGTTGTTTTTAAGTTAATCACTGTCTCTTTTTTGTGTGTTTTGGGACAGAAGTACAGTAAACCAAACCAGGACCAGGTTCACAGGCTGATGAGGCAAAGCCAGCAAAACCGCAACAAAGACAGCTTTCTCCTTTCCCCTTATGCTTCAGTTCACCTCGCGGCACCAAGGGAGATATTATGCAATTAGCTGAACATCTAATTAATGCGAGTTTTGTTTCTGAGTTTCTGTATAGAGTGAACTTGGAAAGAATGTTACCTCTTTGGGTGACTTCTGTGTTAATCTCATTGGAGGTCTTGGGTGGAGCTACTACAGACGATAATACACATGTATCATCCTATGTAGTAAGAGTGGTTCAAATCCTTGTGTGTTTTACATATTATAAACATACTTTGTAACACAATACAATGCATTTTAAAAACTAAAGATGAGACCAGGAAATTTGACACTAAATTACTTACCATTTTTTTGACAATATGACACTAATTAAATGCTTTGATGAAGAATAATCTGCTACTTAACTACTTTTTTCAAGCAAATATATATACATATATAGATATAGATTAATCTATTTCTATTAGTTTTCCTTTGTTTTATTTCATAGTTTAATTTGTGAAACAGTGTGAACAGCAGAAACTGTTACCGTGTTACTGGCAAGAGATGAATTAGTGCATGCTCCACTGTTACTGCAGTTGAATTATCAGGTTCAGGCCGTCATCATAGCAAAGATGATGTTTGCCTTTGATGCTCTGGCATGGCGCTAAAAACACACACTATGTAAGTATAGATTATAGCCGCAGATGTGTACACTAATCATGGTGACCTTTAATTCACTCTCTTCTTAAACCTGCACAGTTTATTTTAGTCAAAAGTGAAAAATAACTGTTGGAACTGATGGCAGAGCATGTTGGGAATGAAAACATGTTTTCTTGTACTTAATGATCCCATCTTTCATCTTTATTGTAATAAGCAGCACTCTGATGCAATGCTGTATGATGTTGATGTCCTGCTGGATTTTCCATTAACAGATCCTATCCTCTCATGTTAACTGCCTCTCTTGTGGTTTTTATATTGAGTAGTGTTTAGAGTTTAGAGAGAACATTTTGACCTTAAAAATGTCTTGCTGCATGACTTGGCCAACATGAAATACAATATTCAAAACTGCAAATTAGCGAACAAAGTAGAAATTCTATTTGCTATGAAGGCAGCGTCTTTCATGTACAACAAATCCTCCACTGGGTGTCACACTTCACCTGCATATCTGTATTTCATTGGCAGTGAGAAAAAGTCAGTAAAGGGCAACTCTGTCGTATGTATTACTCTATCAATTTGGGGTTGAGTGATGGCTTTTATATTCCAAGTCAGTATACAGAAAAACAAATAAAGAGAGAGACAGACTGACTGATTAGGAAATAGGCTGTGACAGAAAAGCTGAAATATCTGTTTATTAGCCTCCTAAATGTCTCTAAAGCCTGTTTAATTTTCACAACCAACCTGGTTCTGCAGAGTTTAGTTATTTTGATTTACGGGGCATGTGGGTGGCATTAAGTTGGAATGGTTTATTTGAGCAGACCAGTGTGCATAAACTAACTCTATCAGTGGCAGGCATCATGGGAAAGAGACCAAGAATACCGAAAAACCGAGTGTTTCTCAGTTTTGCACAGAAACTAAAAGATGATGCTGCATTGGGAAAAACAGTCACAAATGCGTATTAACAGATTTATAATGGCATAGATACAATTTGAAGACAATACACAATGATTAACAAATAAGAAACAATAATGTAAAAGTGATACAATTAGTGAATTTACTGTAACTAAGAAAAACTGGTTAAAATCCATATATGTAAATATAAAACACTGCTAAATAAATAGAAAATAAAATATATTAGACAAATTTTAATATGTCGATACAATCACATAATGCTTTTAAACCTGTGCAAGGAGCTGCATTCCTGAAGATGCATTTACATCAGTTGTGTTAATATACTGCCTTACACAAACACAGTTGTTGCTAATGCGGGGGGCAGAAATTAAGCACTGAGGAGGCAAAGTATTTATAGTGTTTATATAACATGAATTTTTGAGATGTGCTGCCAGGTTAAACAAGAAGAGGAACCGTGTCAGCTTAAGGAAACACAGTGAATAAAATATTCAGTTTCAGTGTTAATGCATGTTCTCATTTTCACAGCCAACACCTCACTTATCAGTGTAACACACTATTAATATTCTACCTCATGACTGTTACCTTAGTCACTCCCATGAAAAGCCAGCAGCAGCTGCAGGCAATTTCTGATATTTCTCTTCACAGCAGCTTACAGTGACTGAGCAGGTGACGTTGCTTTGTTGTGCTCGATGACTCATGTTTATTTGACTCACTGGCTTGTACACAACATACTCATGACAAGTCACTATTTCTCCTGTCGTTTCCTCATCCTTTTCCCCTTTCTCCCTCCCTCCTCTAATACTGTTTTAACTCAAAGCCTCAGTTGACCACACGAATGCTTTTACAGAGTGGATCCACTGAGGGTAACATTTTATGCTGAAGGGCTTTTCTATAGAAACCTTTCTTTCATACTTTCTTTGACTCATAAAAGGCAATCAATCATCTGTCCCTTGATCTTCCTTAAATCTGCTCTCTCTGACTGGTCTGTGAATTCCTGACCATCCCTCATCGCTCTGCCTCACTCCTACTCACCCATCTTCACCCTCTAGTCCACTCTGCTCCTCTGCCTCCCCTCCTCTGTGTTTATACAGAGGCTGGTGGGGAATTGGTGGGGAAGTGCTATGGCGTGATCCATTTGTTCTGATGTGGTTCAGCGGAAAGGTCCTGCATTGATTTATTACACTTGTCAGTTAAACGTCTGGAGGTACATTTTAACAAACAAAAGCTGGATCCTGTATGCTGGTTCTGAATCCAACTCTCTGATTTTGATCAGTTTTTGTGTTGGTGATTGTGTCACTGAGCACTGAGTGACTTCTGCACATGGTGACAGAGATTGTTGATGGAGGCTTAATATGTATAATAGTTATGAGAAAGATATACTCTACACAGGGAAAACCCAAGATTATTATTAGAAGGGGCCACTGTGTTAGGTCTGAGTGTTTTTTTGTTTCAAATGTTCACATCATATAGTAGAAGAAATGTCCTTTGAAGATTACGTTAGTATAATATACTGTATGTAGTATAATAAAGGGTATAAGTAGAAAATAAAATTGCAAGTTAAAATCCCACAGACAGAACAGTAAAACACTGTAATAAAAACACAAACGTAAACTTGTGTATATGAAAATCACTCAGAGAACAGAATAAAAAATGAATCTGCCACAGTTTTGATAATGGATCAGTCGTTCATGATATATCAAATCAAGCAATTAGAAGATTTCATGGACTTTGGGAATTTGCCACAACATTCGATGAATATATTTTTAGATAATAAAGAAAGATAATAAAGAAAAGGATCAAAAGGAAGAACAAGTGGTTAAGATTAATTGATGATGAAAATAATTGCAGCTCTACTTTACTAAGAAAGCATACATACATACATACAAACATGTAAGTAAACGTCTTCTCTCATTTGTAACTTCTTCTTGTTCTCAGACGTCACTAACATAAACCCAAACCTGTATATTCAGATACATGAGAATTTAAAGAAGATATTTCAATCATGCAAGTCTGTTTATTCACTTCAATACTGCTTCCAAACAACATTGTTTCCAAAGACGCTGGGATGCTGTCTAAACATATCCAATCATGCTACTGACCTCTTGCTAATTACAACAATTAATTGTGAGATTTTCCACCACTTAGAGCAAGACTTTGCCTTTGTACTTTTCCAAGAAATACCGGTTTTAAATCATTTGCAAACCACTGCATTGTGTTTTACTTACAGTTTAAAGCATCTCAACTTTCTTTGGAAATGCGATTGAAAAAACAGATAATTATAAAAATTAAAACATTATATTATTATTATAAAAATTAAAACATAAAAGAGCAGTCTGTCTTAAAATTTCCTAAAGTAAGAGAAACCACACAAATGCCAGCAGAACCTTTCCTTGTTCTGTGTAAAGTCTTACAGGCTGAATCTGAGATAACATTACTTGTTATAATCTACACTCTTGGGAGCATGAAGTTAAAGTATATTTTGGCAGTGATGACAATGGAGAACAACCTGTGTTGGAGTTACAGTGAGACAGGAGACACCAAGGAGCCATGAGAAGTCAGATGTTGCATTTGCATGTGTGATTTAATGATTCCTGCTGTCATCGCTGTTCTGTCCAATTAGACTCAAACACAGGATATTGTGGTCCTCAGTGAACAGCAGTGAAACTTTACCAAGCAGCATCAGAAAGAGGCTTTCTACATGGTGCATGACCCATAAAACATGCTATTGCGCTGCTTCCCTGAACCTGTCTGACCCCCATAGTGCTCTACACAGGAAATGTGCCAGATCAAGTTCAGTTTATTTACAAATTGCATAGGCATACACAGACAAATACTTAATAATAATTAATAATAAATTGACTTCGCTGCACTTGGTCCATTTATGCTTATGCTTGCAGAAGCATGTGTATTATACTATTGTCTTTTTAAGCTGTATATTATGCCAGAACTGACCTGAAAATTTACAGCAGAACTTGTTTTATACAGTTCTGGAGCAAGAACAGTTCTGCTGCTCCCCTGTAATTGATTTAAGATTAAACATGCCTGCACATTTGATGCACATAAGCATATCTCCTAAAGTGCTTCACTGTTTCTTTTTTAAAGAACAAAAGTCTAAATATGAGATCACCTGGGTATGTGAAAACCAGACACCCCAAGGATTTTCTAGCTGAAAACTATACAAAAAAACTTTGGGGAGTGCCTCATCTTCTGAACTACCACCTGCATTTCACATCACTCAAATCATGAGCTAACACAAACTTCATAACTTAATATCACTGAGTGGGACGGTTCATCCCCCATACCTCAGTGCTCAGTTTCAGCCCAGCTCTGTGCACTGTTGGCTGGACAGCAAGAGTCTGCCTCCTGAAGATATCCAGGCCTAATCTGCTTGCCAGTAGTAAATAGAGTTTAGTAACTGGGTCTTGGGAACTGCAGCACACTTGCTATGGGTTTTCACCATGATCAGTCTGAGGTCACTTAAGGCTGGGATGATCATCTGCAAAGGACTGTTGGAAGAAGTTCGATGTCCAAGATAATAATGAAGTTCAGTATCTAAACATGGCAGGAGATTTGTCCCAATTAGTTTTTTTTGGGAGTGAATTAATTCTAATATTTTTCAATAAGGGGAAGGGAAGGTCAGCTAACTTCAGTGAAGCACTGTTGCTGGGAGCTTTGGCAAGAGGATCTGAAAACAAATTATGTAAAATCTTGACATATGAAATATGTGAAAATGGTGGCAATCTCAAAAGTGATGTGTTCAAAATGTTGAAATTAGACTGGCCAAATGACCCCCCAAGGTTTTGCTGAATGCACATGCAAGAATTCAGCAAAGTCCGCAAAGGAGGATACCTTGCCTGTACAAGTTAAGGTTATAGTGCTCTCAAAACACCTACCCTTTTAAAGTATGCTAAACAGGCAGAAAAGAAAAACAATGTCAGTGAGTACAAACTTCTAACATGGTCAAAAACTGCTGTGTGTAGTACTTTGCTACAAAGCTTTTAATGTTTGGCCTCAAATCAGTTATTGCAGCAATACAGCAATTACAGTTAGGATAAAATTTCAGGCAGTAGAGTTCATATTTGTGTTTGTGCACATACAGTAATTTTCATTCATAAAATGTCACAATAAAGCCTGCAGTAACAAACTAATTCTGTTCTAAAAATATAGCTCTCTAATGTCTGGTGCATACTGTACTTCCAAAATCTCTGGAGCATTTTATTGCCAGGGACATTTATTTATGTCTTTCAGCTCAAGTCCCTATTGTATTATATAAATTTCTTAATGCAGTTAATGTAGTTACGTAAATAGTGTAGTTGTGATTTGTTGCTCTTAAAATGACACACAACTGATTCAAAGTGTGGTTGTGTGCTGCAGGTCTACATAAAAAGTCTGTGGGACACTTAAAGTGTGTCTAATGGAAGGACAGTGGAAATTTGAAAGTAAAGTAAAAAATCATGCTTGACAAAAATATTTCTAAATATATGTCATAAAGTAAGACTAGTCTCAAAGTAACACTGCTTTGTTTCCACAAGTGGTGACAATTTAATCAGTTTAATTGGAAAACAAAGTGTGTCAAAAGTGTGTGTGACCAATGTGGTCGCTGTGATCACACAAGTGTGATTCAGGTAAACCTGCACCTAAAAACAACAACAACAACATTATGTTAAATATGTGCATTTACCATGTGGTTACTTTTTGTGCCTTTGCGTCGGTGATATCCAGGACTGGAGGCTTTATGTGTTTGGGTTGTTCGTCTGTCTGTACGGCCTCTCAATTCTTTTGAACGTGATATCTAAGGAACGCTTAAACTGAATTTCTTCGAATTTGGAAAAACTGTAAACTTGGACTCAGTGATGAACTGACTATTTTGGTGGTCAAAGGTCAAATGTTAAGGTCACCCTGGCTTCACGTTCATCCAGTTCATGAGGCCCATACTTGTGAACACGACTTATGAAGAACACTTTGAAGGACTTTCAGATTTGGTACAACTGTCCAAATGGAGTCAATGACCAAGTGATTCTCAGAAACACCTGGAAGTAATATCATTATATCTGGAACAAACATCCACCTGGATCATGCATAAACTTTTCAGAATATGAGTCTAGACAGACATGCATGTAAACTACAACATCACTGTTTTGTGGAGGCATATAACCACAATTCAGTACTTCTAGTTGGTATGTGTAGTACTGAACGTGGCACACAATGACTCAAATGTATGTGTGTGTCGACCCTGCAGCGCCCCAGTGAGTGAATTTTGTTATCTGAACAAAGCCCATCAGACAACTATTTATCTTGGTATGTGTGTCAAAGCAGGCTGGGGAGTCTTAGTTAAACAGTTTCTTCAAAACAAATCCCTTCTGCCAAAGCTGCTGTTGGCCGGAGGGAGTGGAGTGGCTTCAGAGGTGAACTGAGGCCAAAGAGCCATTCTCTGGAGAGGAGAGGAGAGGAGAGGAGAGGAGAGGAGAGGAGAGGAGAGGAGAGGAGAGGAGAGGAGAGGAGTAAAAGAAAACATTAAGAAAATATTCAACTAGATATGTTAATGTCAGTAAGAGTTTATTGAATTTTTCCATGATGTCAATACAGAAAAAGTAGGTGTGGCATGTGGAAAAGGACAAGGACACTCTCTGTTTATGCTGTTTACCTTTTAATTGGTCTTTTTTATAACTTTTCCTCTCGGTTTTTATCTCCTCGCAGTATGCATGTATTGGGTTTGACAGCAGCATATTTATCAAGTTTACCAATCCAGGGAAAAGCCTCAGTCTTGATCATCTATCTCCAATTTTTCTGTATTAACCCCTGGATGTGATAACACTGCTACTAGCTACAATCCATCAAGTCAAACTATGTTATACATTTTGAACAGCTGCCAGATGAGATAAGGAACTTTTGGAAAAGCAGTACTGGAAAGTGTACACTGATGGTGTCACTCAATGAAGTAACAATCCAAATAACATTAGTGCAGATTGTATTTAGATTAACGAGACATTTATCAAGACCCTGAAGAAAGATAAATTGGCGGTACACTTTCTGAAGTAATATGTCGTTAGCTGAATTTTACTGTTGACTTTTAGCAACCTGTTTAATGTCGAAGAAAGGAAAAGTGACCTTATGAAGTTAATAAATATAATTTGGCCCCATAGATTGAGACAAATGAGGACACATTAGGGTCATCCATTGTCTTACCTTGTATAATACATTACATAGTTATTGCATTGCATAGTTGCTGCTTTTCATTAGCAATCATGAGCAAGTTATTTTCACTCTATACAGTTTCCCTACAGTAATGCATATTTTGTGCATAAATACACTTATGAGAAGTTGTAAATGGGAATTCATTAGTCTTCATCTATATCTGCGTTTGGTATTCAGCCCAACAAAATGGAATATACTGTAGCTTTGTACTGGAGTACTGGTACAAAGTATATCATATGCAAGTATATGTTTGAAAACATTAGCTTTACTTAGCATTAAAATACAATTTTAACATGGTGTTTAAAGGACTTGTGTGTTTTTTTAAGTGGTACATAATAAAGGTAAAACATGTCATGTGTGCCAGTGTATGTCCTCACCCTGGTGGACCAAACCACCTTTGATAAGTTTGACTTACTGGGAAATTTTACCATTATGCTGATAAGATCTGATGAATTTAAAGTGTTCAGGGCATAACAGAAAATAAGTCAGGATTAAAACTTGCAATACAATCTTCTCTTGGGGCGGCATGATAGCTCAGTGGGTAGAGCCGTCATCTCCCAACCCAAGGGTGAGCGGTTAGATTCTCAGTCCCGGCAGGCTACATGTCGAGGTGTCCTTGGACAAGACACCTAAACCCTATAGTAGCGCTGACACAGGTCTAGCAGCTGTCCAAACAACAATTTCCCCAAGGGGATCAATAAAGTATCAGTTATTATTATTACATTTCTGTACGCACAGATATGGTAAATGAGGTTATCGGGCAAGTAGCTAGTTTGCAATAGGACATACATGCAACTGCTCTGACACCATATTCTCACAATGCATCCAAAACGTAGGACCAGCTTTCAGTAGATGCAGTTCCTCTATTGTCTGCTGGACACTGGCTCCAACACTCAAACTACAATGAAGTGAGTGATTCCCAGCTTGTCTGTAGAAATACAAATGACATCAATGTCGGTACATTGTGTTTACCCAGATTGGCAGGTCTGTCAAGTTTCAACACTCAGCCGAGGTCAGTGATACTTGACCCACCTAAGCCCCATTCAGACTCCAACCCAATAGCCAAATGTGGATTTTGTGGCTCCATTTACTGACAAAAGTGGAAGTGAATAGTAAACCTGCCTTTAAAACACCTCTCAGTAAACTTGTCAGTGTCATCATTCTGAAGGTCTTACACAAAAACTCAACTGAAGCTGCTTTTCTTACACTGTCATATGATCTTTTGTTTTAGGTTATTTGTGATCCATGTGCATTAAACAAGCCCATGGGTCAAAAAAGGGACAACAACAAATAAAAATGGAGGGTAAAAATAGACAACAGATGGCTGACAAAGCTTTATGGTCAATTTACATGTGCTTATGCACAAAGGTGTATTATGTGAAAAGGTAAGAAAGTAAAAACTATCATTTTTGCAACAGTGTCCTATGTTCCTGAGTCTACCATGATGCAGCAAACAGCAGGACAGACACACTGAGTGTAGTGTACTGTCTAAACATTATAGTCAGCTTAAAGAAAGCAAAATGAAAGAAAGAAAGAAAGAAAGAAAGAAAGAAAGAAAGAAAGAAAGAAAGAAAGAATCATGGATCATTCGAACAAATTGTTTTCAAGTTGCCTTACACAGTGCAGTGCAGCAATTCACGGTGAAGACCTCCAGCTTAATCAGACCTAAAGGCTCAAACTGTTGAACAAACTCATAGATTCAGATTGAATGGCACAGAGGAATGAAAAGTTTCATGAATGTCAGGGAAGAATGTACTGTATCATAGAAGGGAGGACATTGCTGCTCAGATGCTCTTTGTACACACTCATCTCTGTCAAAAGCTTTTTCTTAGATAACTATGAAAAAAGTGTTTTGCAGCTAGGGGTGGAACAGTTCAAGTATAAAAATGGCCCATTGGTTCACTGGTCACCATTCAGGACATGTGTGTATAAATTTATTTGAGGAAAAAGCCTCATGCCAATAACTCAGTGAAACTTGAGCTTGAAGCTGCTTGAGTGGGGCTGTCAGTCTGTCTTGAAAATGGCAAGTGGACAAAATAAAGTACAGTTAGACGATCTGCCAGCATCATTTTGGTCTGCTGTGTGGAAGTACTCTGGATTTAGTATTAGCTATGACATTGATGGAAAAAGTGGTGGATAAAACAGCGTCTTTGTGTGTGTAAGTTCTGTGCAATATGTAATTTATGCTGGTGGTAATACTTACAATAAGATAACATCATCCCAGTGTGTCCATTGACAGCACATCTGTAACTAAAGCACTGAAGGTGTTTATTTGAAAGATATAAAGCTTCATGCAGTTGATCCTTGAATTTTGTGAACTATTCCACAACCAGAATTGATTGGTTGACTGATTTTGTTGGATAGAACAGTCTCCTCTCTGGACTGTTGTGATCTTGTGATAAATTATAATCAGGTCTGTAAAATGTGCCGACATTTTGAAACCATATTTTACTATAATGATGGTCTCTATGTGCTATGTATTCATCATTTTCTATGTGCAATATCTTTCTCAAACTTTCAGTTTAACCACAGCATGCACCTAGCACTAGGTTAGCTTTTAAGGTTAATGCTAGTTAAGGAACCAACAGTAAATCAGCAAATATGACTGAATGTTTTGTCCTCACACATGTCCACAAACAAACAAAGATCTCTGTATGGTTTCTATCCAAGCAGAAGCATTATTTTAGTTAGGAGATTCCTTCTTTCTGAGCCCTTCCCAATGCCAACTACCTGTCAGTCCCTTTTTAGATTTGTACAAAGGAGTTCCTTACTGAAACTTGGCATCAAACACCTTTGACTGAATTCAATATCCAAGCATTTTAATACAAGAATAATTCCTGCTGACTCACTGACAGGCTCAGAAACATCCAAATGGAAATGATGCATGGACCTGTCGAGGAAGAAATGTAGAATTTGTCATGACCATTAACCTGCAATACTATATTTTAATGGAAGCAAGTGGACAGTCTGTTTGTTCGGCCTCATATTGTTTATGTGGGTCGGTCACTTATTCTATTCATTGGTTTGGTTAAGAAGGAGTACATGTCTATTTTTAAGTGCTCATGAAGTGGATCTGCATCCTCTCTTAAGAACATACCTTTTGGCAGGAGTACCAAAAAAGTGAAATACATGAATTATCATCAAACAGGTCAGATGGCTTTTCTCAGCGCTGGGAGTTTCACTTTGTCTTGTGTTTGAATTTGGCATAGTGTAAATATGGTTTGAATCCTAAGCTAAATGTAAGCATTGGGCTTTTTGAACATACATTTATTCAGCATCTGTAATGATATGCATCATTCCTAAAACAATGTGTGATTGTGTTGAGTGAATTTAGCTGCTAATGTTTGTTAATTTGCACTAAATAAAATGTACAGCCATTATTAATGAACATTCATCATTTAAAAAAAAAATCAATAGTTGACAATATCTCTGTCCTGAAATATCTCATTTCAGGACAGAGATATTGTCATCCACAGAACCATGCAACAAACATTGTTCAGCTACTGAATCTTTTCCTTTCTATTCAACATTTTCTGACTTGGCAGACCAACTTCAGTTTTCAGATGTAATTTTCCAGGTTTCAGTGTTAAACATACAAACATTACTGTATTATGCATTACTGCAGTTTTTCAAACTGTCCATAAATTGTAGGCGTGGGTGATACTTCTATGATCATTTGCATCAGAAAACCTGGTGCTACTGCATGAGACATAATTTGTCAGTGTGCATAAACAACAGAACATTATGTTAGAAAATAACCAGACCTTGTTTCTTTTTGGGAGATTTTCCACCGTCATCCTCTTTAGAGGATTCAGGCTGACTAATTATCTGATGAAAGACAAAGCAAAATGATTCAATAGGACAGGCTTGGAACTACAGGGGAAACCAAAAATTAGCCAACAATTCTGATGACATAAAATACAACTAAAGATCTGATTCTGATTTAGTTAACAAAACAGTAATCTTGTCTGTGCTGTATTATGGGCTTAGTATGCCATGTACTTCTACACAGTCAGGAAACTAACTGATTGTTCATGTCAGACATTAAATCCTCCTTATGTATGTTGGCAATGGCACCACTTTATCTCTGTTGGTATTCTCACCATGTTGCCCACATTTGCAAGCCAAACCTTGTCTCTGGGAACCACATACTTGATCAGGGAATGGATATATGACAAATAGATGACCCAGGACACATGTATACATAGATCTCTGGGAAAAAGATGTTTCTAGACACTCCAGAGGAATCATGCATGTGTGGGACACAGGAGCAGTGCCTATAAATAGATACAGACCTCTTCTAAGGAGATGGTTAGAGGAATGTAGTTCCCCCCAAATCAACTGTTTTTCACAGGGTGGACACAGAAAAGAGGGAAAGATCCTGCTGAAGCACCAACCACATTTAATCACATCATTCATTTAATGTTTTATAAATTTGGGAATTTTCTAAAGGCCTCATCCCTGGAGAGTCAAAGTATCTTGACTTTTGGCTCCAAACTGACAATGCTCTGCTGCTGACAATAAAAAAAAAAAATTAAATATAGATAGCAAGACATTTATTGTAACATTAGATTACCTACCTGAAGGTGTAGATCTCTACAGCTAATTATACCAGTTCAAACTGAAATGAATGAAAAACAGTTGGATGTCTTTAAACTAATAGTATGCTTTGAAATGTGGACAAGAGTAATATAAAGTATACACAATCTGTAATAAATTGGCTTAAACATGCAAAATCACCAGGAGTGACTTTAAGAGTTTGGCCTAAACACCTCATAAACAATGATTGTTTATGACTCCCATTAACAAGTGTGGCCTCAGTGCTGCATTCACTGAATTCAGCAGTGAACATCAAAAACATGGGCAACACAGTGCCACTGAAATGCCTCTGCACAAAGTTGACTGTCATGAATTATGCCTCTATTATGCTGGACCACACAATGCACAGGCCCATTAAACTAATTTGGGAATTTTTCGCATAGTTTCTGTCTCTATATGATGCCCGTCTTTTCCCTCATGGTACGGCAGTTTCAATGCCGCTGCCAACCCAAACACTGTAATCACATACTCTGTGGTTCATGGTACAGTGAGCATACTCATCCAAGCGTGGGGAGCAAGGGGGGGAAAGTGAGAGAGCGGGGGGTATTAGCTTCTGTTCCCTTGAGATCAGAGGCACCAGAAGCTCTATTCTTCTAAGGTCTCCACCAGCTGTACGTGCCTGGTGGGATGGGGCTCCTTCATTCAGGAGGTCCTGGCTAAATTCATTTAGTACTTTAATTATTTAATTAACTCTTTAATATAATATGTGGAATCATGTTGTTTAATTATATATTATGCACTGTATACATTTCTGCACCATGTCCACTGTATATGTGTGGTATATTGGTATATTGGTATACACTGTATGTTTTTCCCAAAGTTTGTTGAACAACTCTTACTTATTGTCGCTGTATCTGGGTGTTTTTTTGCATTGTAACAAAGAGGATTTTCTCTATATTCTGAATGTTGTTGATAATCCACTTGTTGTGAGGCAATGTTGAGATGTTTTATTTAGAAGTCTCAAGTGTCTCATTTTACTGCAGTTAAAGCTACAATATGCAACCTTTGGGAATCAAGCTTCAAATATGCATCAGCCCCCCTAAAGGTCATGGTGGTGAGTTGTTTTCAGAGCCACTTTTGCTCTCATATTATATACATTTATGGTCCATCCTCAGCTGTAACTGCTCAGCAGCAAGTTGCATTATGGTTAGATAAATAGTTACAGTTGCAAGAAGAAGTAAGTGAACTATGTGCAGTTTCAAACAGTCACAATCTTTCATGTCTTTATTGAATATACCCATACCCAAACATACAAAGTGATGGTGGACAAGTAAGTAAAACACTAGGCTTCTGATGTCATTAAACACCAACTGGAGTGGTGTGAACTGGTGTTAGCAAACCTGGAGTCCAATCAATGAAACGAGAATGGAGGTGTGGTTCAAAGCTACCTTGACTTAAAAAAACACCTAAACAGTGTCAGTGTGCTATTCACACTAAGCATTATGCTGATGTGAGCCATGCCTTGCAAAAAAGAGATCTAAGAAGACCAGTGTTGCTGATTTGCATGAAAGTGGAAAGAGTTGCAGAGTAATCAGAGTTTAGATGTTTATCAGTCCACAGTTAGAAAAACTGTCTATAAATGGAGACGATTTGGTAATGTGGCTACTCTCCTAAGAAGGGGGCGCCCAGTCAAGATCCCTCCAAAGGCACAATGCAGAATACTCAGTGAGGTGAAAAAGAACTGCAGAGTAACAGCTAAAGACTTCATTGGAGCTGATTAACATCTCTGTTCATGAGTCAACCACACGCAAAAAAAATTGAACAGGCGTGAAATATGGTGAAAGGAGCATCTTGATTTGGGGTTGCTTTTCTATCTCAAGACTTGGTCAGCCTGCCATGATGTAGGAGGAAGTGAATTCCCAAGTTTATCAAGGTATCAAACAACAGCTGGGACGGTGGCACAGTAGGTAGGGCAGTTGGCAATTGTCAACTGTCGTGTCCCGGCCTTTCCCTAGTGCCAGTTTGAAACCCGGTGGGGAAGGTTGCATCAGGAAGGACATCCAGTGTCAAATCCTTGCCAAATCAATATGTGGGGTGATCCGCTGTGGCGACCAACAGGGAGCAGCCGAAATAACTAACTTTTACTATCAAGGTATCAAACAGGATAATGATGGCTTTCTGCAAGTTAAAGCTCAGAAGAAGTTGGGTGATGCAGGACAATAACCCTAAACATCAAAGTAAGAATGACTTCACAGACATAGAATCCACATTTTCTGTCAGAGCCCAGACCTCAACTAAATTCTGTGGAATGCCCTCAAAAGCAGATGTCCTAAGAATATGTCTGAACTGGTGCAGTTCTGTGAGGAAGAATGGTCCAGAATTCTCTCTGGATGTTGTGCAGATCTAATCCACAGCTACAGGAAGCACTTGCTTGAGGTTTTTTCTGTCAAAGGTGGTTATTAAAAACCTGTTTCAACGCTGTGTTATCTGGCTGTAACCCTGCTGCTGCCGAGGCTGATTGAGACAGGCTAGGATGTCACTGTATGTCGAGACCGTAATGTTTCACTTGTTGATACCATCCACAACCACAGCACCTGCAGCTCACTGAATGTTAAGTGTTCTATCTCCACACTCCCGCTGTGTGACTGGAGCCACTGCCAGCACACATTAAGATAAGTTATGAAGCACATGTCTGGTAAAAAATATATAGAAATTAGGGCTGGGCACGTTAACGACAATTATTTTATCGCGCATTAACGCGGTTTTATTATTATTATGATGATGTTGATGAAAGTCCGTTGCTCACTGGGTCTGAATACACATACAGACATTTTCATTTTAAATCTCTTCCACACGGCAGAGTTGATAGAACCACAGTTATTTGTAACCACTGCAAAGTTGAATTTTCCTGTCACCGGAGAACTTTGAGTCTGACGTATCACTTAAATACAATACACACCGTTGATGCAGCAAATCACCCAAAAAACAGACATCGACACAAACACTTAAAGGAATCATGACATTCATGTGTTTCTCTTAATGACAGCAGTCAAATTAACAACTGTGTTTAAAAAATGCTTTTCAGGTGGTTGATATGACATATTTTTGTGTGTGCTCTCTGTGTGTGAGTGTCCGTGTGTGAGTGTCTGTGTGTGTGTGTGTGTGTGTGTGTGCGCGCACAACACAGATATCAGAGGAGAGTAGTAAACGCGACATAAGACATGACATAAGATAAATAACATGAGGCTGTTTAGTTAGTTTAATAAAAGAACAAGGTACAGACCTGTGGTTACACACAGGTGGTTCTGGACTCTAGTCTACAACTAGTTTTTCTATAATAAACTAGATAAACGTTAATGTCCTGTCAATGGCAAATAACTTTGGTTTTCTATTTGATTAGATTCCATCAATGTTTAAGTTGAGATTTACAAGAAATATTTAACTGCTACTGTGTAAAGTGAAAACTACTGTTAAAAAACATATTATTTGTTTAAAGTGTTTGCAGACTAAATATTATTGTATTTTGTTCATATAGCAGTACTTTAAAAAAAAGAAAAAAAAAACTTTTGTTTAATACACATCTAGAGAAAACAGATTTCTCATACATAACCTACAAATTTCGTATGTGAAAGCTGCTTTTTATATTTGCCATTGATGGAAAAGTTGGTATGATAAATTTCTAGCAAGTTTTCACGTTTTGGTTTCCACACAATTAAATGTAAATAATGTTATATACTAATAGATATTTGCATTCTTAGCCTCAAGTGTTCATTAGTCCAACAGAAGCAGAGGCCATAGTTCAAGCCCACTTATACTGTATCCGACATGGGAACACCGGCATTAACTTGATGGTTGATTTGTTACAATGCTCAGTTATATTATGCTTCCGTTAGGCCCAGGTGCAGATTGTCAGACTGTGACATTTGGCCAATGATGACGAATTATGCTGTTAGCTAATATAAGTGAAGATGCCATATCTTCCTCTGTTGATTTATGGGTATTTTTCTCTAAGAAAAAGAAATCTTAGAAACTAGATATCACTGTGTATTGTCACATGCATTGTACACAATCATTCACTGAGGTATAATTTATTATTATTACCATTAAGGATTTTTAACAAGGTGACTAAACGTTTATTAGTGACAGTCTTATCAGAAACACATGTTTCACAGCACATTTATACCTAATGCATTTATCATAAGCCATTTAAATCCCCACTTCTACATTAGTGTCATTGTTATTATTCCATTTTTCTAAATGCTTCATCACATGATAAATTACTGCAGCCTGAGTACATATTTGTCTTCATGGAGAATTTAGTACCAATCTGAATCATCACTGTGATGATGATGGTTAATAAATCAGTGTTTGCAGATCACTGGTTTTGCTTTCATGCTGTTGTACTGTAAAAATAAACTATTAAATATCTAAAAGTATTATTTTATTGCCTGAATGTTTTAAAATCCTCCAAAAGAAAAGTGCCATTGTCAGTGTTATTATACAATATATACAGTATAGACTATAATTGGTATGGCCAGTGGAGGTAATTTTAAATAATTTACATCAGTTATGTCAATCTGTCCATTTATGAAGCACAATTGATTTGAAATCAATTTCTCCTGCAGCTTGGAAAAGAAAGACAACCCCCAAATAGGGAAGCATTTCTAGAGCCCTACAAAATTATCTCCTGCAGCCTACTGGTGGGCATGTTTCTAACAAAGTTATCAGAAACAGACTCCACAAGGATGGCATGAGGAGCCTGCCATCCTCTACTTCAACCTGTGCTCAGAGCCCAGCACCGTGCAGCTTGACTGACATTCGCCAGTGAACATCAGAATTGACAGGTTCACCACTGTCACTCTCTTCACAGATGAGAGCAGGTTCACACTGAGTACATTTGACAGGCATGAAAGAGTCTGGAGACAGTGAACCAACAGAAGCAATGCAGCTGTGATGACCTGTGTCTGTAGTAGGGGTGGGCGGATCGATCCAAATATCGATAGTATCAATACCAACGTTGGTATCAATCGATACTAGCATGATCGGATCGATACTTTAGTTTAGTGTGACAGTTCCATCAAACACACTTGTGCAAATACCGCTCCTCTCACATCTACAGGCATAATTGATGGGACACACGAATGCGTTATTGGAACATCAGAAAATTAATTTTAGTATA
This sequence comes from Sandelia bainsii, assembly GCA_032362345.1. Classification (NCBI taxonomy): domain Eukaryota; kingdom Metazoa; phylum Chordata; class Actinopteri; order Anabantiformes; family Anabantidae; genus Sandelia; species Sandelia bainsii. The sequence goes on from JAUMHL010000001.1 coordinate 18,668,188, forward strand.
GTCTTTAATTTTAAAAGATTCACAGAATCAAAGTTCCATTTGTTCAATTTACAGACTATATGTAAATCAACATTGCAACTAAAATAGACAGGCCAGCATTAGTATGACTTATGATATATACTAAAAACATATTCATCACATAAAACGTAATTAATACTTTAACCATGCCTTAACATAAAAGTAAGCCTATCGTTTTCACTGCCCACTGTATCTATCTATCTATCTGTCCAGTTCTACATTGTAAGAATAAGAACTGAAATGAGGTAAAAGTTTAAATTCACACAAAATACTTAAATACCTGAGGACAACACTTCATATAATACATAATACATGGGAATAACAATTCAGTATATAACCAAGTGTATGATTTCCTACTGTATCCTTGATAATCTGGCCTACAGCCACATTGACGTTCTGAACATAATAGTAAACAGTGAATATAACACACAAAGGAAACTGCTGGAAGTCAAAGACTAAAGCCGGTTTAACATCTTTGCCAAGATGTTAATATGGAAATGCTTTATGACTGTAATTGTTTATATGGGAAATACTCAGTAGTATGTAGCGCCCCTGGCCTGTTTTATTTAAGAATGGTGGCTGTGAATTAAACAGAGTCAACCGTGGTTGATGTAAACATAAATTTGTAGCCTCAGTTGTGGTTTGGTTTGGCCATAACCAATCTCCTTTCACACTTCACTGAAACAACAAGTGCAGCTGCTGCAGGCTCAAACGATAACTATCTCCGTTCAGAGGATTTATTTTGAAAAGCTAAGGTCAAATGTGGGGTTGTGAAGGCTGAATTCCACCATGGGTTCATAGCTAAATGACCAAACATCAGATCTTAAAGTGAAGGTCAGAATCCATGTCCATGTGAGATTATGAGAGCATCTCTAAAATGTATCTCAGCTACACACAAATGCCTATAAGGTAGAAGGAAGGCATGACGAAACATGATTAATTGTGGACAAGTGAGCAATTGCATGGATCCTCACCTCTCCTAAATACAATGAGGTTTGCACAAGCAGGTTTGAATGAACATAAACCAGAAGTGACCCTGTGCCTTTGAAGGCCTCACTCCCACCACATCCTTCAGACACAAATGCACCACTCAAAGCATAGAGGCAGTGGGAAAACGGGTCTCACAACAGCTCCCTGAGAGTCCGGTCACGGTACACCTCAGAAGTGCAAAGTGTTACCCAAACATTTTTCAGTGTTGAGCTGACTGCCGTAATCAGCGTGTCGATGTGGACAACTCGGGCTAGTTAACCACACCTCCCCTTTGGCCAAAGTTGTGAATCTGGGGAGAGTTTATTATTTCTACTCAGTTAGACGTACGCTGATTCTCAGAAGGGCCCATCTTTAGCTCCACACCTATTACAAGGTAAAGTGGCTCATTAGCTATTTCCTCACCAGAGTAATTGAGGATGACATTGATGGATGGCTTGGTAAACTATGAGTAATCTTTAATTAGAGAATAAACAGTGCATGAGCTACATGTTGTCTCCACAGTAACAATAGAATCAGTGCATCACAACACAAAAAATCATCTCCAGTGGAAGTGGAGAATATCTTGATATCTCTAAAAATTACGTTCGTATAGGACGAAACTGCATTCCCGATTACGTTTTGTTACAGGACGTATTTGCGTCCCGATTACGTTTTTGTAGAACGTAATTGTCACGTTGTATTGAAACGTATTTTTGTGAGTGAACGAATGACGTGCTACATTTATTAACGCAAAACTGTTTGCAAGGAGGTGGTTGGGGTGAATGGAGGGCATTTACTGTGAAGGACTGACATGCCGGAGACCCAAGTTCGAGACCACAGTCCCCTGTGAGGTTGGGTTTAGGCAATAAAAGTACTGAGGTTAGTGTTAGAAAAAAGATCGTGTTTTGGTGTCATTTTAAATGCAGACGTTGTGTTTGTGAAGCGACTGCGTGAAATGATATTTTTATCCATTAAGCAGCCCCCAGTCTTTCACTGACCCTTACCCACTGCAGTGACGCCTGATCCCGACCATAAAACATTTTAATATTGCTACACTCACATGTCTGGATGTTGAAATATAACGTCGGACATTTTAGCCGACAGAAAACCGGATGCTGATCTGATATTTTGGCGGAGAAAAATACGTTACCTGTGAACATTTCATTGATACGTTCAGTATCAACGTATTTGCGACTTCTCATTTACGTTAACTGTGAACATATGATCATTACGTTAACACAAAACGTAATCGGGTCGCAAATACGTCCTGTATCATAACGTAATCGGGATTGCAGTTTCGTCCTATACGAACGTAATTTTTAGGAGACAGGGCTGGAAGTGCAATATCCCAGCCCTGTATTGTATTCATCACTGGAGTAAAGCAACACATCCATTAACTGTGATGGTATTTGGTCATAAGGTATTGATTTCACTGAGCTCTGTAGTGTTTCATGTTTAAACTCAAGATCATGATGACAGAAAAATGGAAAGCAGCTGAGCTCCCTGCACAGTTGGCACTTGAGTTTTTATAAACCTTTTGGTTCTGCTAATAAATTGAGTGCAGTGATTATTGTAGGGGTGTAATTGTGATCTGTGGTCCTCAGAGAAAGCAATTAATGGGGCACAGGTCCTCAAAAGGCTGGAAAATAAAGCTGAAGCTGTGCAGGTGAAGCCACAACATACAGTGAAGGTTTCTGAATAAATAGTTGGGCAAATTAAAATGTAACTCATCCGTGAGTTCTTGGAGACAGTTAAACAAGCAGCTGGTTCTGGTACCAGTGTCAACCTTGACACCTGACTTAAGTTGGCTCAGGAGGATGAAAATTGTTTGCATGCCATCAAAATGTTCAATTCAATTCATCTTTATTTGTATAGCGCCAAATCATAACAAAAATCATCTCAAGGCACTTTACATAGCAAGGT
>JAUMHL010000001.1:18671197-18707191 GCA_032362345.1 Sandelia bainsii
AACTCTGGCTGCAGCATTCTGGATTAACTGGAGGCTTTTTAATGAATTATTGGTGCATCCTATTAACAGTGAATTGCTTCAAATTCAAAGTTCAAAATGAGGTGATGCGCCAAATGATCATAAAACATTATAGTTTATAGTTTATTCCATTTTCTCATGTACCCACACAGCTGAATCACATGATAACCCCTACCCCTCAACATATGACGCATTCTTGATGTATTAATTTGAATTAATTTTAAGGTGGATGTTATTTGGTAGTGTAAAAGTGGTTTTAGCTTTTTTTTTAGTTGAAATCTGCTTCGTATGAATTCACATCACATTCGTTAACACTTTTTTAAATTAGGCAATAATGCTTAATAATACTTAAACTGTTTATACTCTAGCAATCTAACTATTTCAACTTTTAATACATTACTTTTAGAAAACAAAAAACAGTTATCCATTACTTGTGGCTAAGTGTTTCTGCTAAAGTTACTCTCCTCATTTAATATTTAGATTTCTCACACTCTCAGTGGCAACTGATGGTGTTCAGGTTTTCACTGACTCAGGAGGGTGGAGGTTTGTGCCGTCAGCCTTGTTTAGCTTACTGGTCATTATAACAATAAATTTACTAAAGATCAGCATCATACCAATTTATAATCTGTTTGTTTTTTCCTTCCTTGTTGATTGTTTGTTTTGATAGTTGTTGTTCCATGTTGATAACCATATTTATATTATAAAAAGTGTTTTTCAAATTAGTTTTTCCACCCCTTACAGCTGCAGAACAACAAACACAGACTTCAGGCTGGCAGTGAAAAAAGACCAGTGAGCAGCGAGCTCGCCAATATGATTGTTTGATCCAGGGTGTAATATAAGCTGTGTGACAGAACCACCGTAACAAATTTGACAATAAACTGAATGAAATGTAAGGTGATGGAGGCATGTGGACAGTTAATGTCGGCACTAAGATGTAGGCATGCGGTTAGACATGCAGCCTGTGGGAGAAGAGTATGAGGGTGTGAGGGTAGATCAGTTTCCATTTACCTAATATCAGTCTGTAGGTCATTAGCATAGCAAAACAGTCATACCAGTGCAGGCAGACAATGGATGCATTGATAGAGTGGAGGACCCTATGGGAAATTTAAGTGGTCCCTGAGGATGTCTGTAAAGGGGTCAGAGTGGAGCTTTAGATGGGAGACCCTGTAGCTCTCTACCTCTCTCTTTATCCTCTACACATATCTTTCTAAAATTGTCTTGATTTGAGCTCCTGAAATCCATTTAAATGCAACAAAACGTTGCAGTGAAAACACTTTATGTCTTATGTTTAATTTATGTCACAGGGTTACATTTTATAAAATCTAATCTATGCTGAGATGAAATCAACAAAATTGGTTGGGACATTGAAATAAGCCAATGGGCTTCTCCTACTGCTATGCTTCAATTTCCTGCAGCGTTAACTACACTAGATAAACTAGACCCAGTGTTTGTCCTACCTACCTCGTTCTACTGAAAACAGGCCACACACTTGCTCAGGCACGCACTCCAACATACATCCACATACATGCACACCTACAAATCCAATCATGCTAACACACAAACACGCATAGGGTCACTGACACCAGCACATACACATACATCAAATCCAAACACACCCAGATGACTCTGCACGACTGCAGCAATGAAATAAAACATCCAGCAAATCACAGCAGTCCAGAAGTATTCATTTGATTGAGTTGATAAACATTTTTACTTTCTGAATAAGAACCCAGTGGACCCCTCTTTGGAAGATGGTTGCTCTTTAGCACCAGATGTTTTCCATCTTTTTCTGTCAGGATGCAATGTACATTAACAGACATGATATTCCAACTCCTAGTGAGCACAGATTAAATTTGGGGGCTGCTTAGTTTTATTGTGTTTCTCCTCTGAAATACCAGTCCTTCAGTAAGCGTGACATAACCCAGAGACCTCCACTTCAAACTCAGGATACGGTGTCATGATGTTTCTGCCCTTTTGATAAATGACTGTCTGGAACAGGTTCTCTCTCTGCAGTCTGTCCTTTTGATTACCACCCAAACGCTCAGCAGCTGGCTATCAATAATTCTGGTTTACAGGAATACAGGAACAATTCTTTGTGGGTTAATTATTGCAAAACTATAAAGAGTATATGTGTATACTTTCAATTTGGCCTTTCTACACCCCTAAAGAGAGGTTTGGCAGAAATATGTGTGCACAAATAATGTTCTAATAAACATCCAGACAGGATAGTGGAAAAACATTTGCTGAGTCAGAACATTTGAGCAAGAGGATACTGTTCTTTGAAAAAGTAATACTTTACTGTGTTTGCTTTTAAATTGTCATTTTGTAATAATTTTTTTTTTGCATGCACCCACAGCATTATGTGCTTCTGTATCTGTTTCACTGAGGGATATATTTTCTCTTTGCCCTCAATCATTAATCTTTCATCATACTCTCAAATAAAACACAGCGCCTCAGTTGAAAATTAATTCTGTGAACAGACAATTTAGCCTCTCTCTTCTTCTCCCAAACAAAGAAATGCTGATAGCAGCACACAGCTGGCCAGCGATGACGACCCTCCACAACCACATTATCAGTGTGTATTTGTAATTTTCAGTAAAATCATAGAAGTGACATCCCACTCTGTACTACTTCTCTTGTAATTATATGCTCCAGCAGCCAAACAGATGCTAACCCTCACAGTTACAGTACAATTGGCACCAGTACAGCTGGTAATTTGGGTTCAGAAATACAAACTGTTTTTTATACAAATGGTTTGATTCCATTTAAAGTTGATCCATCTGCAGTTACAGTACAAATTTCTGTTCATTTCATTTCTTCAACCCCCACATCCTTTTATTTTTTAATCATAAATCAATCGTCTTCAAAGAACACAGAGTCAACAACTGTGTCCTGTTAAGCAAACCGTCTCTAAAAGCCTTTATCTGGATAATGTTCTTCTTACACTATAGAACTACAAGTCTAGATTTCTTAATTTTCTGTTAAGACTTCCAACCACAAGAAGCAGCACAATGCTAGAAGTATATTTTTGATTAGATCTGCACCTGCTTTGCAGCAGAAAATGAAGCATTCAGACTGTGATGAATCAAACTTAATCAAATGTGCAGAGTTGAGTGCCAAAAAACATAAACACGTGTTACGGAGGGAAGCAGCCTTCACCAAGCTCTGTGGCAGACAACGCAGCAGACATGATCTGATCTGAATCTTAAATCAGACAAAACAGACGAGGACCGGCTGAGGTGGACCTCTCCATCTGTCTAGAATAAATAGACAAATCTGAACATTAGAGTGGGGTTTAATGCTGTGAATTATTTGGTTTACACACAGCTCCAGCTAAAGTAAAACTCACAGATTGTAATCTCATGTTGGTATATGGTTAATGTGTATCTATCCCACAGATCATTCATCAGTTTTCTCGCTGTATCAATGAACAGGAACTAATCTAAGTGCTTCAGGAAGTGCATTTTTAGCCCAAGATAATTATTATAAATTATATTCAAAACATATTTAATAATGTGTGTGTGTGTGTGTCTTATTTTATTTGTTTTAATAGTTAACATTTTACTTTAGTGGAACATTTGTCCAATTAGATTAAATAAAGACAAATTTGTGACACATAAGTATGTTGACATTAAAGCAACGCGCCCTATTTTTTAGAGAAATTTTTTTAGAGATGTTTTATAATGTCGTAATTATAGGTGCAGTCCAGGTCAGAAGTAAAATGTTTGATTTTCAGAGTTTTTCAGTGCCTTACATTTTTCAACCATTAAACCTAAAGGGAAAATCAAGCTTTAAAGTAATTGCAAAGCAGTACTGTGCTTATTCAGAAGAATTTTTTTTATCACTCCAATCTACTACAGACCTGCGTACATTTTTATTTTCCTGCAGGATACTTTGAAAAGGTCCACACTATTTGAGATCTATCATAAATCAGCCATAAATTGTGATAAATGGAACTGTTGCGTTTTAAAGGGAAACAGGTTCTCCTGGCTCAATCACTTCCATACGAGATACTGTGTGTAATGCACAAGTGTACACATGATACTGTATGTGCAACTACTACACATCATTTTCAGCCAAAACTAAACCACAATTTCACACAGACCCCCACACATCCATGAGCAAGTCACACACGTGGGACACAGCGGTGTTGGGAGGTGTGACTCAAACCTGGCTGTTGTTCAGACCAAATCAGTGGTGTTTGATTTTCTCAGATAATGGCTCATTTATCACAGGATATACACATTTCATCAAACCGTCCATATTTCTGTTTGAATTAAATATAGCTGCTTACAGTCTTACTGGAATCTTACTCTACATCTGCTGATTTTCTGACATCTTCAGTAACTCTTTGAAATCTCTAATCATGTTAGTTACTTCATAAAAATATAAAAAAAAAGACAGTAATATCTGTCCAAAAAATTGTTTTTGATTGATTGATTTATGTCTAAATTAAATGTTCTCAAATTAGTAGGTTTTGGCATGTTTCTCTGCTGTGTTTAAATTATGTTCAGCTTTATGTCCACGCCACAGCTTGTAGCTTGGGGAAAGACACTTGGCCAAGAATTTTATTAAATCGTATTTTGGCAGGCGTCATGATCAACTAAGATATTAATGTATCCTCAGAGAATAATAGGAAACTTGACTTTTTTAAATGAGTTGATAGATTTGTTTTATTATGAAATGCAGATATACACATTTACATGCTGGAGTGTGTCAGGTATTTGGCTGATGTTCACTTTTTTCTGGTTATAATGAAACCTAATCCTGAACTTTAGCCTGGTGCTGAATGCAGGAAGACCCCCCTTGGAGTATCCATAAGGACCTAATATTGTTTCATTAAGATGTTCATTGTTATCTGTGTAAGAGGCATTAGTGCAGGCAGCGCATGAACAAACTGATTCTGCAGCTCAATATTATTAAGACACATATAGCAAATACAGTGCCTGGGATCAAAACATAATAAACACATGCAGGTTGATTTAACACTATGTGATTGCTTCATATGAGCAAGTGAATGCCATATGCACCTTAAAGCACTTTGTCTGGTATGTCTTTATTATACAGCTGTATCTCACTAGACCATCCTACATATTCCCAGGAGCACATCTTCTGTCCATAGCAATAGCACTTCAGTCATTACATCATCATCCAGAGCAGCTTTGTTTAATTCGTTGCTCTTAAACACACTTTAGGTTGATTAATTTGAGTTCCAGCGGGAGAAACAAGACATCACGACTGGCTCAGACATAGTTGTGAAGGACAGCTCATGGGAGAACTTTCCATTAACGGGCTAAACTTGACCTCTGAACTTTTAGGAACTAAAATATCCCCACTGGCCCTAGCTATCTGTGGGGCAAAAGCTCATTCAGTAAAAGTGGTCATGACCAAATGGTGGAGGTCAGAGTGTAGAGGTAGGGGAAATGAAGTACTGACCGAGACTTAAACCATACATGGAGTTTCCTCTGTATGTTGAGCAACTGGCCATTGTCTGCTTTTGGCTTTGGAAAGGCTGTTGTTGTTATCATGATCTTTAATTTCAGCACCATTTTATTAGAGTATGGGTGTAATGCATCAGTGGTTGTGTGTAGTGATGGCACCTGCAAGAACTACACAGCTGTATTTCACTAAGAAAATAAAATCATCATATACTGTGGGATTTTAGACCACACCCTTAGAGTACTGTGTATCTGTATACTAACTGTATACTATATACAATAATGTATATATTATAATTTACATTTATACCTTCAGATTTCTCTTTACTTTGAAATGTCTTTGACACATTCAAAGTATAAAAAACATTAACTGCAGGAAATTGATTAGTGCATACAAGATGCATATAAAAAAACACTGTAAGTCACATTACAAAGATCAACATGGATCAATGTGTACTGTACTTCACATGAAAGTTTCACTTAGAAACGGTTTCTTCTTTGCATCATTTTTCCTTAATCATTTATTTGTCAATCAGATATCCATTTTTAGAACAGAGACTCCACTTTCTAAAGAGGCACACTTTATTAAAGGTGTATGAGCTGTAAATAATGGCTTTATTAATGGTCAATAAGTCATATACTGATCATTTATTGATCAGGTATAAGTCATTAATGTGAACATATTTTGGGCTGAATAGACTAAACCCTGTTAAAATCACCTCGAGCAGGCTGTGATGTGCGTTTACACAGTTGTCCATGTGCTGCTGGCGCTACTGTCTGCTGACTTGTTAGTGTGCATTTAATAGTACATTAAACAGCTTGAGACTCTTTTTCAAGTGAGGAGCACTCTCTGTTCTCACAACACATGAGAGGAGATGAAACATCCTACTAATGAGCTGAGTGTAACTGAGATTAGAGGTTGGAGACACTATTCACTCAAATGCATTGAGAGAATAGGTGAGTATTTAATAAAGCCAATATCTGGTTGTGTTAGGTTGTGTTCTTGTCCTATAATATAAAATAAAATAAAAATAAAATTTTAAGAACTAATACGTTATATTTTACAGTGTAGACAGAAGCCGGAAACTTTAAGGAACATTACTGGAAGTAACTGGATCTGTTTCTATGTACTTTAATTAATCAGAGTTAACTGACACTTATCAATGTAATGTGAATCATTTTATTTATTTGGTAAATAAAAAAATCAAAAAGGATTTAATTTATATAGAAAATAACTTTACACATTGAGTTAAAGGTAAATACTGTATAGTGCATGTAAGTATTTAAATAATTGTGAATGATGATTACTCTATGCTCAGAAAAAGCTATGAAAAGCAAAGTGAAATTTAGATTATTAAGCATGTATGATCTCACAATATAAATCACCTTTTTCAACTGGTACATGACAGTAACCAGTGCCAGTGTTCATCAGAAAAACTGTTAATCTACTACCCTTATCTGCTTTTCCCCAGACTTGCACATATGGATGAATGAAGACACACACACACACGCACACACACATTTGTTGAGTACAGATATTTCTGGCACACATGTTGTCTGTGAGCCAACCCCCATCACTCATCGCTTCATACGAACATACTTGAGCATGACTTTCCTACATGAAAAAGGGAGTTATGGAGACATGGACATTCTCTCCAGTGTCTTTCTTTTTCAGTTCATTTTTAATAATGTCTTAAAATCAACCTCTGACCCCTGAGGAATAAACTGTAATTTTTTTTTTTTTAAGATTCAGTAAAGCTTGTGGACATTTATTTTTGTCACCTTTTCTGATTGAGTTTGAGTTCTTTTGATAAAATGTGCATTGCGTTTTGATCTAATTTTATTCTTGTTGAAAGTTCACAAAACCTAAAGAGCTTTTTGTTTTTCTCATCAGGAGCTGCAGGTTGTTTAATAAGACTTTACAGTAAGACAATTATTACTTCATGTCCATTCATCCATCTTTACCATTAATGACTAGTTTTAATTTGTTGACAAAATAATTATTTTGTTGCTTTATAGTTCTCATTTATATATATATTTTAATATATTAACACACTTACTGGCCACTATTTTAGGCTTTATACAGCAGTTCTGGCATGAATTCTACATTTACAAGGTTATAATTTCTCAGTTGTTGTTGAAACTGTCAGAAAGGTAATAATTCTACTATATGTTTATTATTGAGGTCATAGTGGGTGGTGGAGTCTCTTGAGTGCAATATTTTAAAGGTTGTTTCTAATGTTTTGGCCACGTGATTTACATAAATGAAGTGGTCAGTGAGTGTATTTAGCTTTATTTTACCTCCTGAATGATGTGCCATTGACAAATATTTTGGTTCATAGTTTTTGTTGATGAAATCAACACTGGAGGGAAAAAGTCAAATTCAGAAATGTTGCAATTTTCCTGCAGTGATCTGCACAAATCTATTTTTAAGCCTCCTGCCTCTGATTCCTATCAACGGTACAGGAACGTACAAAGTGCTGCTTCTGAATAGCAGCAGTCATTGTGGTCAAAGTACTTGCTTCATTTTGTGTATCAGGTTTCCTCACTTAAAAGCAAAACCAAACTGCCTTGTTGCACAAACCACACTACAGTAGCTTTGTTTTTGCAGGTAACTTCATAATGAATGTTGCTTTTCTATTATAATGCCCTTTAGCTGACAAGTCAGTGTTAGTTTTGCTTGGCTACACTCAAATGAAGAATTTCACTTCAATAGTGCTCTATTATACAGTATTTGTTTGTTCTGTGACACACATTCTTACCAAAAAAAATTTGTCAGGAAAAGGTCTTAAATGGCCTGTAAGCTTTTATGCAAATAATCTTCTATAAGAGAATGAATTTATTTAATGTGATAGTTCTTTGCTAGTTTTTTGGCATCAAGTTGATTCAGTGTTTGTGTCTCCAAGGACAAACTGGGCTTTCTGTGTGTTTGACATCGGCCTGAGTGAGAGGTTGATAAATGAGCACCATGTGAATGTTTAAAAAACACTCATTGTAGCTGGTCGCCTACACACAGAATCGCACGTTGATCATCTAGATAACAGACCCATTAAGACCACTTTGATAAAACACTATGTCTTCTTTTCATTTGTGGTAAAGAGAGGAGCTTATTGTGCTCAATGTCCAAGTCAAACAGAAGAAAACAACTGAGCTGACACATCATCTGGGTGCCGGGAGCTGATGGCCAGTAAATGTAAACACACAAGGGATGAATATAGCATCTTGTTTCACATGAGCTTCAAAATAACACTGAGAGATCACTGAAATCAATTTGGCTGATTACATTTACTCATGATTTCCTGCACAAAAAAAACGATTTGTTTTGTTGTGTTGTAGACCTTGTAAACGTTTTTACATAAACAAACAACAGGCTATGGGAAAGCTGGACTGTGTCTAATTGGCAGGACGTATTGACGTCTCGTCTCTCAGAGACCTGACAAGCTGACAATGTTGTGCAGCCATGTGTGAGGTAAACACACAGAGCCTCCATCTTCCCTCTGTCTTTCTGACTCCACCCTGGGACCCCCGCCTCACCTCCTCATCTCCAGCTCATTGGGTCGACGCAGAGAAACATTGATCCCACTTGTTCTGGTTCACTAAGGCCTGGAATTCCCTGTTCGGATCAACAGGAAAGGAATCCTCTCTGTCCTCTGAGACAGCTAAAAGCCTGGCTGCTTTAAAAAGGCTCTCGTAAACCTGTCGGACCCGACGGTGTCCTTTTACTTACCTAGCTTCAGTCTCACCTCTGAGCATTCCCGGACGCTCTTAAATGGCAGTTTATGGCTAACCTGTAAGCCCCAGGATCATCAAAGCTTTATGGGTGACCAATAAAAATGCTGCTGCAGTTCGGAAGCTTCCTAACTCATCCCCCCCTCCTCAAACTCAACTATCAGTTCACTTTTCCTCTCTCCAGAGATTGGAGAAGACCCCAATAAACTCACCACTCTTTCCCCATTACTTCTCCATTTGCCTCCTGCATTTGTCTCTTATATTATCTAAGGCCATGTGAGATTTTAAAGTGTGACGATTTCAGCTTTTCAGATCTGTCACGAGAAACAGTGATGATTAAGCGATAATCTGAATTCTGTTAAGGTTGTGAAAAGCCTGATTTTTCACGTGATTTAATCACATGATGTTTTTTTAAAGGAAAAGTTTGATAAATATGAAGCTGGAGCCAGCAGTTGATTAGCTTAATTTAACTGGTCATAAAGACTGGAAACACATGGAAACATCTAGCCTGACTCTATCTATAGGTAACAAATCTGACTTCCAGACCTGCTGTTTTCTCAGTTTTAGTGTGTAAGGTTCTTGTTAAGTTTTTTCCAGTCTAAGACTTGTATTTTACTTTTAGCTCCTGTGTTTTCTCTCTGGCTTTCTGTATTTTCTTTCTTTCGCAGTTTTTTCTCAACACATAAACATTCACTGACAGCATCTTTTGACATGGTAATATATTATTTATGAATTATTTAAACAATTTGCCTCTGGGACTAATAATGTTTTTAAATGTTGAATCTTGATAAATTTTTTGTGTCAGCCTTTGGTGGTCAAACTTTATGGCAGCTGCCCTTTACTCACTTATAATGTCCATCAAAGCAAACACACTTCAATGTGTTTTTCCTGTTGTGCCCACAAATTGAAGGTGACAGTTTAAGATGGGACAGCTAAAAGTTGTCCGGGTCGTCTATAAGCAGCTAGTGTCAGTGCCACACGGATTTACATCTATGGTCTTCATGACAGAAGCTGGAGTTATGGATAAAGCAGGAAGGACTCATTAACACTTACATTTAGTATGTTTTTTGTGTTTCCTCAAGAAGTTTGTTTGCATTTTTATGATTTATGTTTTAGTCCTTGTGATTTATGTTTTCCTGTAATTCATATCACCACACTCAGTTTGTTTTCACTTTCCAGATGGCTTATTTTAGTTTTATGCTTCATTTGGATGTTTTAGGAATTTCATTTACAACCACACACATATACACAAATGTGTCTAAATATCTCTGATGTGAACATGCTGGATGTGTAAAAGAGTTGTGGTCATTACATTGGTCCATTGTTATTCTACATTGTTGTAAACAAATGAGTAATGAAGAAACCAATAGCTTTGACAAAGACTTCAAAACTAAAATCATTGGTTTAGTAAACACATAGTTTTCATTACTCAGTATTTTGCCTCATGACACTAAAATGTCAGTGCTGAGACTGTAGCAGTTATTTTCATAGACTGCTTATACCTGAATAAATGTGTTGTTTTAATTTGTTTGTTTATTTTTTTAACACTGTCAGTGCAACATTGACACTGACATATTACTATATTACTATTACTTTTAAACCTGTGTGTTAGTGGCCTACTAAGATATTTTACGGACATCAAACAAAATTACTTTGGAGTCATGTTTCTATCTGTGTGGTAACTAAAAGTTCACTATTCTTTCTTTATTCTTTATTTCTTCTAGATTTTGGGTTTTACTGAGAAAAATATTTGAACTTTTTAACTGCTAAATGCTCCACTACGTTGTCCTGCTAACAGTGTCTTGTCTGCAAACAGGAGAAAAATGTCTACAGTGAGCTTATCACAGCTTTCTGCCTGAAAATAACAGTCAGAACAGAACAGAACAATGAAACGTGAACATAAAACCAAAACAATTACACAAAAGAAGAAAGAACTCAAAGAAATAGTAGATTTGGATGATAAATGTCTGTCTCTCAAATTACTAAAATAAACACCTAGGAAATTATACAATTTAATTTAATACAATAAAGGTATAGAGGTACAAAGCAGCTTTAAAGTTCTTTAAACAGTATGTTTTATATTTGATCTATTAGCAGTTTTGCTAAATGTATTATGTACATAATGTAGAAAAATTAAGAAAACAGTTACTGAATTACTGCCTTTTTGGGAGCATGACTTTATTTGCAAAGACAGCTGACAATCAGTGCTTTGATGTGTGTGTTTCTCCTATTTTCCTCTAGTTTAATCTGCCGAGTTACACTGGATTATTTTACATTTTGTTTCATAAGACTATTATACAGTCTACATACATCTTATGAGACACTTCTTATGATATACATCTTCCCGTGACACTTGATGCAGCAAGAAATAGAAGTTTTCTCATAAAAGACATATTAATGTTAACAAAAGTCTAATATAATTTAAGTCTTCCTAAAAATAATAATCAGAATTATTATCAATCAATGACAGATGTAAATATTACATATATATTTACATAAATAAGGGAACCAAAACATTAGAAACACCACTTAACACAATGCACTCCAGTAACAAAAACTGAGAAACTGAACTGAGAAATTATAACCTAACCTATATAAATTATATTCTAAAAGTAGAACTCATGGCAGAGTTTCAGTATTGGATTGCATTAGATTGTACAGCTGTACCTAATAAAGTGGCCAGTAAGTGTATATACTGTATATATATTAAAAACTCACAGTATGTAAACTGGCTCTGTGTGAGGCCTAAAATGATTGAACAATCCGCAGCTGGTGCTGAAAGAGGAAGTCGCTTCACCTGTTTTCTTTGCAGCTTAATTTTCAGATCTCGTTCTGGGCTTTTAGCAGTGATTTAATGTTTTAATGAAGTTATTGCACTCATTCACGTTCCCTTACTCTCCGTACAGCTGTAAAAATATGCACTGGCCTCCGATGAGGGACTACTTATTTTAAATGATATACATTCTTCCCCAGAAACAGAGGTGAGATTGAGCCTGTATGTGGAGAGAAGCAACCGTGTCTGCTGACATGAGGCATGCATTCATTTATGCAACAACCTTGTGTCATTGTGTTATTTTATTGTGAATTTATGATGGTGATGAGTGGATTAATTTCAGAGGACAACACACACACAGGTAAATTTAGTATCAGCGCAATAGGAAATATTTTCTCCATAGGCCTGTATCTTTCTGCCGATTTTTCAGAAGCCAATAAGTTGTTTCACATTACAAAAGAGCAAAAAACATTTTATTGAATATGAGTAGTTCTCATACTGTTTCACACAGTTATGATTCAAACCGGGGACATCATCATTTGATATTTCCACATCCAGTGTCACATACAACAAAGACAGAATGAGGATGTCAACTTTGGACAAACATCCTTGATCCTTCATCCTTCACACCTTCAGTTGAATGTTGAATTGATTTTGCAACGACTGGTCTGAGGAGAAGCTATGTTAAAACAGATTTTTTAAATATAGATTTGTTTATATTTATCGTTATATATTATATCTCTTCAAAGCAGTCTGGGGCCTTCGGATGATGCGTCCCTTTTCTGTTTGTCGATTCAAAGAGTTCAGGTATCGTAAATTTGTCTTTAAAAGTTACAAATCTGTTTATTCTTTCTCACTGCTCTCATTTTATATATTGTCTTAAAAATGATTATACGCTAGAGAATGCTAAAACAAACATTACCAAATCAAATCAATCCAATGAGAGGAAAACATGTCATTGCTGTTCAAATCTGAATTTATATTAAGGGGTAAAAATCATCAGCTCTGTGACTGTTCTTGAAAACTTGTTCTAAATGTACAGTAGATCTCAGAAGTGTAGAATTGGAAAAACATCTGTGTCTGTGATCACACCAGCCCAGTTGTCAAAGCCACATACTTTAATGACACAGTCAAACTTAAACAACATGTCATTTTCAGCACATCTATATATCTACTTCAGGACATTTGAATTGCTACACAATATACAGTATGGTATTTAAAAAACAAGCACATGGCTGTTCTGCTGATGAAATAACTGAATTTTAACTCTGCATCTGAAACACAGCTGCCTCTGATACTGCAGCACCTCAGTTGTCAGAACATAATCCAGTCATCCATTACCTAAGTCCATCATAAACACATGCCAAGCCCCTAATAACACTTTCTTTAAATGCTTGTGTGTGTCCCAGAGCCCGACCCTTCACTCTATCTAAGTGGGCCATAACTCTCATCTAAAAGTCATCTGGTCTGGTTCACAGCTCGTAGGGGGTCAGAAGATGGAGCACTGTTAACTCTATCGCTATCTACACCAATGAGAGCTGCTCAGTAACACTTATCAGTTACGTGGATTAGTGACAAGATGAAACAAGACAAGATGGAGAAAGAGGAAGATAAAGACAGGACAGGGGAATAGAAACAGCTAATATCCACAGAAGTTCAAACATACCAGATATCGATTGTATTTGTTGGACAAAAGAAATTAGTGAGAATAGATTTTTAATCTTTCTGATGTGTTTTGGCACCATTTCAACCCCAGGAACCATATTCCTTTTAGGGAGAAAGAGACATGAAAGGAGACCCTGCCAGGTGCTGTCTTTCCTCAGAGTGATTAAGGTGATCATTGTCTGTCAGCGATGTAACAGCGATCAGAGACGGCACTCTTATGGGCTCACTGATGGGATAAGACAGAGCTGTTGGCCTGAGAGTTAGACGAAGTGCACGATGGAGAGCTGATGGAGAAGAGTAATGTGTTTGAGAAGAGAGAGTAAAAAGATATTCACAGGGAAATTGGGAAAGAGGGACTGAAACAAACAGGCCAAAGATTATGAGAGATAAACAGATAAATTGTGGAGGACTGTTTAGTGCACAAGGTGATGACTTGAGGTGATTGTTTGTTTAAAGCGTCTATAAATCTCTCTCACAAGAAAGAATTGAATTGCATCAGTAAGTGTGTGTGTTCAAAGCACCGGGTTGAGAAGTCCAACACCAAATAGAGCAATCAAGTCCAATTCAAAATCAAAACAGACAGCCAAGTCTCCTAGTCTGTATATTTTTACAAAGGTAAAAAAATAGTAATGCTTAACTAATACTTAATCTTTAGGAACTCTGTTGTGCATAATTCAGCTCAGTACATGTGTAGGACTGCAGCCCTAAACTGAGCCAACCTATGTACTCAACTTGGTCAAATCCACTTATAGGCTTTTAATGTTATATACAACAGTAAACACCCTAAACCGTGTTACATTAGAACATGAAGACATGAGATTTGTGGAATACTAAACAGATAAAAATGTTAGTTTTGGAAATATGTTATTTTGTTTTTTCTGTTCAGAGAATAAATTTGCCACTCGCACGCAACGGCCATTTAGCTCTGGACACATAGAGTATGTAAGATATCACTAAATGATATCTTGTTTGTTGAATCCATACAGAAACCAGTCTAAAAATGGTTTTACAGAATGTGGAGAAACAAACACTACCAACTTCATTCTCCTTTTCACAGACCAGACTCAGCTTTTATTTAATTTGAAAATTGCTTTATGTTTTGTCATTTTGCTACACTTGGGGAATGCATATTGCACAATTCAGGATTGCTGGTCGATAAATGTATTGTGTTTGGAATACAAAAGAATGACTTTGGGTTCTTTGTAATTTTCACAGGGTAAATTAAAGAGTTGAAAAAATGCTCAGTGAAATCTCTCTGCTTTGCAAAAATAGCAGTTTCATGCCTCTTAAAGTTTTTTTACTAAGATATTTGTTGCATCTTTGTTGCCCAAATATAAAGGTATGAGAGGGACGCTGTCCTAAAATGCTGCAACAGATGTGTTACAGAGCTAATTTCCTTAACACAATCCACACTTTGTGGATTTTTACTGCACCTCGCTACAAAGCACGCTGCAGTCTTTCATGTTTACCTTTCATGAGAAAACAGTCACAAAATGACATCTGTGCACCTAAGACACAGTGTTACTCCAGAGCCAAGACATGTTTTGTTTTGTGACTGGTATTTTTAAGGTGCAAACCAGAGAGGTTGGTGATCTAGAAAAAAGGAGATGGCAACCACAAAGCTTCATCATTAAAGAGTGAATAGAGGTGGCCTTCGCTGGCCCTTGGACCTTGGAGCAGCTCAAGACGTTCTTAATGACATTCATCAAAAGCCTGAACATCACCAAAGGCTCATTCACAGTCCGGTGCTCAAAAGTTGACCATGGATTTAGAGACATGAAAACTCTCCCTCTTTGCATTTTTTCCCTCAATGGCAGCTTCCAAGCCTTTGTGGGTTGGCCACTGGAACGAGATGGGTTTTGAATGATGGCTGTCCATTTGTGAAAAGTAAAAATGTGTAGTGAAAGAGAGGGCAAGAGAGGACTCCTGTTTGCAATTTGCCTGGAGACTTCACAAAACTAACATCCTATAGAGTGGTTTCTAAAGACACCAGCGTTTTTGTCTCTGGAAGTCACGGGGTTAATTCTGTTCTGGAGGAACCTGGACTGCAGTTGGTTGTTCTGAGTGGTGAAGTGGTCCTTGTTCACTGTGTGTGTCTGTGTATTTTCCTGGTGTGCTCATACTAGAGTGTGGACGTCAATCAACATGTGTATTGTTTTGTGTGAAAGAATGAGGAAATGAGATCCTTAATTAACTAACAGTCTCAGTTTGTGAAATGAGAAGTGAAACACTGATCCATTGTGTCAGTATTATCTTCTTTCAGCTAGAAATAATTAAAAAGCAGGACATTAAGTTCAATTGTCACTAAGGCCTATTTAGGCCTATGTTAAATGTCAAAATTCTGCACTGAAAACTGTTCTGAAAAAGCTCACAGCCAAAAATTCTTCACGTCTCTGTTCCCATGATTTAATGTATTGGCTGTAAATTTTCACCACTGACAAGGAGCAAGGTGTCTTGAAAATACTGACATGTTGAAGGGAGCAGAGAGCCAGGATACTCTGAGGAAACTATCATAGCTTATTATCCAGCACCCACTTCAACTTAACCATGGTTTTATTTAGGTGTGCTCTGTCAGAGTATAAACGTGCTAACAATGAAACAGTTAGAAGTCATTTGACAAAAGTTAAACTGACAAACACAACTTTTAAATAAACTATGTGAACTTTCTGACCTATAGCGACCAAGTTTGCTAATTGATAATAACAGTCAATAACTCAAATGCTGGGTGAGCAAAATACCATGTTCTCAGCTCGTTATAATGTAAGCTTGTCAACTACAGTAGGTCACCAACTAAAGCCACTGATATTCTTACATCTTGTCTGTGAGTGTATCATGGCTGCCTTTTGCATCTTTTGAGTGTTATCATAGCAGTTTATGTTGAGCAAAAGCAAAAAGAACATATTCTGCTTTTGGCCAAGGATGATTAAGCCGTAATCTGCCCCCTACTGGATATACATCTAAGATAATATGCTGTCTAATGTATTTAATGAGTATGTGCGTGTGTGTGTTTTTCCAAAATTTCCATAACTAAAGCAGGAGGTATTGAGTTTCTATTTAGCTTGCAAAGAGGATCACTGGCAGCAAAGTGGTGATCATGGATATCAAAAATCAACAGAGAGAGGAATTCATCTTCTGGCAAACTGGCCTTTATTAAGCTGTGAAAAACTAGAGTATAAAAGACTGCTTGAGTACAGATCCTGTGTGCCAACAGACCCTTTAATCCTCAGACAGAGGCATGACAAGACTTCCAACTCTCATAGGTTCACACAGTGATTGAGACAGCTGTTTTGGCTGTAAATGTTGTGTTCAACTGTGATCTTTCTGGGAAGAAAAAGGTATTAAGAGAGTTTATTTCCCAAACATTTAATATGCATTTCATAAAATTCCTGCAGTTTCTCATCCAGTGTTTTGACAACAACAAGGTTCCAAATGCAACAATTTCTTTACCAGCATATGTTAATAATTTTAGAAGTCAACGTTTTAATCACATAACAGTTGTTATCTGTTATTTTATTTTTGTTATATTTCTATTATCACTCTTTTCGGACTCAAGAATGTAGCTTAAAAACTTTTGTTACAACAATATGTATAGATTTGTTGAGGTTTCAAATGATGCTTAAACTAACTTGGACGAGTTAAAGATACAACTGAATGTTTTTGGTTAAAGCTAATCACGAACAAATGATTTTGGCACGGCATGAAGATTAAATAAATCATTCTGGACACATACAAGTTCACACTGACTATACATTTCTATCGTAATATACTGGCTGCATCTCCATTGCAGCTGGTGCATAAATGGAATAATCCCAAAGCTGCATTTGAATGCTAATCACTGAGAAGCTCCACTGATTAAAGCAAACACTGGAGAAATTGAGAAACCTTATGCTGCAGGAATTGCCTTGTTAACTTGAACTGATTCTGTATGAATAATTATATAGTTGTTGGAGAGCATTTTGTCAAAAACATGCTTACATAGTCTTTTTTGACATAATTAGGTGCTTTTGGGTGTTTGGGATACTATTTATTATCATTTTGGAGGTGTCAGAGTACTTGTTTCACTTAAAAAAAACAGATGATAAAATGTTTTGTTATTTATTGCAGATTAGGGGATTTAGCACAAGGAAAACGAAATCCTTTACAACTCGATCAGAGATCTGGTAGCAGGACTCCTTTTTCTATGTCCCCGTGATTATCAGATGAAAGAGGAAGTGAAGAGGAAGTGATGAAGGAACGGTGCTAAGTGGATTGACCCTGGCCATCATGATTAAAGCCATAAAGTGAGCTCTGGTCAGAGGTTATTAAGGGATTATAAAGGGTTATAAAAGGTTATAAAGGAGAGGTCTGGGGAATATTAACCAAAACTACTGCTCAAATCAACATCAGACCACATTCCACAACACACATCTACATGCCAGACAGATGAGGAGTAAGTTTACCGCACTTGTTTTTTCACTGCCTTGTTGTTTCAAGTAAAACTTTGAGAGATGGGTATAAACATGAGTCTTCAGTGTTATTTATGCCTACACAAAAAAGTTCCATGTTACAAATCAGAATATGCACATTTGAGGAAGATATTTGTGAATTTATGAAGAATAAATTCAAGAAGTGCAGAGGCTTCAGAAGGTATTCAGACCCCTTCACTTTTTGCACACTTTATTGTGTTGTAAAATTGCCACTTTTGACCATCAAACTAAACTCAGTAACCCATAATGAACATAATCCATGCTCATTTAAAAACAAAACTGGAACCATATGTCCAGGGATTCATTTAGTTAAAGGACATTTGTCATGTACCTCTCAGTCTGTAAAAACAAAATGCCCTCAAAATTTGCAGTGCATTCTCAAATCTAATGCAAAGGATAACTAAATCATACAGAGTGTCTTGTCAACCAGTGTTTTGTTTTTAACCAATATGTTTAATGCCCCATATTAACTACAAAATCCAAGAACTAGCTTGATAGGGAGAGTGTACATTCAGATGTACTCCATACATGTATTATAAATCCACTAGGACGGATTTAATTGTGCATTGTGTGCATCTAACAGCCTGTTTTGGCTGAACAAAATAGAATAAATTAAACTGTAATAATAACACAATTAAATAAAAATATAATGCAATATTCTACATTAATTGATAAACCAACATGCAAAGCAGTTAAAAAACAGGATGTAAGTATTTTTAAATAAAACATATTTTTAGACCAGAAACAGCTTCTGATCAAACCACTGACGTGTCATCATCACATGTTCAACGTTGTTAACCGGTTACTTGCAGTGTTTGTCTGTCACTTGGTGCTGAGCAGGAAGTGCTCAGGGGATTTATAGAACACAGAAAACCCCTGTCTGCTATGAGAGCTCTAAGCTCGAACCATAATAGTAAAGATTCAGCAAAGCATTGAGCTAAACCTTGGTATAATGCTTCGTAAAGCTGAGGGGAGCTGGAGACTCAGGTGATGGGTGACCTCTTACATCAGTTATAGCCACTTTAAAGATATGTTCTCCTTCAATGACATTATCAATTTGAGAAAGGGTGAGAGGCCCACAAGTTTGCCAGAAGCCCCCAAATTACTAAATCCACCATTGCCTCTACCTTTACCCTGTGCCCCCGTACAGCAGACAGGTCCAGAAGAATGAACCGGGTGGTAATGAAAAACAGAGCACCAGAGCTTCCTGATCTAATCATACACAGCCACCAGTGAAGACAGCAGCACCATCACTCTCTCTTTCCTCTCCTCGTATGACTGAGATCTGAGCTTAGTTCCAACTAGCTCCTGCTGCAGTCACTGTTCATTCTTCTTGTACATTTACTACTGCTGTCACGGTGTTACCCTTTTCTTTCTATTCCTCTATTTTCCATCAGTGAGTTCTAGTTTTTATGCTCCTACTCTTGCTGTCTTTTTTTCTCTTTCCCTCTCTCTCTGTGTCACATGTGTACACACACACACACTACATATATTTTTAGCCATTCATCAGTAGCTAATCTCAGTTGTCTGCTTTAAGGTGTTTGGAGCCACGTGCTCATAATGAAAAATAGCTCCTGGGCAGAGTGAAAATCCCAGATCACTGTGTGTGTGTGTGTGTGTGTTTGTGTGTGTGTGTGTGTGTGTGTGTAGGTGTGCATGTGTGTGTGTGTGTGTGTGTCAGTTTCCTCACTAGCGACCACAGGTCTAACTTAGATAAATATTTGGTCCCATAAAGGCTGTTAGCGCTGGCTTATGAATCATAAAGCTCGTTAAACAGGAGTGTAAATAAACAGTAAAGTGAGTCCTGGCGCCCAGCCGAGCTCCGTCTCCTTCCATAACTCAGTCTGGGCTCCTCTGGCCGTGGATGGATGTGTTCAGCTCTTCACCTGGGTGACAGGTCTCTCTGTTCAACTAACTAACCTGTTCAGTTTGGCTGAGCCTGACAGAAAACAGTAAATTAGTTAATGCCCAGTGCTTGGATGTACAGTACAAAGAACATTGTAGGCTAATGCTCTGGATTTGTTTGTGAAAATCCTTCTGACACTTGTTTCGTCAGAGGTGATTTCTTTTACAAGGTTTATTCATGTTTAAGAAACAGTTTTTGTCTACAGATGGAAAGATATTTTTCTACATGAATTATCTGTGCTTTAGTTGTAACTGTACTGAGAAAGCATTTTCCTAACAGACAAAACATCCACACCTTTAGTATGGAACTAAATGAGCTACACATTTTCAAGTCCATTTTATGCTTCTGGATACCAGCTTTAGGCATTCAAAGGAACATGCTATTACTTCCCTTGCTTTAGCAATGTGTCTGAGAACTTTTTTATGTGTGTATTGTGTGTAAGTGAGAATATGTCCCTACAGAAGTGTCCACCTACTGCAAGTCCTGAAGTGCATATGAGGTCATTTTGTGTATATGAAACTACATTAATCACACTGAACATCTGCACAGATTCAGAGCTGACTCTGACACTGATAAACTGGAGGAGAGATCTAAACACAGGTTGACATTTGGGTCAGAATTTCTCTGCTGAGTCACAGACTGAAATACAAATTCACTCCACAGCACAGTAACAACAATGATCAAACAAACAATGTGATTTTATTGTACTTTTTATTTTTAAGTAGTCATTACACAATACCTGTGATGTGAGAGAGGTTATGAGGCACTTTTTAAAAAAAGGTTTTCAAAATAAATGAACTAATACAGTGCATGAGGTTATTTGAGTTTCAGTTGGATAAAAAATTTGGAAATGCTAAAGCACACTGGTAATGTGATCCCCGTCCCTCTTGAATCACACTCCACTCTCCCACATCTTCTTCTTCGCATGCTCTAATACACTTAATCTTAACAAAACAATCCTTTGTATTCGTCTCTTCAGTTCTTCTTTCTCTTACTCCAAGCATTTCTCTATCCCACACAATCACATAGGAGGTCGCAGGAAGATTTTGTTACAGCTGTTGTAAGGGCACTGCGACTTTGGCTCTTACACACCTTTATCTGTTTTTGTTCTGAATGAAGACAATCAAAAGAGCACAATGTAGACATGCTGCACTCACATAAAATAAACCCATGATTCTGTTCTGTTCTTTCCATCTGCCAATTGCACAAGATTTCCTGAGGTCAGTAACAAGATGTTACTTTATTGATCCCTGAAGGCAAATCCTTTTTACTTGCTGCTATTCAGGGAGGTCAGACCACAGGGTGGGCTATGGACCACTAACCCCAGGGCTGTACACGGAGTCTTGCTCAGGGACACTTCAGCAGGGCAGATGATGCTTGCACGGTTTAAAACCAAAATGCCACTGTGTTTTCCAGCATGTCAGGATGCTGCAGCACTGCTTTATTATTATATTAACATATAGATGAGTTAAATAAAAACATAACAATAGAATAACTCACAGCATGTGTGGGTTCTCAGTGCAGCAGTCACTTGAGTGAAACCTGTCTCATAGAAGTCCCATTTAAATATGGCTGATTTACAAAAATAAACAAGGGAAGGTGAGATAACACTACATCAATAAAGTTCTTTCTATCAACATAATGAGAAAAGATTGTTCTATAAAGAAGAACGGAAATTAAAAACAAAAGGGTTTTGTTGCACGCACCCTGATCATCTATCTATACATTACAAACAAATGTTGCACTTTCTTTAGAACACAAAACATTTCTTCATGGCAGAAATCAAACTTGATGTCAAATGTAGTTGGCAAATAAAATGGTTGTAAATGGTTGTTGGATGAGACTGGGTTGCACACTGCTGACAACTGACTCCACTGCCCATGATGAGTCACTAATCCAGCATCCCTCACAAACGGTTTGTTGCACTGCAACAGTGGAAACATCATCAGATCTGTTTTTGATCAGTAAACAGCCGAAGCTGCAGCTTCTTGTATAATGGAAAATTGATTTTTATGATTTCCAATAGAACACACTTAGATTCTTGCCCTGCCAATGTCAACTGGTGTAAATAACACACAAAAGCTTTGCACTTAGGGATCCTAAAACAACACGAAGGAGTTTGACGCCCACAATGCAAACACACTTTCAGCTGGACCGTATAATCCAGCCAGCTATTTTCTTTTTTCCATTCTGCAGGCATCTGTGTAAGTGGTGTCTTCAGTGCTGCCGGCTCTTGTATCAACCTCCGACGTTTGCTGCTTTGTTTGCTTCTGCACGGTTGATGTGCTGACCTTTGCAAACTCTGTGGTGATTGTCTCACGTGGCTAAATGCCTCCTGATAGTGAGGAGAGCTGAGTGGTGATAATGTCCCCTACATTCTGCCCCTCTCCCACACGCTATGCATACATGCAGCAGCACGTAGGCAGCCAGGGGACACACACACACACATAACCATAGCTGCACACAGACAACGCTTTAGTCTCCATCCCAACAGTAAACAATTTTAGAATGTTTTCAGATGGCGGAGGAAGTCAACACGCAGACTGACAAGCAGATGTTGAAACATGTTAAGTGTTTTTGGTGTGTTTATAGTATTTTGGAGGCTGTAGGGAGCAATGTTCATCTCACTGACCCGAATCTCTGCTTTGTTATGGTATTGTTGCCATCTGGCACAATAATACCATACTTTCAATTACGTCATATGACGAGTAGTTTAATTTTTCATAATGATGGAGGAAATTTCTAATGGATGAGGAAGAGCTCTTGCACGAGTGACAAGCATGTGTTTGTCAAGCCCACAACATAAAACACACATGCCTACACATTCTCACACACATGCACCTCAGCTACTGTTGCACATCAGCCGTTCACCCTCCTCTCTCCTTTCACCCCTGTAACCTCAGCCTCCACTATAGTGACTTGAACTGTCAACAGATGGCTGGTCCCACATGGTGAGTGTTGATTTAGTCAAAGAAGTGAAAACAAACCTAGGTGTCTCCTCTCTTCTCCTTTCCTCACCTCTCTTCTCTTTCCTTCCCTTCTGCAGCTTCGCCACTTTCCTGTGGCAATGAATGTAAACCAGTGGTGACACGGATGGTATGAAAGCCTTTGTAAATGGCGAGGAACCTTGACAGACACATAAACCATGCCCACAATAGCATTAAAACTGGTAATGAGTATGAATGTGTTTTTCCTCAGATATTGGTCACATTCAATGAGGGATATGGACTTGTGTTACTAATACAGCTGTTATGGTGCTGAAACCGACCTGCATGATACAGGAAATTAAATGGTTGAATAATGTTTTCACTTTGAAAGAAAAGAAAATAATTCTCTCCATTCAAACAGATTTCACTTTAACAAGTAAAGTAAACTTTGGCTAATCCTTTAACAGACTTTCTCTGATATTAGTTTGAGGACAAACAATTACATTTTTTCAGGTACTTCCATAGCTGTTTCCAGTGGACAGACTCCGGGACATATGTGCTCCTAGACCAAATTTCCTGTATAGGACAGCATACAAAATATTATAGAAATGTTTGGGCTGCATAATATCACAGTTGATGGAATAAGGAGAGGTGGGGAGTAATGTGGCACAAAACAATTGCAACAGGACAAAAAAACAATATTTTTTGGGCATGCTTCAACAGCATCTTCTCGTGGCTAAGGGCATCTTAAATTTGTAGCCTGTTACTACTTATTTTGACTTTTGGCACACTGTTAGTGCTGAACCTCTTATGATTATGAGATCTTCAAGGTTACTAGGCTCATCACTAAATAAACCAAACAGCACATTATTCAAATTAGCAGGTATCTTAGTACATCATTAGCTCAGTTCTACCATGCGCATGGCAAATAGTTATAATATTCAGGCACTAACTACTAATTATGTTTTTTATCTGGGAACCCATAATCCCCTTGAGTATAGCCATAGATATGGAAACTTTATACCAATAGGCAGATCCAAGGTCAGACTTTTCCACTATTTTAGGCACATTTTATCATCTGAGCCATCTAGCGCTGCACTCTGGGGCTTTACATTTACAAATCTAATGGAAACTTGGTTTTGGGATCTGTTTATAGAAGCTGCTGAGTACAAGTAAAAAGATGGGACAAGGGAATGGTTCTTCTGTTCTTTTTGACATGAAACATTATTGCCAAATAAAAGGGTTTGAAAATAGCTCTCTTTTGGCTTGCTTTGCTTACATTTTCTGATAATCTGCTCTTATGTTCTGTCTTTTATAACGAAACAGGTCTTGATCTTGATTTTTAAAAACAACCTCCATGTAACATACAACCTCGTCACTCATAAAAAAAAAACACATTTAATTGGAGTAACAGCTGCAGATGATCGATAAATAACTGTGTGTTGAATGTAGAATCAAGTATTGAATCTATTAAGTAATGCTAACCACAGAGACAGATGTCTAACACAGCAATCCCCCATAAGGAGTGCAATGACGAATACAAAGCCGTCTGGTTCAGATATGTGTGTGTGTGTGTGTGTGTGTGATTGTGTGTGGTCTTAGTTAACACCACAGAATTAAGTTTAATCTGTGAAGTTTTTGAACACTGCTACTGAACTGACAGTGGCAGTGAGACTACAGTGACACACAAACACATGTGAAAGCAGACACATTTAAAATATGCGAACTTGGAACAAACCTGCACACATTCACACACACACACACACACCTGCCCGTCTCTTTGCACATCCTTAATCCTGGCCATCCTCTTGAGCTTTTCTTTGATTCCTTGCTCTGTTTTCCTTTTATTTCTCAGTTTCCATTGAAGCCATGTCTCAACCATCTGCTCTTCTATTTGGCAGGGTCGTCAGCCCCGGGCTTGGCACCAAAGGTCAGTGTGTGTGGTGTGTGTGTCAGTGGACAATGACCCAGCCGGACAACCCCCTACACACACTTCAAACAGAACTCGCGTACACCGCGACCAGTCCATCGGCATCTCTCAAGACGGGTGTTAGGTGCACAGAGAGGTGAGACGAGCGTGGAATTTGTGTGTTTTAGTGCATGTGCCTTTCTCTGTGTGAGGGTCTTGCCTGTTTACGTCCTTGGATCTACTCATGAATGTTCTTATACACAAGAGAATAAAGGCTTTAAAAGCAACACAGATCAATGTAAACAGTCCATAACTATAAGTGTTAACGTCTGCTTGTCTCCCGAAAGTAATTCTAGCCCCTACTCTCATTGATTTCTAAGGAAAGATCATGATGGGTGGCTGAGCTGTAAAACACTTAAGATTTTTTTCTTTTTTGGGGAGTTGTTCTTTCATGGCTCAGTAGTGGACAATTCTACCGTTAACAGAGATAAAACTTTGAAGAGCCAAACTCAGCAAAAGCTTTTGCTCATGCGTCATTTCACAAACCTCACTTGACTTTTCCCCTGTGCTGCACTGAAGGAGACTAATTTAAAGGTTCGAATACATTTTGGTGCATAATGAAGCAACTCCCAATTCATTTTCTCTCTGCAATTAGTAGAAAAATTGTTTTTGTATTCCTCTGAATTCATCCTGCTGCTGCCACCATGATTTATATTATCTATAATGATTAGTGTCCCCGGTCCTAGTCCAGCTGAGGATCGTTGCTGCATTTCATACTCCCTTTCTTCTCCTATGTTTTCTGTTTGCCTCTCCGCTAACATTTTCAAACAAGGGAAACTACCCAAAGAATGTCTTAAAACAAAAAATGCAGTTTTGACAGGTTTGATCCTAAATCTGAACTTCTTCAGTTTACAGTAAACACAAATGGATTGGTCTTGCTGTCACCAGGATCTTAGATGATGAAACCATAAATCAACTGACACATCAGCTTTGTTTCTGGCTTGAGTCCTCACTAAAATTGTATGTACTTATGGAGCTGTTATGCACTGGATAAATGACTCTATTTAGCACATATTGTGCTATCTCTATGTGAAAAGCACAGCTAGATTTATTACACACATTTATGCTATTATCTGTCTTATTAGTGTGGGAAATTCTGAACGGCGTGTCAGCTCAAAGATGGATATCAATGTTAAAACCTCCGTAGTATGCCCATCTAACCCACAGTAGATACATACTGATTCCTTAGGTGATGACATATTTGACAAAGTGACAAACTATCATGTTGATATATGCATTAAATGATAATTGCCAAGTTGTTACTGTGATAGAGACATACATTTCCCCTGCATGCATGTTCACCAGCTGAAACATCACTGTAACATCAAATCTGTGTTGTCACCATCTGCATCAATAACCTCTGTAATGCCTCTTCTATTTTACCTCCATAAATTATGAGAGCATTGTTTTCATTAAGCACAGAGATCAAAAAGAAACATATGACCAACCTGTGCCAGGGGAAAGTGACATGTGGACTTTACATGTAACATAAGGATTTATAACTCTTCCATCTGGCAACCATCTTACAGAGACTTCAATGGGAGGGCAAATCTCTCCTCTTTTTATCCGTCTGTCCAGAGAAGATGAAGAAGAAAAAAGAGGAGAGAGAAAGCCCTTTCATACATGTCACAGACAGGTCATAAATTGATGGTTTGCAGAGGACACTCATATAGTAATAGCAGTTTATGATTCTTCAGTAAAGAGTGGCCAAAAATGGCTTTTAGTCTCCGAGTGAAGCTCAGTGCTGAATATTTATTGAAGCACATAACGTGATTAAGATGAACTATACAATCAAAAAGGGAAATGTTTACACCACTGTGTAGCATGATTAGGAGTCAAGAGTCTTTATATTTATTGCAGAGAGCTTGTTTTGAGGTTCAGGACCTCTCAGCTGTAATGGAACTACTTTTGTCAGATTACTCTACAGTCTAAATATACATGGACCCCATTCAAAACTTGTTGATATATGGTTGGTCATTTCACATTTCTATTATGTCTTATTTTTACAGCAGTTAATTAAAAAAAACTTGCATCTCCTGAGACGCTACTTCGTCAGAATTCAGGGACTCAACGAGAAATGTTTTCTTTATTCCTCATTTCCAAAGAACTTTCAATTTTAAGTTCAAATGTATGTTAAACAGGAAAGAAAGTTTCCAGTTATTCATGTAATGCAGCTTGTGTTGAGAAAACCTGAACATATAAAAACCCCTGACAGAAATGAATGGACAGATGAAGAAGTTATAGATCGGTTGAACCTCTTTGGAGAAGCTTCTGTTCAAGAAACTGTTTCTTGTAGCCACAAACTTACTCCAGAGAAACACACAGGCACAACTGTATTGACCCAAACACTCACTGCACATATCATCAAAATTTGTTAAACTGTCCACAGTTTTTAGCCACACAATGGAAACAAACACAACACATAATACAATCAAGATTCAAGATTCAAGATTAATTTTCTTTATTAACTTTATTAATCCCAGAGGGAAACTGTATTGTATATGTGTATACTGTATACTATTCCTGTAAACCATCACGTCTGTGGATTCTTGCATATGTGTGTGTATGTGTGGATAACTACAGTCCTGCTGACATGAGTGCACAACTTTCATCATCTCCATCCAGACTATATTGGCACGAAGGCTGCTGAGTTGCTCTAGATAGTATCAAGTCTCCCTGCTGAGTTTTCTGTACTAGGGGGGAAAACTGGCTCTAATGCTCTGAAAACAATCGTGCTGCAGGTCTGTAGATGGATAGAATAAATTACTGGTAACATTAGAAGAGGCAAAGAACTGTGTGGAGGATAGAAAAATCAAAGAAAATTGGAGAGACGGAGAGGTGAAGAGTGACAACACGGAAAATAACCAAACTGAGGAAAACTGAGAGGTGAAACAGCTTGTCGTGAAAAGAGAAACAAGGAGAAGAGAACATTCAGGATGCCCATAACGTCTCATGTAATCATCTCTGTAATCTAACAGCCTGACATTAATCTAATTGAGAAGTTTAACACAACAAACTAAAAGGAAGGAAAATGTGTGATGTGATACAAAACCTTTTCAAATCTGGGGAACCGTAGGATCATTTTATTTTAACTGAGAGGCCTCACTAGTGTGCATGTTCAGTGAGTCCAAAAAAGGCCGAAACATGAGGATCATCTGGGTAATTTTTAAGGCTTTATTTTAATTTTATTTTTTTTGGTGTATGTGCCTTTCATAAGAATTAATGAGCACCATGTTTCGATCCACTTCTGATATTACATCAGTGGTGTCAACAACCTGCAAAATGTCAACAGGAATGTTGACCTATTCCTAAAACGACACACACTAAAGAACTTTCAGTAATTCATAGCGCCAATGGGACTTATTCATTATTCTTGTGATTTTATTCATGAATGTAGCTTCTCTCTTTCATAAAATTTATCTTAGCTGCATATAAGTATCTTGCATAGAGTATGGAATTGGCCTGCTCAATGCCATGTGGGCAGTAGTATGAATTTAAAATGTAGAGGACAGACACCCTCAGCTTTGCCACCAGAGTCAGTGTTGTTTGTTGTCAATATATCACCATGACAACAGTTTCACTGTAACCAACCATTGTGCCAACCAGTGTAGCAACACTCTTTTTTGTAAAGGATTTGTATTAAGACACCTGGCTGCTGAAGTGCAAACGCTCTGTAAACTATTATGGCTTTAACAGTTGAAAAAGACAAAGTGCCTCTGACCTGGCAGAGTGTGAGTTTTGGCCAGACTGGGAGCAGTGAGGAGGACTCACACTCATAGTGGCTGTTCAATCTGCTGAGGTCTTAACCTCACCTCTGTCCCAGTACACTGTACAGTGCACAACTCTGGCCTTGTTCCACAGCACTGCTCTGCTTGTTTGCGTGTTGATCGAGGGGTGAACAAAAATTACAGTAGATGGATGTGTGCAATGCCTGATGTGTGGTGTTTAAATAAAAGTGAGTGTTTCCTGACGTGCCAGGCATACGTCCCATTAAGCTTTCACAGCCCAAGTAATTTACATCACAAAAACAGCATCCTCTCATTTGTGTGACCAGGTTTTACACGTTGAATTGCTGCACAGCAGAACAAACTTCAGGCTGAGCACAGTGATCTCAACAAAATGCTGAGCTGTTACTATCAACGCTAGAGCTGGAAGATGTGTGTGAGCCAATTTGAATTTGCTGAGCAGATGAATATGTTCTTTAAAACTCTGCCATGTGTCCTGGTGTTTTCAGTTTAACTTATTTTCTCTCTGGCAGCCATCAGCTTTGGTTTAACATAGCCTCATGAAAATAAAACTTGTCAATTTGGAACAGACCCCTCCATCAGGCGTTGTCATGTGTCTGCTGGAGGATGAGGGGCAAACAGCTGCCACCATTAATGTGTCGTTTCTAACAAGATTTTCAGAGGTGACATCATGAAAACTGTCACATCCAGATGACGTCTGTGTGAGTTCATTGTGCTGTCAGTGGCACAGAATGAGAACACCCAAACCTATCAATCTGCGCAAAACTGTAGAAAATTTAATTTATCTGTGAAATTATACAAATGCAGTGCAAACCAACAACTACTTATTCAACATATCACTAACATTTTTAATGCTTCTTTTGCATGCTATGTACTGTTTCACAATTTTCTGATCTCAATCTGCAATAAAATGCTTTGCTGAGTTTTCACACTGTTAATTGTGTTATTTTTTTCAGTCATTTATCTGAGGTCAAAATGTTCTCATACCGCCGGCCAAAGCTTTCTGCAACTTCACACTGTTTATTGGTTTGCTGAGTACAGACCAAGGTTCTCCATCATGGGTTCCCACAAATGACAACTTAATTGTACTACATGATAAATATAATTAACAAAATGTGAATTCCAATACTATTAAGGACAATTTTCTGTCTCCATATTTAAGAATTCATGGGTATTTGATGAACTTTTAAGGGGCTACGGTTTTGTCCCAAGCACATTTCTCTTTCCTCATTTTAGTCTATAAAAAGCAGCCTTTACATACAACAGACACTCATTCACAGAAGCATACCCATGTGGTTTGACCACACGTCGGCGGTCACTGAGCGCTCACTGAGTACATCCCGTCCAATTAGACTTTCATACATCCTGTCATATGGCCTCCTACTCGCAGCATTTCCCAGAGAACAGGAGCAGACAACTGCCCCACATCAAAAATGCACACACTTGAATGTGGCACCAAGGGGAACCAGCAGTCCCGACCGCCCTCTCTTTTCTTAGCATCCTATAATATATACAGTAAACACATGTCCTGCCTCATACAGGGGCTGAAACCATGGCAACAGGGTCAGATACAAACCATGCTCTTGACAAATATATGAAAGACAATGTGCTTGTCAAGCAGGAAACGAAGAGTAAGGAGGAGGAGAGCAGAGGAGGGGCGGCCATTTTTTGTCTTTGTTTGGGAAAGAATCTATTGAGTGGCATTTGGTGTCATGCCAGATTCTCTCCTCCTCAGACAGGCACAAAGTAAACTGGATTAGTCACTGAGAGGCCTTTCTCCCATAACTGACAGCCAAGGAGAGCTGGAAACTTCAAACGCATTCAGGACATTTCTACCTAAAGACAAGATGCTTATTGAAATGGAAATGGATTTATCATCCGTCTCTGTTGGCATTCATAGCTTTCTGACTGTATGTGCTGTACATGTGAATGGGAGACGCGGGATTAAAATGCTCAGGAGTTAGACTTTTGTTAAACTAAGACGTCTTTGGTCTCTATTCATTGTTTCTTCTGGTACTGGACTGCTGCCCTCTGAGTGCTCATATAACAGTGTGATACTATTTAAGTTTTTTAAACTGTTGTATTGTGCTACCACTATCAAAAGCTAATATGCTTGAATGCTTACAAAAGTAAGTGTTAAGTTATTCTGTTTGATTGTATATCAAAAATTCTGTATCCCACATGTGCATTGTAAAATAAAAATCATTCAGTTTCATTTGTGTTTCATTAAAAATGAAATTGAAGTATAGCTGAGGCTGATCAGTCAAGTCAGAAAGGTATTGGAATATATTCAACATGATGAACGCATAACGAAGGCTAAAAGACAGGGGATCATAAAGGTTATTAGCCTACATAATCAGGAAACATTCAGATCTGTACACAGTGTTATGCCAATCCATCGAGCATGTGTTGCAATATTTCAACAACTCTACCATTGCTAGAGCCACAACATTAATATGGTTAAACATTTAAATGTGCATATAGGTGTATGTACGGGTGAATTACAAAACACAATTATTCTAATTGTTTTACATTTTAACAACATCCACCAAATATACTGCAGTACAGATTATTTCTTTCAGCACACTCCGTAATTCCATATTTATTAAAGTTTAGATGAAGCCTTGTGCAAAAGTCCATTCAGAGTGTATTACAAATTAGCCCATGGATGTGATGCTATGGCTCATATTCCTCTTAATTTTGGTGTGAATCTCTTTTTCTATCACAAAGTGAACTTTGAGAAGTATCAGTGAAAGCTTTGTGATAAAAGCATCAGTTATAGACCTCAGCATAATACTATAATCTATATAAGATATAACACTTCTTTAATTAAGTATTATAACTGGACTAATTCTTAAAGAGCTACACGTACCCTTTTAAATAATGGACAAAGTTGAGAAATATATTTAAATATATATTTTGATTTTAATTCTCTTTCAACCCCAGATGAGCTGACCCTGTATCCTAAAAATGATCTTTCTATACAGCTAAACTGCAACAAATATGTTTCTTCAGGGAACAAGATTAAAGTCAGATTACTGTATGTTTTCAGTTAACATGACAAGGATGTGTTCATTATTCCTGTAAATGGCAATATGTTGATACGGACATATCAATAAAATGTTCCCAGGCTATGAAATGTTCCCGCCAAAATATCTGATCTCGCAATACAACATCCACGTTTCGTCACTACAGAGCTATTTGTTTTTTTATGGTTGTGTATAGGGACTCACCGTATTGACAGATTGTGGTCTGGCTTAAAAGAGAAAAACGTAACAATGACTACAAACACCATGTGTTGTTAGCCTGTTAACAAAATCTTTCTCTTGGTTTAATCAAAGTGCTTTTGTTGCCGAAACCTACTGTAATCACACGGGACTCTGAGGTCAAAGTCTCCAGGGTGATAGTTGTGCATTTGTATCAACACCATCTACCTCAACCACCTCCTTCCAATGACAGTTAAAATGTAGGGCTTCATTAATACAAAAAAAAACATTGCATCAGAGCATAATCTACCAATCAAAAGCATTTTATAGGAAATGTAATCCTATAAAATGTATTTGCAGTTGCAAGTTAGTTGCACAGGAATGCAATTTTTGGTAGACAGGGATGGATGAGCAATAGCTTAATTCCTTTGGCCTCCACATAGCTGCAGCATTTTTGATCCATTAATAATTAAACAGAAGATCGTTCTGGTCACTGAAGATAATATTTGATTCATTACTGATTAAACAACTTAAATATTTGATGATGGTTTCCTCTGCACAGCAGAATGAGCCACCGCCACTATGTGTGCATTAGAGAGAGAGTGTGTGTACATGAGTGTACATTGTGAGGACCCGTTCGATAGTCAGACCAGGGGAGTGAGGATATTGCGTCCTTGCGTTCTCACACACCTTCTAACAGCTATTAAAAGGTTAAGACTTGGTTTAGGGTTAAGGTTAGAATTAGATTAGAATAAAGGGAGAACAAGGGAAGGCAATGAATGTCCTGACAAAGATAGCTATACAAACATGAGTGTGTGTGTCTGTGTTCCCCCTGAGAAACCAGCTGCTGAGGCTCAGGGAAAAACGTGCTCACTGATAATAGGGACTACCCCCCCAAAAAAACACATCACACACACACATCACACACCCATCCCCCTTTTTAAACCTCACACACACCTTAAACCCCCAGAACCTCCTGTTTATCCTGTTTACAGAGCCCTGCTAGAATCACCACCACAAACACACACATCCAGTATGTTAAGAATAGTATATGTAGAGTTATAATGTATTGTTCACTTAGCAAGAAAATCCAAAGAGAGTCATTAGACTGTAAATCTTTAATTTGCTGTAAAATAGCTGAGATACTTCCACACACAGTTTCATGGTTTTTACTCAACACTTTCCCCTTATACGATTGAGCAGTTGATGCCTCCAGTACTCTTGAGAATTTTTCCACATGTTGATTAATGTGTGTTTACATTGCAAATTTTGAGCCTCAACTGTGATTGTGAACTACTGTTTATCTAAGCCCAGTGGAGGGAAGCCTTTCATCTGCCCTGCCACCATAAAATAAAACTCAGCACCAGACTCAAGCTGCTGGACAAACACAATAAACGCCAGACCACAAAGCAATCTCCGCACATAGATCCCAACAGGAAAGTCTGCATCTGCCGTCGCTTTGGGAGATTACCGAAAAGATTAGTCTGTGTTTATTTGGGTTCATTTTTACATGGACGGCCACGAAAGCCACGAAAGATGTTAAAAACGTGCTTGTGTAGGCTTGGTTTAAGTGCGACGGCACACTGATGCTGTTGAAAGACGATTAATGAAATGGACAGAGTGCATATATTTTTATGCAATTTATTTCAGAGGAAGGAAAATGTGAGCATGTGCTGCATATTTATTATCAGATTTTACTGAGGTTTATTTCAGAGATATTTTAACTTGCATGTTTGTTTTCTAGACTAATGCCACCTTGTTGTGCTAATCCACTAAAAACTATGTGTGGAAGCATGGCAGGAAAACTGCAGGTTTCTCATAGAGCTAAAACACATTCAGAGTTTTTCTTCTTTCATTCCTATTCAGCCACAACCTTATACTGTAAATCCAGTTCTATTTTAGAAGAGACAAACACATTTACAGGCTACATGAAACAGTTTATTGCACATAATAACCTTTATAGGGGCAATTAATTAATTCAAGGGATGTGGCAAGTGTTGCATGTGTGCACCTCATACTTTCCATCATATCCCTCATCATTGCAGCCATTTGTGCATTCTTGTCTATCAGGACTTTTCCACAACAAAGACAATGTCTACTACCTGTAACGTCTACTTGTAACCCTATACAGGGACATGCAACACTGACCTTTGATCCCACATGTGATACAGGTGGCTGTGTTGTCCCACAGGTCAGCGGTAAACTTGCCAAAAACGCATTCCTGCCCTCTTTTGCAGCAGCACTTTTATGTCGTACTAGCACTGAAGTAGTGAAATTAATAGTTAATACCAGCCACAGCAATGTGATGATAAGACTGATGGAGTGGACAGAGTGCATGTTAGGTAGTTTGGGCTTTATCCAAGCTTGTAAATGTTACAAACAGACTTTTTTTTACATCATCAAACATATGTACCATTATGGGGACATTACACATATGGAGTAAATCCAACACTGTTGCATGTTGAGGATATAAAGCTTCACTGTGAAAGGCTGTGTTACTCAAATCAAACCTTGTAAACCCACATGTGTTTCCGAGCCCTGTGGTTCATTTTAAAGCCCATAGTTTAACACAGTAATGTTTACAATGAAGGATACGATTCGTGCAAAGTCCTAGAAAAAAATAGTTTTTCATTTACCTTTAAAGAGATAGGCATGCAAATAGCTAATATAGTATATTTCATGACTTATATATTTTATTTTGTAAATTGATTATTTTTGGGTCTGAAGAATCTTTTTTTGTTGTTGGTGAAATAGGACTGTTTTTGGCTTCTTTTTCTTCTTTTTGCTCCTTCACATTTCCATTTTCTCCATTTTTTGTCTAAGCAATTTTTCACAGTGTGGCCTGTGTTTCATCCAGAACTATTGGAACACAGTTTCTGAAAGGCAACCAGTGAATTTCTTGGAACACTAAAAACACTTAAAAAACAAAAATCCATTGAACTCCATTATTTTAGAGCTGGAACAGAAATCTGTGAAGCAGGTGTCTTTCTTCTGAGTAAATAAAATCGAATCTTCTTGTCTAGATAACCCCATAGGTAAATTATAAAATGTCCATAACTGAATTTACAGATTATCTACTTACACAGATTATAAAGCAATAAAAATGCATTGTTTGTGTCAAAAGTAAATTCCTGCAAGCTAATTTGATGTTTGCCTCTTTGCAGCTTAGTTTCATCTCCCCCCTGTTAATGGCAGTTATATTGGATGGCTCTCTGGCTAATAGTAAACACCCTCTCAGGTTTAGGAGTCAGACCTGTGAGTTCTCTCTCAACACGCCACTGTGGTATGGGCCTATAAACTACTGGGGAGGGTTTCAGTGTATGAATTGACAGGCAGTCTTTAGCAGTGTATGGTTTTATTAGTGCTGGTGGAGGTGGTAGGGAGCTGCAGATGTGGGTGGGGGAGTGAGGGTGGGGGTTTAATCACCTCCAACAGCTCCGACAGAGAAGGCGGCAAGTTCTGGCTTGAAGACCGGTTTCAGTTTACAAGCTGACAGAGTGACAGGAGACAAAAACATGCATAATTGCATGCATGTTTTTGCAGACGCACACATGTACAGACATGTACACACATGCATACACTATACTAACTACACATCTATACACACACATCTGTGTCCTGTTACATTGTTGCTCACTGTTTCAACTTCAGATTAAGTTTCCACCAGATCATCAGTGGCCAGGTGCTTCAGAAACACGTGAGAACTTATATCTCTCCTTGAAAACTCATATTCACGCTCACACCTGCTGCATCGACTTTAGCTTCAAGTCATAAAAATCAAATCAACTCACTGCCTGCACTTTTGTTTTCTGGCTATTTTTGTACTTTAGAAGAGGGGACCGATTATAATGTACATAGATTATTTACATTACGATACAAAAAGAAAAAAAATATTAAAATGGAAATTTCATATTATTCCTATCCTTTGAGCCCTTGAGAAATAATCATATATTCAATTATCAGTAAACCATTACTTTATTTAAGTATGTCCTGGTAAGTTGTATGTATTGTGTTTACAGTATCTGCTGAATTTTAAGATCCACTTTTACAATAAATATATACGAAAACAAGAGAGACTCTAAGATTGTCCGTAGGTGTGAATGTGAGTGTGCATGGTTGTTTGTCTCTGTGTGTCGGCCCTGCGATGGATT
>JAUMHL010000001.1:18707291-18737901 GCA_032362345.1 Sandelia bainsii
GACAGCTGGGATAGGCTCCAGCACCCCCCGTGACCCTTACGAGGACAAGCGGTTAAGAAAATGGATGGATGGAAAACAAGAGAGATTTTTAAATTTTTTAATTAGAGAAATATACCGTAAATGTCGACCATAAAAAATTAATAATGTTGTCGTATTTTTTCTAATGTTCTATTTATTGTTGCCATTTTTTGTCCTTCATTGTGTTTCTATAGGACAACAAAGATCTGAACTGATCTCTTTCATACATGCAAGTAGGTTTGTCCTCTTTTTCCTTCCTTCAGACAAACCATGTTAAACTTCGGTACAATCATATATCATTTAGTCTGAAATATCCATGGTTTTGGGAAACATATGGAAGCATCATCACAGAGCAGACTGTGACTGTCCTGAAGAGCAAAATAAAGACACAAACCAGGGGATGGGAGAAGATGACAGGGATTCAACAAGAAGGAAAAAGAGAGACAGAACCAAAGATGTACATAGACAGAGAGAGATCAGTCCGGGTCCCAGTAAACAATAACACAACATTCAGCTAAAATATACAACAATATTAGTGCAACAGCAGGGAGCTCTGGCTCTGAAAATAGTCTGAATGACATGTGTTTGTGTGTGGGTGTGTGTGGCAGATGGCAAGAAGAATAAAGTTAGTGCACAGAAGACTAGAAAATGAGGAAAGATAATGAATGTAAAGACGATGAAATAGGCAAAAATAGGCACAAAAAAAAACAGATGAAGAGAAAAAACAAGAGCAACTGAAGTTTGGAGAAAAATCTGAGAAAACAGGGAGAAGAAAAAATCATTCCCCTTAAACTTTCTCCTTGAGCCAACACATTTACAATCAAGGAAGTCTATAGTGACTCACTGCTGCTCTCTCGTTCTACTCCCCTCCCCTCCTCTCACCTCCTCTCCTCTCATGCTGGGACCCCCCCTTCCTTGAGAAAGTGGGACTCCCTCCCTCCTTCACTCTCTCTCTCTCCCCTCTGAAGATTTAATACAGCGCAGAGCGGATCTGGCGGTCACAGTTGTGCCCTGGATTGTAGCGAAGAGAGAGAGAAAGAGAGAGCAGC
This sequence comes from Sandelia bainsii, assembly GCA_032362345.1. NCBI lineage: Eukaryota > Metazoa > Chordata > Actinopteri > Anabantiformes > Anabantidae > Sandelia > Sandelia bainsii. Next base: position 18,708,359 of record JAUMHL010000001.1, read on the forward strand.
CCTCCTGCAGCCTGTTAGCCCACCACCATGGATGTCAAACTGCTGGCACTGATGGCTCTGCTGGCCGTGGCCACACACGTACCAACATCCAATGGTAAGTCCCGCAGAGGACAGAAAACTGGTTGTTTTGATAGATTTTTGTTGAGGAAAGTTTGCTGTGTGAGATGTTTTAGTCTTAAAGATGGGGAAGGGAGTCCGGTCTGGATGTTTGAGCGTCTATCATTTGGATTTTAATATTAATGGATATGTAGGAGCTGTAAATATTAACAATTTTAATCACTGTTTGAGTTAGAAAATTGTGTAATGTCTTCAATGTAAATGAAGATTTGGGCTTCATGTTTTGATGGCATTTTGATTATCAAAGCTTAACCTTTGTCATAGTGCTTAAAGTTTTATTCAATCAATCCTGCATTGTTACACTTCTCCCTGTCAAATTCCTGCATTTTTATATCTTGCTCCTTATGTTTTTAAGGCATGAAAAACAGAAATCAGAGCAGAGAGTAGACTTTAATATCAATCTCAAAGAAAACTAACAATTTGAAATTGTCAGCTTGTGCTTAAAATTGTGACATTTAACAGAGCAAATAAGTAGCAGTTAAATCAGGGATAAAAATAATAATTTGTTGCAGCTCATGTAGAGGTTCAGTTACAACAGTCTACACTGGTAATGTCACTTTTTGTAACATTTTATAGCATTTTAGTTTTTTTGTTGTTTAAAAAATAGCAATAAATTAAAGTGGAGATTTTCTAGTAGTTATCATATTCAATAATGTTGCCTAAAATTCTTCATATATCAGCAGTGGGCTGCAGATTTGACCCCACATTAATCTCCCCCATGTTAACCTTTGTGGGGGACAAATCGTGGCGCTGAGTCGCTTGGACTGCATTATGCTAAGCTTGTTGTTTTGGCCTCGGTAAGACCCCTCATTAAAGAGTAGGGTCTAAATGTGTGTATTTGTCTTTGCTCTTTGCTTTCTTTTAATTAGTTTCTAATTAGGGATAAACATTGCTGTGGTGATAGCAGTGGACGCTCACTTCTGGCCCTGGTGCTGCATGCTGCATAATGATCCTCTAGTTTGCATGAGAAAAGACTCTGAATATGTGTGAATCATTAGTCTGATATTACTGAGAATTTAGCCATTTGTGGTGTGGCATTTGGTGTTATAAACATGCATATCAATAGGAATATATGGAAACACAGGACAAAGGTCTGGTAGTGACACCTGATGCTAGGTTTTCTGGGCAAAAAGGGTTGGTACAAAGAATACATTATTGGAATTTGCTAAATATCAGCAAAATCAAATCAAATCTGCAAATCAAAATGTTTTCATTCAAACCATGTGTATGTAGTAAAATACTGCACAGCATCGAGGCTGTAATGGCACATTCCTAATTTAAAGTTTTATTGCAGTTTCTCCTCATTTTTACTACCATCAACCTCTCTTTAGAAACTCTGTAAGCTGTGTTTCAAAAAGTCCCAAACTACAAAAGACTTTGTAATTGCATTATGAGTGTGCATCTGTGGTCCTCTGGACTCCATGAAAAGCCTCCATGGAAGCACAGGGCTGACTTGTAATCATTTTAAGAATGTAATTGAGGTTATTTCCACAGAGGCTGCTGATGCCATCTGAGCTGAGTGCTTTTTCATAAAGGAGGTGAATATTGGAAATTGAATGCTGAGGACCCTTCTCCTTTAGAGTGGCCGGGCTGAAAGCTCTGGGAGTGAAAAGCTAAAATTCTGTGTGTGTGTATGTGTGTGTGTGTGTGTGTGTGTGTGTGTGAAAGAGTGGTCAGAAAGGACTAATCTCTTTTTAATGACCATGTTGTTCAGAACAAAAGCAGGTAAACTCATATGCTTCCATGCTTTGTCTTGTCTTGTTACAGTAGATTAAACACACTTTATTTGTCCAAATTCTAAAATCCTCTAATGACCACTTCTCAACATAAAATCAAATATATCAAATGCTTCCAAGAAAATTCAGGCCAGTTACCATTTAACACTTTGTCCACTACTTAACCACATAATTATTGAGCTCATCTGACAATTATTTCTCAATTAGCAAATAATAAAAAAAAAATGTTAAACTCAGTTTTGGTCAAATTTAATATGATCTAAATGTTTAGATAGAAGTCAAATTAAAAGGTGTCATGTGTTTTGAAGTATGAGTTCTGCAGTACAAAATAATTAAACGTGTGTGTCTGTGTGTCTCTGTGTGTGTGTGTGTGTGCATGACTGATCATTCTTCTGCCCTCAGAAGTTTGTTCTTAAGCTCTTCATTCTCTTTCACTCTAATATGAACAGCTTTGCTCTCAAAGCCACTATTGTCAAACTACAATAACTTTTCACATTTAGCTTAACATTGTTGCTAATTTTGTCATTTGCTGTGTTTGCAGCGAAGCCCATCAGCCTGGTAGAGCGGTGCTGGTGTCGTTCCACTCTCAACACGGTTCCTCAGCGCTCCATCAAAGAACTCAAGTTCCTCCACACTCCCAACTGCCCCTTCCAAGTCATGTGAGTAAATGAGTCTGAAATTACTGCAGTGATTAACTTGAAGAAATCCCGGATGTGAACATTTGATGATTGTTTAAATTATTTGGTCACTCATGTAGAAAAGGTTCTTAGATGTTTTTTTTTGTTTCAGCTGAATATTAATTATTGTGTTGATCAAAGACCTCAAAGTGCTGCATTTAAAAATGAGGCCAAGCTTTTTGTATAATGCATTCCTTTGAGACATTTCCTCAGATGTGCCAAAATGTTGTGTTGTGCCTTTTCACAATCACAACACCTGGTCCAGCACACTGGCAAATAAAAAGCAGGTTTTAAAGTCTTTGTATCTACAGGACCTGCAGCTGGTTGTTGATAAGACTATTTGTAGCTCCTTGAGTTCAAAGAGTTTTTATGGACGTGATGTTTCTTCACTGCAAAACAGGAATTTTCTTATTTTCTTTCCAAAAAGAGAAATATTCAAGCAAGCACTCAAGTATGTTTTTCATTAATTAAAGTAAATTTAAAAAATCCCATTTTCAGAAAATATATCAGACATTGTCACAATAAAATCCTTCAGCTAATACTGAGAAACATTTAAGCAGTAACAAGCTACAACAATGGTTTGCAAAATAATCCAGCAAAGGCACAAGATTGTTTTCCTTATTTTAAGAGTAATAGCACTTACACAATTTCTCAAATTAAGAATCCTATGATTTATGTGATTTTCATCGAGCGTAAGTGCTGTCAGACTGTAAGTCATGTTAGAGAACAGAACTTGCTGTTTCATATTTCACATCATTACTGTTAAGAGAACTGTTGTCTGCTCTGCACAACACACACACACACACATACAGCATGTATGTGCCTACTGTGCTGAACAAAAACTTAATGTCTCATAAATACATGACAACAAATGAAATTTACTATTTAATATGACCCCTTGAAAAAAACATGCTATATTACAGGCTATGCACACTTCATATAATGCGCTTCTGCCAGGTGAGAGAGAGAGAGAGAGAGAGAGAGAGCAGTAGCAGAAAGCAGCTTCCAACACCGTAGTTGTTTTTAGTGCCCTCACTGACGTCACACAGGTTAGCAATGGTTACTGTGTTTATCACAGGTACAAAATAACTGGCTAGTTTGCAAATATTTGCTGCAAATGTTGCTATGAAGTTAACTAGATTTTAAGCCTTTTTTAAAATTTACAATTTATTTACATTTTATATAGTGAATTCAAAGATAATAAAAGCTATACACTCACACTTATGCGCAAACACAGAAGATTTAAGAGCAGCAACCATTCAATAATCAACTGTTTTCATCCTTTTTTGCTAATGCAAACCTGTAAAAAATAAGGACATTCTTTACTAATCTACATATAAGACAGAGCCTCTGCCTCTTCAAAGATGAATTACTACTTTTTTCTAAACAAAGGTACTCAAAGCTTTAGCCAGATTTGGTTTATATGGTTGTTATTGATAATTCCTCAGTTTTGAGGTCTTTCACATGACACTTTAACGTAATCACTTTTATTTCGCACGTTTTTTTATTTGAAAAATACGATTAAATAGAAAAATATTTAGAAATGTAACAATACATCAGTTAATTAAACAGGGTTGATAGATACTGCTCAAACGTTTCCTGAATGAGAGGCCTGAGTGAAAAACAACACAATCCACTCAGAAAGAGGAAAACTGTAACTCCCAGAGCTCAAGGGGGCGATTCATGTTTTACAAAGGAAGCAATAATTACAGGTCAAAGTGATTACCTTTGTATTTCTGCTGACCCTCTGTGTCCCTCACCCCTTTTTTTTATTTCCTGCCTCAGAGTGCCCAGCAACATTGAATATAATGTCGGTGGTCTGGAACACATTAACTAAAAAGCCTCATTCATTTGTTCGGCATAGAAAACTGGATGGCAGAAGCCTCACTGCCAAAAGGCTAAACGGTTGTGGGGCTTCTGCCAAAAAGGGGGGGCTTGTGAGGGGTGACCGAATGGCAAAAGGTCAGAGAGGACACGCCGTGCTCCGGCCGGCCCACAAATAACCTCCCGCTAGAAAACTGCCAGAACAGTCAAGAAGTCATTCAAGTGATGAGCCCGCAGAGCGCAGCTCCTACATCTCTATTGAGACAGATGAAAGAAAGCCAGTAACACTACACCATCTCGTCCCTCAAGCCTCCTCCCCCGTGTGTCCCACCGTGTGCCCCCATCCTACCTCACCTCCCGTCCCAGCATGCTGTTGGTATTAACTTGCTGTGAAGTAATTACTACCTGCTGCTTGTGGAACTCCGGCCCTCAGATTCCAGCCAAGTCAATTAGGGTTTAGACTCTCGGTTGGTCATTCAGGCAAGCAGACAGATAAACAGGAGGAAGGGAGACACATCAAAAACAGCAGAGAGCTTCCAAGCGGATGAGCTGGCCAACCCTAAGAAGATAAAAATAGGAGGGGGACAAGGGGACATCTCTGAAGGAAAAACAAACACAGATCCAGTTACTTAGCTGTTAGACCCACTGACTCGTGTGTTAGTTTGAGGGATTTAAAGCTGATTCTTGGATTGATGCTGCTGAGCTGCTCTTTATGTGTGTGCATCTAAATGGGGTGAGGAATAGGGGAGGTGGCATATTAAAGGGGTATCAGGGGAGGGAGAGAAGGAGGGGGCACAAATTAAATACAAAATTAGTGAAGAGGGGGCCAAGTTGCTGGATGTGTTTAAGCTGCACGGTTGTGTGATGGGGAGACGGAGGGAGGAGAAAAAGGAGCAGTGAGGTCCTACACCTCAGAGTTGTTAACTCTCATACGCAACCTTTTGCCACAGAGGTGTGAGACCTACATGTGTGAAGGGGTAGACCCCACTACCTGCCCCCTGTTCGCCCCAGCAGAGCTGAAACTCACAGGACTGATATTAGGACAAATCCTCTCCTAAATATTTGTCTCAGCCGTCCATCAATAGAGCAGCCATCAGTCACCCTGTGTGACCGCGGAGCTGTGGCATCAATCGGACATCAGCTCCTTCCTCATAATGATACTGCAAATAATGTCCATCCCAATCAGTAGTAAACACAATCATCACCTTAAAATGTTTAATTTTATTGCACAGAGTCATAAAATAATTGGAAAAAATTGGGGAAAAAAATCCACTCTGAAGCTCTCTGATAAAATAATATTTTTGACCATGGAGAAGAATCACACCAATCAATCACACATTTTCCAAAAAAAAGTGGGACCTTGTCTAAAAAACATGCTTCATTGTTTAAATAAATGCAGATTTACCACTTTGGTTTCAAGTTCTAGTCTAAGAAAACTGTCAAAATGTAGTCCACAACAAAAAGACATTACAATTTTTCTGAATGTTTTATAAACTGGGGCAGCCAAAAATCTTTTTCAATCATGTCCTGGTTGAAACAGGCAGAAATAACACTGAGCTAAACACATACTAACAATAAATAGAAATACTGTATGTGCAATCATACAGAAAAAAAATCATCCTACCACAACCTATACCATCAAAGTGCAACAGCATTGTGATAGCAACTTAAAGAGGCTTTGTAGATTTGGGTTAATTTACCTAACTGAGATCCTACCCACAGCACCAACTTCAACACTCACACAATGTTAATTTTACCATTAATTCAACAAATTGTCCAATAAAATTTGCTTTAACTGTTTTAAAGAACTAGTTAAAATAAATGAGTATAAAAAGGTCTATAAAAGACCAAAAATGCATGCTTTGATGTGCTGTGAGTGCTATCCCCTAATTAAGGCCAACAGTATTATTATATTAAGTCAGACAAGTCAGAGCAAAATACTTTCCCAGTACAGAGACAGCTTTACAAGGCCTACAGTACAGTGTGATCTGAGATGTGAGCCTCCCTTTCACTCCCTGAGTGGAAACAGAGAGATGTGATTATTTACCATGCACTGACCAGGGTGACAGCCTGTTATGTGTAGTAATCCTCAGGTTTTCAGTTTGAATGTTTTGAAGTATGTGCTGAGGTTTTTAGAGCTTAGTTGGGGTGTTGCTGAGCTCAGCCTTCACAAACTGTATCATATTCTATCCTGAAGCACTGCACTCATTTCAACATCAAGGTCCTTCGACCAGTGTCAAACTGTTAAATAGTGCAGATATTTTTATTTCATTTTATGAAAGGGTTATTTATTGGTAAGAAATTATGCAGGTTATCTCATGTTAAATTAAGCAGAACCAGTGTGATTTCTTTGACTCTTGACATTAGACGACAGCTTGTTAGAAGAAGTAATCCTCTGGTCTTAACTGGGATGTGTTATGAGATGTTCTGGGGTTTTCAGAGATTACATTGAGCTTTTGTGGAAGTGGCCTTTGATTTTAAAAAAAGACTAATAACACTTGGATTTATTAGCCATTCATAACATTTTAAGTTTAGAGGCTATTTGCTCATTAATAAAACATTTGTGAATTTAGTTTTTTTATCTATAGCATCTTTAGCATCCCTGTTTCTCTTCAAATTAACTTTTATTTGTTGTCAAAACATATATTATGGTTTTTATTTGCATTCAGGAATCATAAATGTTTCTCGGTTGTCCCCTTGAGTTAAACAGGCAATTAACTAAAAGTGGTTTGTGTTTAGGTTTAATAGCTACAAATTGCCTACACTGTGCACTGCAAAACATCTAAATTATGGGCTACAGTGAGTTCTTAGTACATTTTCCTACATTGCAAGAAGCCGTTCTTTTCCATCAATTTCATCACTTGTTGCATCAGCTTCCAGAGAGGTTAAACTTTCTTGAGAAAGGGATCAAATTTTTAATGTCATTCTACGTTGATTGCTTGCAGTTGTGAGCAGGAAATTATATGAATTATGTGAATGTTCAGCAACGCTCTAACATCTGCCTCTACTGACCAGCCACAATTTAAATTCAGACAAAACTGATGATCACAGTGTGAATCTTACAACCCTCACGTTGTTGTTTTCTTGATGATTATCAGAGCTTTACAGATTCTACATCCTTCAACAGTTTAGACAAAAGTTGCATTAAAAATGTTTCCATATGGCCATGACATAACCTTGAAAAGATGAAAGGCTGTAGTTAGTTTGATGCGACAGATTACCTCTTCCAAGCAAGTTTTTTTCACGTTGATTCATTGGGTACTGACACGAACCGAAACTGCTGGCTCCCTTGAAGGTGGGAAATAAACACGGTGTGCTTTGATAATTGGTCTGTGAAAATACAATGTATAAATGATTAAAACAATAAACTTAGTAGTTATTGAGGTATGTGAATATGCAAAACTCCCTTATAATGTAATTTAGCTAATAAACAGCCTTGTTCCTGGTGAACTGTCTGAAGAAACATTTGACTAAATGGAAACCAAGTGAACCAACTGAGGAACTTGACTGAGCTTCTTTAGGAATAATTAAAATGCCAGTCACATTTTCTTGAGGTTACTGGGAGGTCTTGTTACAATTTGGTTAACCACACAATGAATTAAGTAGATATAATCTCTGTACTCTCCGGATGTTGAAACTCAGAAGTGAAAATATTCTCAATTATTGTCCATGTCCTTGAACTTGACTTATTTTATGTGAGTTTGGATTAGACTCAGTCACTTTCCTATTTCTATCTCTGCTGCCTCTATTTCATATGAAAAACACTTTCTACAATTATACTGTGCAGTGTAAGTGTAAAAATGATAAAGTCAAATGTAAATCAGTTTAAAGTGGGACATTCACACAAAATTAACTCTGTGTTAAACTTTTTTTTTCATTTATTCATTTTAGCAAAATACTAAGAGTCTAATCCCTCAACTTCTGCTCTTTTCTTTTCCACAGTGCCAAGCTGAAGAACAATAGAGAAGTCTGCATCAACCCAGAGACCAAGTGGCTGCAGCAGTACTTAAAGAACGCCATTAACAAGTAAGACAACCCTCCTCGCTCTCTCACCGACAGAGACAAAATGAAATACAACTCTCTTCTCCCCGCCGTTTAGATTTAGCAAAGAAGAAATAAACCATCGTTAAAAATGTCCATTTCTCAGTTTCTTGCTGACAATTACTCAGTTAAATCAGTGACATGGTTGATGTAAGCGGCTGAGTTATCATCTGTGAAATAATTAGCATCGAGTAAGGATAGTGATAAATCTGCCACTGGTGTTTCTGCTTCCTTCTTTCCCATAAGCATGTGCCCGAGACTTCAGCCCTGAAGAATCAAATGTAATTATTTTTACACTATCAGCTGGCTCACAGTTGGGTTTATTATACTTTTTAACATTATATTTTTTATTGAGTATTTTACACAGAATTATGATCACTAATTGCACAGTTGCAAACAGAGCTGTCCTGGCTGGGGAGCAGTTTAGGAGAAGAAAACATTTCATAGTAAAAGCTGCAGCAGCTCTTTCAGTTTTTATGAGCTATGCAGGTCAAATATGCGCTTTCCTCATAAAAAAATGTTCCTGGTGATGATTATTGCCAGGCTGCATGCCTGCTTCTTAAAACACCATAAACACTTTAAGTGCACAATGTGAAAACAAACAATGAAGTAATTTGATTTATGAGATATTGTTTATTGTATTAGTAAAAGACCTGCTGGATTTTAAAGTTGTTGTTTTTATAAAAATGTAGTGTTATCACTAGAGTCATCACAGTTCACTGACACTGGCATGTGGCTCAGAAACAAACAGTCTGCCAGACACACAAAACACTAACCATTTATATTCAGACTCCCGTATGAGTCTCAGTGAAAACCACACTGCAGAGAGGTGGGTGTTCATTCCACGTCGAAGAAACGGTCCAAGCGTTTGAGTTCAGTCACAGCGTATCTATTCTACAGCAAAGATATGAAAGAGCTACAAATGTAGGTACAGAGTTTAATATGAGGAGGGTGTTAAGTGTACTTGAACTTTATAGGTGCTGAGAATGAGAATCATGAATGAAGTGAGTGAAACTCCACCTGTTTATTGTACACCAAGGTCCTGTATTAAAACAGTGCAGAAATAAGAGAAAAGGACAATAAAATATTTATTTTCCAGGCTTATGATCATACAAACTCACACTGTGAGAATTATTGTTAAACTAATATTGTATTTGTTTGGACGTCTTTAAATAAAGGGATATCACAACTTATATTCATTTTTTATGCAGGAAATATTGTTTATTGTAATGTGGCTCGTTGTCATTATCACAGTTACACTAATCATAGATCACATTTACAGTATATTCTACGATGTTCATCTATCAAAACTCTTTGCCAGCATATGAGACCGCTAACGTGACTGCTCTGTTAAGTACAGCATAGCAGTCATGTTCACCAGTCCCCAGCTGCACATATCATCAGTTCCCAATTATTTTTTGAAAGGAATCATCACGGCTGCCTGGACAATATTTCCTCGCAGCATTTAGAGGGAAAATTTCTGTGGGTGAACCACTGTAAACTTGACAAGGGGCCTCAATTACCTATAGTTTTTAGTAAGGGGTCACGAGCCAAGTCAGTTATGAGCATATGGTTTGTAACTGTAAAACCTCTTCCATAAAGTAATTAGGACGTGTACCTATGAGATAAATGTAGTGCAGTAGAAGTATAAAGTAGCTTGAAATAAAAATGCTTACGCAAAGTACAACTATTTCATTTACGTAAATAAGTAAATATATTACATTCCACCACTGATAGTTAACCCGACTAACTGTCATACATTTGTGGGTTTTTAAAATAAGCTCTTTACACTTCAGGTCATCCATGGATTTCATTTTATAACAACAGTGAACCTTAACATCAATCAATATATTTGTAATAATTTCTGAAATGTGGATATTTCCAGTCTAACAAACAACTCATCTATGTGAATCTCTCTCCAGGGTGAAGAAATCCAGAAGACGCAATAACAACAAGAAAGACTAAACACAAAGCGGGACATGTATGTCATCAGGCCTGTCATCCCTGGGTCGCACCTGTATACCTCCCTGTCACTGCTATGGATGTATGTAAACACGCTGTATGTACCTGTCCATGTCTCTGGACCACCTGCAGAACCAGCACTTCACTTCCAAACCAGCGCTGTCCCCAGCACCACCTCAGGTCCCCATGGACACTCATACAGTCACCTCCAGCCTTTCATGTTAGCACCAAGTGCAGTTACGCTTTGAAATGACGACGCGTGTTGAAGTCAGATGTGTGTGAGCACTGGGTGATTGACAGCAACAAGGCAGAAGGAGAGTGTGTGTGTGTGTGTGTTTGAATGTGATACAGATAAACTAACTCTGACTGTGTGTCTTTATATAGTAGTTTGTTACTTCACACAACTATAAAAGAACAAATTGAGCTTTCTGTCACACTTGCAAGCTTTTGTTGGTATCTTTACTTCCTGTAGGGTCATGTCTAAAAAGGCCAAATGTGGTTTGGCAAACTAAAGAAGCCCCAAAGGGGAATTTACGCAAGTAAAAATGATCAGTTATTTTTATCAAATTAAATAAAATTTATAAAATTTTATTTTTTATCAGCATTACGCTCATCTCCACTTCAACATTTTTGACGAGTGATTTCTACTTTTTATAGTTGAGCTTTATTAATTAAAACAACCCTTTGGATGGGGTTTATAAAAAGGCTTTCTCCAAGACCTGTGGGTCATGGAACAGCAGCCCAGTGGGTTTAGTGTGTGACCACTCAGGGCGGACATAGCTACCACAAGCCTTGCACTGTCTTTAGAGAGGACGCTCATAAAACTGCTAAGAAACAAGCACTGATCTTATGGTGCTATATATTCTCTATAATGGGTCAAAGCCATTAAGTGTTTCACTGTTTGTTTCACGTGAAATTTAAGATGCAATGTTGTGACCTCTACATCTTATGTTTTTACCTGTCACAAAATAGTTAAAGTGCTGTTGTTGAAGTCTGAGGGTAAAAATAAAGTGGGCAGGTGATGACTGTACTGTACTGCTAAAGGTGACTAAGAAATAGAATGACACACTTATCAACTGAGCTTTTTTACTGATTAACATAAGTAAACAGAGACCAAATATTTATACAGACAAACATAGAAGATCATCACAATTCTGAACATATTTTTTACTCCTTATCTACAAGACTAAGTAAATGGATGTCATGACAAGAGAGCAAAATTAAAGCAGTATTTTTATACCAACACTTGTCCTCGGTAGGAATGAAAAGCTAATAAATTGTCACATCAAACAGCTGGATGATAAATGTCACAAAGGGAATGTTCACAGTGGCAAAACAAACATTTTTGATTGATTCTTTTTTATATATATTTGAGTCACTTTATTATCAGATGTGTCTTTTATATGTAATTGTTTTTATTTTATTTTTATATTGTGTATAATCTTACTAAAGGATTTTGAATGCAATGTACAGTAAGTAGCTACTAAATGAAGGCAATTCCATAAAGTAAGAGAAACAGTATTAAAATTTACTTTTTAGCTATGTTATCCACAATATGCAACACATTCCAGGAATAAAATATCATCTATTAACAGTTTTTACAATGCAGATAAAAAATCAATCCATACAAGGTAAATACTGTCCTTCTGGTTTGTTGTTCTCTCCACATTCTCTCTCTCAGCCAGTCTGAGATGTAACGTGGAAGAACTGAATAAAATCTGTTGAGTCCAATGCACAGTGTTTGAAAACAACAGTCTTTGTCATTGTGTTGCACGGCTCAGGAAACTATTCTTCTCAGCCCACCAGTTTAACACTTGAGTCGATGTTTTACAGTTTTACCGAGACTGATGTATGATGTGTCAATAGAGCCACTGAGCCAAAACAGAACAAAACATTTGAGTTGGAAATCCAACATGTGCTTCCAATCTGGACACTCCCAGCACCCCACAGGCTTTCATTTCAATTTCACTCAACAGCTGCCGTGCTGCAAAATTACTCTTCTTTTTCTTTCAACCTAAAATTTTAATAGAAGTCCAGGGAGTTGTGGTCACTGTTATGGTCTTTGTTTTGTTTTGTTTTACATGGTCTATTTGCTACCTGTCTGCTTACATGTGATAATCTTATTAATCTGCAGCTAACAGAGTAATAATCTGCTAAGTGTAATTAATTTCCTATTAATGTAATGGACATTTATTTTATATTATTATACTACAGTAATTAGATTAAACATAAATAAATAAAATAAAATGTTTCAGTTTCCAAATGGACTATGCAATGATAAATGTATAATTTTATTCATTGTGTTAATTCAAAACAAACCTCCATCTATTCCTCAATTAGTTTGTTACGTATAGAGCTACATTTAGATGATTGTGTAGTTCTTACTGTAGATTAAACGTGCTAATTATCTTAATAACAGGAAAAGAATATTACATCACGGTAAAACTTTAATAAAATAATAGGGAAATATGTTTGCCATAGCATTTGTTCAATTAATTATTTATGTGAATAAGACTGAATAACAAGTAATTAGTTTTCTTTAAAAGACTTAAAGCCTATTCATGTATAGCACTTTGGCCTCATTTAACAACTGCAGCGTTAATAACACCACTGTAATTCACATTTAATGTAATTAAATTGTGTCAACCAAATGTACACACACCAATTATTACCGTGCATATCTGTTACCAGAGCTTAAATGTGTTTAAGAGTGTATATTTTGGACCAAACTTGTCCAACTTCACTTGTCAAAACACATTCGGGTCACATTTACTTCCTATTAGCGTGTTAATAAATTTATCAAAGTGGGTGCATGTGTTCTGCTTTGGACCCCGAGACAATGTGAAATAACTTTAATTCTTTTGAGGCAGCTTCTGACACATGTTTTTCATATACGTGAGAAGTACTAGAGCATTACTGTACCCTATGTATTGTCACTGTTTGTTAACCAAGAGGCAGTATTTTAGCTATTATACTCAAGTCCTTTGTCAATAAAGTCAAATGAAATACAGTCAGTTGTCAATGTCTTTATTTTGTTTTAAAAAATGTTTATTTGTTTACTGGTCTTGTTAGATGCTGTTTTACTGTCTTGGTAGTTGCTATTGTAGTTTATTTAGGCCTTCAGCAAACAGTTTAAAATCATGTATGGTAGTGTGGGCAAGAACAATGAGACTCACACACTTTCTACATTGAGAGCCAGCCTCTTAGAAATATAATGTATATGTATCAACATAATGAGTAATCATTTTATATCTGTATTATGTGTAAAATGACCAGGGACAACATATTTAGTAAAATATTTAGCTCTACACTGTCAAACTACAGCACTAAGAACGTCCACATTCCACTGTGACATAAAACTTAAATATTTCCTCCACTGAAAACAAATAACAGCATGAAAAAGCATTACCACATAGAAATTAGACTTACTGAAAGTCGAATAAACCGCTAAAGCCTGATGTAGAGTTGAGTGTTGGTTCTTAGTGGATTCAGCTCTAAGGGGGACCAATTTCAGCAGTTAAATTTTAAATATCACTTGATGCAGTTCTAAAATTGAACTAGACCTGAAATTGAAACTGAAATTGTTTTACAGAAAAGTGACGAGGTCGAGGACTTTCTCTCTCTGAAGAACTGTCATGAGGCATTACCTACTGTTTTGATGGTAATGAAAAGTGTCTGTGCCACACCTCAGACAGGTGGGATAAGTTGTACTTACAGACTCGCTACAACCACTTTTTCCACAGAAAGAAATAAAACACCGGAGACCAAACTTCCTGCTGCAGTTTCACCAGAATAAACCAGTTCAAACAGAAAAGCATTTTGCCATTGCCTTGAAATAACCACTTTGAGGCTTAATGAATAATTCAACAGCACTAGTTGACATTTTCCACCTGAAAAGCTATTCAGCAAATCTTTTTCTCAATGTCTCCTATAATCTTTATGTGGGTAAAGAGGAAAGGCAGATGCAATGCCCATTAACTGTCTGATATTTTAACACCTGAGATTTCAGAAATTTTCACTTGTGCTGGCTCTTTACTCACCCACAGCACCAGGAAGCTCATGTAACTTTATAAAACTGTCAGCTCTAATAAAGTGGAGCCATGTAGAGCGGATTTATTTCATGGTACAGCTCTCTTCTCTGACCTCTGTGTAGATACATACGAGGAACATGAGACGTGGTTTGGATATAGACCAATGGGTTTAGAGGGTCAGAGTTGCATGTTTTGGCCTTTTGAGCACATTCAGAAATGATTATAGGATTTCTGTACTGTGCTTATTCAGCTGATACTTGGCCATGATGGAGGTGGCTGACATATGTACAGAATGTTTATTAATGTGTATTTTACTGACACGTTGCTGATCCAGTTCAGATGAGGAATTTGGCGAGTTTTTATAAGAAAAAATTTAACGGAACACAATGAGGCCTCTTAGTAGAACATGATGAAACATTACAGGCCAGTTGTGACTAATAAAATACATCCAGTAAGTTAATTAGAGTCTGAGTCGCACATGCGAAATGCAGCAGAGAACAATAAAAGCACAGATTGATGTGGAGACATATCAACACAAACTCAGCAGGAAAACTAGACCTCACATACTGTACAAGACATCAGCAATCGATATATGATGGCGTGAACAACATATGGCACACTTACTGTATTGATCACAGAAACAGAGACATACAAAACAGAGACTTCCCCCAAGTTTCACTGGAAATTTGGGGGAAGTCTCTGTTTTTGGACTTTAAATAGACTTTGACATTGTCGTTAGAGCATGTTGAGGAGTTTTTTTTACATGTGAATTTAAAGAGTATCCATATGACTGAGGAAGTTTAGAATATAAAGTAGTATAAATAAAGTATACAGTTTTTTGACTCTGTGTGCAGTTAATAGTTTTGTATTTGCTGGAAATTCTTTCACCTGATCAGGTGAAGAGACATCTCAGAAATAGTTTGTTTGGCTGTTAGTGTAAAATGTTTTCACACCAGTACATTTCCATTATTGATGTAAAGTAATTTGGTATATATTATATGTATAAGTAAATTGTCTATTAATTTTTGAAAACCCTTTTTTTGGGTTAAGGTAGTATTTTGCAGACTTTTAATCTTGACTTAAAACAATAACCAGATAAAAACAACACAACCTCACTCAGTGCACAGCGGCCTTCAACTCAAATCACCTGAGACAAAGAGCACAACCAGGTTGGACAATAAATTGCCTGGTTGATTTGGTCTTGGAGGTTGGGGGTAATCCAGTGTGATTTGAGGCTTTTGACTGTACATCTTTGAACAACTTAATACCCAGCCAGTGGAATCGAAGTTAATAGGAAACATGTTGGCTCTGTGTGTGTGTGTGTGTGTGTGTGTGTGTGTGTGTGTGTGATGATGATGATGGTGAAGGATGTCAGTGAGACGGGTTCACATTTCCTCAAAAAAGATGCTGAATGAACAGAAAATTAGGGCAAGAAGATGCTAATGTGATGTTTCCTGCTCAGGATATAAGAACATAAAAACATGTGGATGCTTAACAAGCTTGATTAACATATTTTACAGACTGATTTCTTTACATTTTGATAGAATGAAATTACTTCTTACCAAGAATTTTAGAGTAGTCCCTCAAGTGTTTAAGGTTTTAATTTTTGCCTTGGTCAATTTTGTTTTTTCTTGTTTACAACTCAGAGTATCAGTAAAATACTTTAAGTTCTTTTGCAAGAAATTAAACTATAAACATTTTTGGTTATGGTCATTTCCATAGAAAAATTAAACATTTTGTTAGATTTTATTGAAGGGGGCTATAAATCTAACTGTAAATATTGAATTTGCCAGTGACTGCTAATGTGCAATAAATGAACGATCGTCTCTACTTCCTGAGTGAAAAGCTTCCACAGCTACGATTGACCACTCCGTGATCACTTCAATAACATGTGTTCAAGTCCCTCACATCTCTGACTGTGTGATGACCCCACCACCGACATGCAAACTCTGGTCACCCCCTACAGATGACTAACTCCAGGCCTAAACACACAGACTATCAACAATCAGCATCAGCAAACACAAGCCTTAAAAGACAAGGTTTGAGCTGCCTACGATGATCAGTCTTTTCAAACGAAAGAGTCAGTGGCAGTGCCATTGTTGGGGGGGGGGAGACCACATATCCCACAAGACACTTCTCTATCAAATCAACAGGCATTATTGTAAACAGCTGCAGAGGGTTTTGGAATGTGCTCCGATCCATCACGGCCGATCTGCTCAGTGTTTCCCTACTTTTCTGCAGAGAAAAGGGTCATGGGTATATTTATTGGAAACGGGCTGATCACAGTTTCCATACAAACACATCCCTTATGTTTGAACAAATGACAAGGCAGAGAAAACAAAAAAGAGATGAATATCATCATTTATCAGCAATGACTCCCAATTGTTTCATGCAAGAGAAAAGGATGTAATACATCTTTGTTTATTAGCATTTTCTGTGAAAAGAGAGAATAAAAAAAGATGTCATCATTCAAGGCTCATTTTGGAGAATGTCACATACAAAAGCCTCACAAAGATCCCATTTAATGAACCATTCCACTGTGATGCAGGACTGTGTCTTTGTTGCCTGGTTATCAGACTCCTCTGCTGGTATTCAGCAGAGAAGCATCATTAACTTAGTGTGTTGACTTCCCAGCTATTTCCTTCTGTTAGGCAGGCATGCCCTGCAGGCAATTACTGTGATTCCACTGTAGAAGGTGGTAAACAGTTTCACAATTAAACCAATATTTAAGGTGCAACAAGCATGATTTCACAGGTCCACATAAGAAAAATGTTGTAATGTATAGTGTTGTAATGTGTATAGATTTGCTGGTGAAAACAAAAGGACCATTCACACTGTGTGCCTGCCAGTGTATGTGACTGAAGTTTGAATGTGACATTTAGCCCTTTTAGACAGACATCTTTTACAGTGTATTTTCCACACATAGGCATAAAGGTCCAGGCCTTTGAATGCAATGTTGCTCTGACATCTGATGAATCAGAGAGCAGAGTTCAGGCAAAATCTGCCAAAATTTCTCTAAAGCACATCATAAAATGCTACTTAGAGCTGAAAAAGTAAATTACAGGTGCTGCTTTCTCTCACTTCTGTCACAGTTTACCATTATTTCCAGTGTATTATCATGTTCACCATCTGCTGTGTCATTTGTTGAGTTTTTTGACACACTGTGATGGAGGTGCTTTAGAAAGCTTTCTATTACAGAGATGCTGTAGGAGAACAAACATAATTATACTTGTAACTGCAATTGTGTGTACTTTATATACTTTTATTTTGAAAAAAAACAACATTTTGTTGTTGGTGTTCATCATACTTAAGCATTTATCTTGGTTTCAGTAAGATGAAGAAATTAATGTTTCTTTTCTTTCAGAAGTACTTAAAAAAAATTAAGTAATCAACTTTGTATTTTACACAACATTCAAAATTAATCTTTTTAAGAAAAACTGTATTTTATTTCATTCTGCAGGTAGATCCTTTTCCTTATTGAATAAAGTTAGATGCAAGATTAAATGCATTCGGCCAACTACCCTCCAAACAATCATCATGTAATTATTGCAAACATTTTTTCAAAGGAAACTGTTGTAGTGGTTTGGTCTGAAATCAGATCTGTCTAAAAGCCAAGGTAAATGAATGGTAGTGTTACCAAATGTGTCAGTTCTTGTAAAACCAGCAATCTGAGCAAGGGAACGACAAGCTCAGTCCCTCCTGCAAAGTTTCCAAGGCTAATGCCCAGAGCAGCTCCGCAAAAAAGCTCCCAAAATTTTCTTTCCAGTGTGGTTATTGGAGTAGGACTTCAGATTATATTGGACTGGACTTTCCTGGCTGACCCTCAAGAGGTTTAGTTTTTCTCATACCCAATATGGAGACCGGATCATGAACTTGCTCTACTTGGGAAAGGGGCAAAGTCAAATCTTCACATGTGTTTCATAAGTTTCTGTCTCATGTGGCCTAATTTTGTAGGTGTGATGTTAAATACAGTGCATGGACCCACGGGCAGGACACAAACACCAAATGAAGTGACCAAATGTAAACACACACTGTATAACTCAACTCCCTTTGGAGATATGTAAATTGCAACTGAATTGCAACAGTTTTTTCATCATGTCAAATCAAAGTTTGATACATGTAATTTCACATCGTTCACTGTGCTATAAGCTTTATTTTACATAAAGACTTCCTCATTCTGGATGTTGCAGACACTGTACAGAAATTCTCATGGCTCAAACAGGAGGAAGTGTGTTTGCCAAGATTTCTGACATGTCTTCATCGTTTATGTGATCTTGAACCATAATTATGCAAATGTTAATGCCGAACTGTTGGATCAATTCCTTTGATACTGCTGGTCTGTTCTGACCTAAGCAGGGCAGCAGCAGCATCAATTTTAGAGATGCAGGCTTGTTAATTATAAGTTCACCAGTTCAATTCCACAGACTGACTGAGAAATGTGGGTGGGAAACACACTGATTCTCTTTTCCCTCATTAACAGTACTCTTAACACCCACATATTACAACACAGCTGGTCGGTGGCCAGTATGTGAGCTGTACAGGGCAGCTTCCAGGTGTGCCTGGACTGAAAGGGATGACATGAGGGGATGACAAGAAAATGTTCCTCCATGAGTAAGTAGAAGAAGGTCTTATGGGTTTTGTCAAGTTTCTAAAAAATAACCATACTTCATAGTAGAAAACAATAAGGAAAACCATATTGTCCATGTACAGCCACCTCCAAATATACGCCTTGTTAACTAAGTTTGTTTCTGGATAAAACTACATTGTCAATTTAGTGTCTAGTTTGGTGGCAGTCCAACTTAGTAAACTGGTTTAGCTCCTAATCATTAACAGTTAACACATTGTCTCATGGTATATTGACACAACTTATTTCTGCTAACAGACAGCTAGATAGCCTATAGCACCACAAAAAGCATGACACTTTAAAGTCAAACAGTGCTACTATCTCAACTTTGTTTTTGTCAGCGTAAAGCTATTTAACTTTTTTCTAATATTTTTTTATGTTAGAAACATATGATCCCAGGCAAGGCAGGCGAAGTATTTTAATGCAAAGAGGTGCTGTGAAAGGTTACTGTGACCTACACACATTGAACAGAGAAGGCCATTTATTTCTGTTTGCCTGGTAAGTTTTGATTATTATTTATTATTATTTACTTAATTATTGTACAACTAATACCTGAAGGACTGGGCAGAGCAGAGTGGATTAATGCAAAGGATAGGGCTGAACCCAAATATTCGGATATTTATTACATAAAATATCCCGTCCAAAATGAATTACTTCATTCAATACTTTTAAAAGCACATCTTCTTATTCTCACCTCCAGGATCTATGACTATGAAGATTCCTACTTTTTGAAAAGTTCTCCCTCAGTGTATTTGCACTGGTGGTTTCAAGTCTCTACATCTTGTAAATTACCTGTTGGACCACAATTGGCTTTCAAAGTAGTTGTGATGTCACAAACCATGCTCATATTCCAGGGCTCCCTTGAAAAAGAGGTTTTGAATCTCAATGGGATTTTCCTGGTTAAATAAAAGTTAATAATAAATATTTACATGTACATATACAAGGGTTAAACTCAGATTGAGGGTGAACATAGAGAAATCAAGTGAATCAATTCATCAAATTAACATGAAAACTGCCTTTTAGTGTTGGATAGGTATTTGGTTGTCAGTTTTGATATTCAGATTGTCATTTTTCAGTTGCTTGTATTTATTTATTTTTTTACATAGGCTTCATCTCAGCCTGGGTGCCAACACCCTCTCACTCACAACAGTGAAGGTCATACCTCTAGTTTGCAGTAGCACAGTGACTATTTGGAATAACACTTTGCAATGCAACACATGTACAATGCCACACCCACCACCAACCAGACAATTGGACAAAAGGCTCAGCTACAACCATAAAGGGATAAAACTTTATCTAAGTATTTACTGGCAACAATGTTATCGTTTGGCTTTACAGAAACAATGCAGGCAGCTCCTTACATGGCATCTGAAAAATGATACTATAAATAAGAGTGGACCTTTTCCCTCTCCATCAGTCATGAGTTTTCTCACATGACTGATGGCAAGACAGCTTTATATTGTAGGCACTAAATGAAATATACCGACCACTGTTTGACAGATATGATTCACAACATGGAAATTCCTCTTCTCATGAGAAGTACTGGTTGACCACAAGAACCCACTGAAAAATGTACACATAAACATAAACAGTCATGTACTGCATGTACACACACTCAACACACACACACGCTCATCTTACAGAATCATTTTGAAGTTTATCAATTTTCAGTCAGGAGGCAAATAACTCAAAGTGCTCGCCATGGGTGGGAAAGTACAATAAAATGCTGCAGTGAACACAAACTGAGCCATGACTCTCTGCAGTGGAGAGACAGGTCACATGATATGACAGGCAGAGAAGGATGTCACATAGGTCAAAGGTTGTGGAACTACCTTGGGTGGCATAGTTTGGCTTTCCCCTGCAAAATCCTCCCTCAGGGAGCCATGAGGAGACTTATAATAGATGTGAACACAGACAAATGCATGCTGATGTCTCAGTGCCCCAAAGCAACTTTAAATCTACACACTATTTCCCTGCTACCATCAGGGAAAGAGCTGGTGAGATAGATTTAGTCATGGGACACTTTCACCACATGTCCTTGCCAATGTGAATGGAGTTTTTAAAAATCCTTCCCCCTACGAATACACTTCTTCTTCTTCTGATTTATGCTGTAGGAAGACGATGAATTGTTGAATAATGATGGATTTTTCATAAGAATTGGTAACAATGAGGCAGATAGTTTCTGATTATCATCATCAGACCCTTTGAGTGTCATAGTCTGTATCACAGACCTACAGTAGATTACCATCTTAAACTGCAATAACTAATATTTTACACATTTTTACACAAGAAATTAAGTGAAAAATGGGACAAGACATGTTGTCTCTCAGCTGTTCTTAGTCCATTTCATGTTTCTGTGTTACATACTGGCCTTCAGTTGTTATTCTGGTGAGACTATGTGTGTTGTTGTTGCTACGGCCACACATCAGCCTCGTCCAACACTGAGCAAAACTAGAGAAAGAATAGGCCCAAGAGCAAAGAGGCAGTGTTTGTGGCACAGAGAGAGCTAACTGCTAATGGTAGCTTTGTTCAAGAGACTGGCTCCATGGAGGCATACATAGTTGCAGAGACAGGATGAGAGGAGCTAGAAGCAATGGCTTATGGTCTTTTAGGAGCTACAGGTATATAGTCCTGAGTTTGTTGTGGTTCTCAGAAATCCGTCTGAAATTAATTATAGGGCCATTGAGCTGCAAAGACATGAAGAAAATTGGTCAGAATTTTTCATCTTACACCGAGTGGCAGGCAATCTGCTGAGAGATGATAACATGGTCAAGGTTTGTTCATGATTAGCTGCAAAATCAGTTTGGTTAGGTTTAGTGAAAGATCCTAGTTTGACTTAGACTCACTACTTTATTAATGTTATGACACCTTGCTACTATAATAACTACTTGGTCATAATTGAGGAACAATTGTGCTCACAGGTAAACGATGTTCTGTGTTAAAATCTAACTTTTTGTCAAGCTTTGTTGACCCTTTGATCCAACCCAACATCCCTCAGGATCCCTTTATTCCAGACGCCATAATTGATATGGCTAATGGCTAATGTAAATGTATGCCGTTTTTGGGCATGTGCTTGGAAGGACAGTCTCAATTTGTAAAGATATCTGTGACAGACATCTCACGATGTCAAAATAAATCTTTTTTTTATTTGAGTGCTGAGATGCAGCATCTTTTCTGTAAAATGCTACCAGCTAACTGGCTAAGACTAATAATAATTCCAAAGCTGTTGCACTGAAATGTCAAAACATTTTCTCTAAAAACGCCAATTACCTGAACAGGTTGATTCAGCTTCCAGCACGGGAACATGTGCATAATTCTTGATGTGAAAATGTTTTTTTCCATATAATTATAATAATAATTTTTGTACGTGGACATATAACAATCTCTGTCAACATTAGAGCAATGTGTGTGTTTTAGCTCCTTGATTAGGTACCGTAACACAAGCTTATTAATAAAATGTACCTATAGCCCTGTGTGATTCTAAGAAGCACAGGTAAAAAAGTAGTTAATGTCTATAGTCAGAATTAGTCAGACAGCTTAACCAGGATCCTTATTCAATTACAACATGGTGAATTAACAGTGATTGAACTGGGTTTTTCTTATATGCATCTTTGCATAAGCTTATAGATCAAAAACTGTGTATGCAATTGATTTACAGTGAATGGGATGTACATACATGGTTTGCATGTACTAAATGTCTGTGTGCATATATGTGAACATAGATTGAGTCATGTCACATGTGTTTATAAAGTGCTTTCAACAATGCACGTTTACAACAATGTACTTTTCAGAGAACACAGGACATAAACAGAACAACTATCAGACAATCTCTCAGATATTGAATAGACATGAGGGAGGGAGTCTGCAGGCAGGGTAAGGTTGGTCTAAAGGGGATTTCAGGGGGCCACATGAGGCCACTAAACCAAAATAAAGAGTCCTGGTGCTTCCCCCAGCCCTTCAGTCTTCATCCTCAGTCTTCACTAGATGGCCTGATAGTGGCTTATAAACAGCTGGTAGATCCATAACTCCAAGCATATGCCGTCACTTGGGCTAGACAGAAACAGCATTATACATAGCCTGCTGCCGCCACCACACATGAAGCACTTTGATAAACTCAAGGCAGGTTGGAA
Source organism: Sandelia bainsii (assembly GCA_032362345.1). NCBI lineage: Eukaryota > Metazoa > Chordata > Actinopteri > Anabantiformes > Anabantidae > Sandelia > Sandelia bainsii. The sequence continues at coordinate 18,731,501 of JAUMHL010000001.1, forward strand.
ACAACAACTGGTGATGTAAATCTGAATGACAAATGAGAATTCAGGGTAACATCAGCCATAGTTACTAAAGTTGTGCATTTTTGTTGGAGAAATATGAGACAGATGCTGCATCAAAGTCATGCATAACTCTGTACAGTGAGCAAAGACAGAGATCTGGACGTGTGTGAGTCCAATAAGTGATCTGTCCTTTTCTAAAATTTGTTTTTCTGTATTGTCCTTGGGTGATTATATAATAAATCTTTCACCTCCATGCAGATATTCTAAATATATAATATTGCACATACCTTTCTGAAGATTCAGTCATTTTGTGTTGCCATGGCTGTCATATGTGTCAATTATCAGGTTGCCAGTGCCTGAATATGACATCTGGGAAGCATCACTGGCAAATCCAGAGGTTTAGTTTATAGGGGCTTCACAGTGTACCCAACTTATGTGAATTAATTCAGTTCAGTTCCATTTATTTATATGGTTCCAAATCACAACGCATACGTAATTTGAAGGCACTTTACAATGTAAGGTTTAAGATCTTACAGAATATAACAATACAACTATACAGAATTACATAAAATATCCCGTCCAAAATTAATTACTTCATTAAATACTTAGCACATCTTTTTATTCTCACCTCCAGGATCTATGAATATGAAGACTACTACTTTTTGAAAAGTTCTCCCTCAGTGTATTTGCACTGGTGGTTTTTAAGTCTCTACGTCATGTAAATTACCTGTTGGACCACAACTGGCTTTCAAAGTAGTTGTGATGTCACAAATCATGCTCATATTTACATGTACATGTACAAGGGTTAAACTCAGATTGAGGGTGAACACAGAGAAATCAAGTGAATCAATTCATCAAATTAACATGAAAACTGCCTCTTAGTGTAAAAACACTACATGTGGCCACATTGAAAAGCCCTTTCAAGCAGTAAAACTTAACTTCCCAGGGCAATTACACAGTGATTTATGTCTTCTGATGCCCTATTCCAAAAACCAAAAAAACTCAAAAAAAAAAGTCCTGCAGTGAGTGGGCAGACTTGAGAGGGATGAATGTGTGTATTATATGTAGGCGTGTGTGTGTTAAGCATATCACTGTCAGCATGACAATGCACTTGACCATATGCTGGGTGTCTGCCCAGGTCAACCTCTCCCCATTGACAGCTCTATCAACAAAGCGTGGTCATTCATGACACATTTTATCTGTTGACTGAAGAGGGAGAAATCTCCTCTGAGGAGAAAACTTTGTGTTAAAAAGTCATTCGTCATGATTAGCTATCTTTGTAATTATTCATTTTAAAATGAGAAGAACCTAAATGTTGCCATCTGTTCTGTCAACTGTTTACTGCACAGGTTCACAAGCCCTGTAACACAGACACAACTACACGCAGGTTGTCTTTATTCAATAGCTTGAAGTTGAACTTGAAGTATGGATGCAAGTGCTATGGGACAAAGTGACTCAGCCACTGGAAAAGCTAAACTGTCAGGTTAGCAACACTGCAGTATAGACAGAAAAGAGAAAAATGTGTAGATGGTAGGTCATGACCATAATGGACATAATTAGGATCCAGCTGTGTGGTTTGATTTCACCACTGATGCCTTTATGCAATAAAAGCTGATAAAGGTAATAACTGTAGCCTGTTCTCAACACTTTAAGGTTTCCATGTGTGGGACATTTTTGCCAACAAATTAAAGCACTTTAGATAATATACAAATCAAAGATAAAGACCAGCAAAGTAAGCAGAGATTAAATTAAATGGGGAATAAAAGCACAGTAAAGTACACAAAAAGAAAGAAAACAAGTTGGTACTGTTTGCTCAATTCTTACTCACAGGAGTCGTATCATCTTGCTGTGCCAAAGTAAGTATGCTCTCCTGACATGGACCTTTCAAGTAAATAGTTTAGGAAGCCAATTCAAACCTATTAACATGTTAACAAGACAAGATAAATTGTTTTATTATCACTCCACACAACAACATAAACATTTAAATATGTTCCTTTGGTTTCTTGTTGTTACATTACATGTTTATGCAGTATTAAATCTAAGTAGGAGTTATGGGATAATTGTTGAAAAAACATGACATGGCTATGACATAATTTGATGAGTTGAATTCTCCTAAAGACTCCTTATGTAGTTCAGGGCTGTTTCTGGACGTTTCGGTGCCTCGAGCCAGACATCCATAGGTAAATATCTTATAAACCTATCATAATATTGTAAAGCAAAAACTGCTTGCACATTTATTAAACTTTATTATTTATTATTTAAAAGTGAATTTATTCAAAGCAAATATTTCATTGTAATTTATTTGTTCAGCTTTGCCAAACTTGGTCAAACTGGTTTGACCTAAGACTTCTCCTAGTTTTAATCATATTCAGAATATACTCAGCTTCAGCAACATACCTCTGTGTGAAGGAGGGATGCACTGAAAGTTTCTATTCTTGGGCATCACCATCTCCTCCTGGTATGAGATTAGTATTTGAAAACAAAAGCCAGATCTAGTGGCCATCAAATCATCCTCTTGATTAGTGAAAACAAAATCAATAAAAGCAGCTACAACCTATTAAACCACTTGCCTAAGACCACTCAAGAACAGACTGTGTATATTCTTTTACCTATAAAAACCCAGTTTCCCCACTTCTGGTGAGTCAGAGAAGGAAAAGAATTTAGAGATAACTCTGATTGTCTATGTCATAATCTTACATATAAGAATGTCAGGATAAAAAATAACGTTTGGAGATTCACTGATGGTGATTATTGTGAGAGGTCTTGACGAAGAACTGCTTAGTTTTTAGGCAAACCTCCAGAAGATGATTTCCCCAATATTACACAGATGGACTCCATCTGGAGACTAAACACAGCATCAAATCATAATATCAACAGGGATGATAAGATCCAACCCCATTGTTTGTATGGTGAGTGCAATGCAGGAAGGGTAAAAATAAGGTAAGAAAAGATATATGACTGCCCTATCACAGTCGCCCCCATACAGTATATACTGTATAAAATGCATCTTATGACAGTGGGCACAAAGGACTAATAAAAATAGAAAAACTGAAAATACAGTATAAAAAATAAACTGGAGTAGAACATTTCTAATGACATGATTTTGGTGAACAGGGGAAGAGCAAAGCCCAGAGCATCCTTCGCCTCAAAACAATGCCGACGGAGCCTTGTTCTACATGAATAACATTGCCAGAACATAAAGAATAAAAATACTTTAGAGATAAGATCAATATTATTATAGCAACCATAATAGAAACCACATGTGTTTCTGTATCACCAGTAGTGAGGTAATAGATGATTAAATGGTCCTAGATGTTCAGAAAGCTGCACTGAAGTCAGTCAGCTTCATTGTGAAAGTCTGAGTCTCATAATTTTATGCCTTCTCACAGCAGACGTGCATAGATGACTCTGATATGTTTCAGGCCATTAAATGCTGGAGACAACTGCAAGTACAAGGGTACTAATGGACCTGTTGCTGTACTGTAAATGGTACAGTTTACAGTAACTATCTCAGTCTAAAATATCATGAGAACCACCTTAAATTTCTCTTCATGATCTAAAAAAACTGTCAGGTTCACAGAAAACAGCCTGCTTACACAGCAGCCTTTGTTACTCTGTGTCCCCCCAGACTGCTGCACCCTGTTGTTAATACAAAACTTTGTTAAAACAAAGGCTCAAATCTACTGACAGCAGATGCATGATGTTCAGATCCCTGTTAGCCTATTATTTACGATAAGAAGAGAGTTCAAGACTTAAGCAGGTCAAGCTGTTACAAATTAAATTACAGCAAAATTCTGTAGACATTTTAAGAGGAAGTGAAGTTATTCTGCTGACAGTATGTAACACATGCACTGCACAAAAGTATATTTGTCTTCAAGTATGACAAGTGGCCATGCAAGTGATTCATCATGGTACCTTCCTGTCAGTTGTATTTGTGGTTTTTCCTGATTAAGCTAACTTATGTGAAGTCACCTGAGGCACAGTACTGGAGAGTGTAGCCCTCAGGAGAACCTTCTGTTCACAGTCACCATCAAGAGTGACAGCAAGGCACTAGCAAACCAAACAACAAGTCCTCAGGTCTAAACCATAGAGATAATTTGTCCCTAGTCTTTCACATAACTCATAGGATGTTTTCCTGAAACACTACCTCTACAGAAGCAGAAGATATGCTGCGGATAATTTATTAAATGCTATTAACTATATTTATTGTTGTGGCACTGCTGTAGTAAACATTTGGTTGCTTAGAAGCACAAAAACAACATGGTTAGGTTCAGGGATTTAGGTTAGGTTTAGGGTTATTCACCTTTCTTTTAATTTTACTGGCAGATTGCATCCACTTGTTCACCCCAGATTGATTCTATGAAAATGGAAATAAGGTGTGGACTGTGGGTATATTTGATGAGGCATTGACACTTGATATACTTGATAACTGTCCATTGAAGAGCCTCCCCTTCAGAAAGATGACAGATTTGTGGCCATGTATGCTTTAAGATCAGCAGGAGATAGCAAATGTCACAGTAAAAACAAACCACCTAATCATGACTGGAATCTATCACTAACACTTCTAACACCTCTGTTTAGACAAACTCACACCCCATGACCATTGAAATACATAAGGCTTACACAGTGTTTCCTTTACTCATCAGGACCAGATGACACAAGTCATTAGTTGAGAACTTGATCTCAGCTGGAAAATGTTGATTGCACAGTTGAAGGCAGTGCCTTCTGCCTGAGCTACCTGCAGTTGATGACAATGCATTACATATGCTTTTTAAACCCTTGTCTAATAGTCATTTATTAAAAATAGAAATATACCCATGCCCTACAGTGTTTATTATGGTGTTATTAATCACGTTTAAGATTATTTTTACCCAAAGCTACCTGACTTCCAATTCTGAACTGTTTATTTAGACATGCTGAATACGCACATGAAAAACGTGCTCTTAGGTGAAGTGAAACGAACCTAATGTGTGTTGAAGGTGTAAAAGAAAATATAAAGCATGCGTAGGTAGAAGGCAAAAAAAGAGCCCTTCAAACATCAATCTGTACAACATTTGAAGTCAGCTGGGACTTGTGAAGGTCTACATAGCTCAGTGTCAAGGCATCTGCTGCCAGCTGAGCAAACAACACCACAGGAGGAAAGCAGAGGGTCATGGGACAGAAAATGGAGGAGATGTGGAGGGAGATAAAGGATATTTATATTCAGTGTTTCCATTAGGAGAGATAAAGATGGATGGATGGAAGACTTGGTGGGTATAATTCCTGCAATGCACAGATAATGTAATGTACGTGGCCGAAAGTGGATACATGTACGTTATGGTCATATGTAAGTGTTTTGTATCTCACTCAAAAACTATTGGCATCAAGTTATATGACACTAAGTCGAGAAAACAGTTTTTACAAACCTGGTTTTGTACAAAGGAGGCATTGTTAAGTTGAAACAGGAAAGGATATTTCCCAGACCCAGAAGGTTGTAAGCACACAACTGGCAATATTGTTGTTGTAGGTGGTAAAATCTTCACATACCTTTGTCCATATAGTGCTGAGTAAATATAGTTGAGGCTGAAGATACCAATGCAATTTACAAGTGGCCATCAAATTAAGTCTGACATAGTTTTATGGCCTCTGTATTATACAGCTCCATCTGAATATAGCACGACACCACACAGGGCATTAAATCACAATATCAATAGTCTAAATTTAATATTTGCTTCAGTTCAAAGGGCCATTGTTCAGCATCACACAGGATTACTATAGTGCTCCACCATTTCTCATCAACTACTTGATCATAACACCAAACTCCTGTGAAACTTTCTTCACCATGGCCACCCAGAAACTAGAAAACCATGGTTGTATTAGGCAGCTCCCAGATGTGAGTCTGAACATGAAGCAGGGTGATGCTACAAAGAACAAATGTGGTCAGGGCACTTTCCTTAGATAAACAAACGTGTCCAATACAATTTATACATATTGTACTGTATGAAAGTTTCAGCGTTGCTGCTGTCACATTGATACAGTGCAGAGGTGAATTTAGCAATAATGATAGGCCCTTTACATTCAATTAACATGGTTATCATAAAAACAATAATTCATGACCCATCATACTACTACACTGAATTTATCTGGGGAGGATGGGAAAAGCATCATATGCATATGCCAAAACAAATATAATGGACATTTGACATACAAATTGCCCAATTTACACTCTCTATGAGGTGACAACATAAACATGCCATTCTGACTCTTATAGAGCTGCCAAGACACCTGGACTTGAACCACACACAGTTGAGCCAACATACACTACTCACAAAAAGTTAGGGATATTTAGCTTTCGGGTGAAATTTATGGAAAACGTACAAAGTTCACACTACAGTGATATTATATCATGAAAGTAGGGCATTTAA
>JAUMHL010000001.1:18760375-18787412 GCA_032362345.1 Sandelia bainsii
AGAGCCACAAAAGACCAGAAGCAAATTCCTTGTATGTGCTAGCATACTTGGCGAATAAAGCTGATTCTGATTCTGATGTGAGACAGGTGGGGCGGCCCTCTATTGACGAGCCGCCACTGGTTTTGACTACCCGTAATATGAATTTCAGATATCTTGAACTACATTATAACTAGTCAAACGTCTAAATGAAGATATCTTAAATGCAATTTGCTCTAGTCATAATTATTTCTTAGATATCCAAAATGACGTGACTGTTGTCATTTTGGATATCTAAAACTCGTTTTAGCATTTATTACATAGACGGAATTCACATTACAGATATCTACAAAGTACTTTGACTAGTCAAAACTATAATTTCAGATATCTACAATTGAATTTTGACTAGTAATATCTTATTTGAGACATTCAAAAAGATAAATAAGATATCTTTTAAATGTGTTTAATTAGAGATATCTTTAACTGGAATTATGACTAGTCGAAATTGCATTTAAGATATCTGCAATTAGACTTTTGACTAGTTGTAATGTAGTTAAAGATATCTGGAATTCACATTACAGATAGTCAAAACTGAATTGTAGATATCTTAAATTACTTTTCCTATTCAAGTCAATGAGACATTCTGACTAGTTGAAATGCAATTGTAGATATCTTTAATTCAACTTTTGACTAGTCAAAATGTAGTTGCAGATATCTTAAATTTGAATTAAAACTAGTCAAAATGTAAAAGTAGATATGTGAATTCTGTCGATCTAATAAATGTTAAAACGGCACAATGACGACGGTGACGTCATGTGATATCCAAAATGTAATGTTAGATATCTTAAACTGTCATTCTTACTAGTCAGAATGCAGTTGCAGATATCTTGAATTTTCATTTTCACTAGTCACATTGTAAATTTGACTAGTCAAAATGCATTTCTAGATATCTGAAATGTAATTACGGATACTCAACTGAAGACTGTTAAATGTTAAATCCGCTTAACATATGTGAGTGGACATCAAAAACTGTGAGAACATACATAGGCCCAGTTTAAACCAGTGCTGCAAATTAACTACACTAATTAATATTAGTATAAAAGTGTTTTTTCTTTTTATGTGAAATCAGTTTTCCTAGCAACTCTGAACCATAAGATACTGTGGGATCAACATTTTAGGTGTACAGCTTGAGACATTTTTGACCATGACTAGAAACAAACCCTCCTAGAGTAATTAGCTTCAAACTCTTTTACTTGTGTCCTTTACTCTAGGCCAGTAGGAATGGGGCGACAGGTGTGGAGCTGGACCTAGAGTTCTCAGCAGACGGTGTCCCAATACTGATGCACGATGAGACTGTAGACCGGACCACCAACGGGTCGGGACCACTCAGCCAGATGAGACTTTCTGACTTGAGTAAACTGGACGCAGCTGCTAAACATCGTCTCCGGTGAGAAAAAAGCACATACAGTAGCTATAATGCATTTAGAAGCACACTGATATTGGAAAATCTCTTTTTACACAGTTTTGCAGCAGTTTGATGCTTTAGATTTAGGATGATGCTCTTTTTTCAGACTGATACTAAACCAGTATGTATAAGTTTAGACCTTCTGTGTTTTTACCACTTTGTTGTAATTGTCAGTGTGAAAATCATCTGAAGCAGCAGTAGTCATTCCAGTGCTCTGAAACTTTCCATTTAAACTCTAACTAATGGCTAATTATCGTAAGTGTCCTACACTTGAAGGCAGCTGTGTGTTGATTATCCTCGCTGATGATGTATGCAGCCCAAGCTTCATTATAAAGCCAGTGTTGTTGAGACAAATGCAAGCTGATTGTCTAAAAAGATAGAAGGAAGAAAAAAATGTTTCTAAAGTAACAAATATGTCAAAGCCTTGGAGGTGTGGCAGCAGATAAAACAAGTCATGCATGTTTTTTGAGAAAGCTGGTGGATAAAAGTGTTGAATAGTGTTGACTATATTATATTTTAATGCTCTGTGTCTAATCTTTGGTTGTAAACTTGCAAATGTTACCTTGATTTGAGTACTAATGCTACAAATGCTAGGCATCTTTTCTTTCTGAGGTATTTTGAAGTAGAATTACCTGGAGCAGAAAACATTTATAAGGTAATGTCAAAAACACTTTGCTATAATAGATCCAGATGAGAGAGACAAGTAGATATTAATACAGAAGCATGTTGTTGGTAACACAGGTAAGACAAATAATTCAGAGGGCCTCTTAGAAAAGCTGACTCAGAACAAACAAAAGAAGAAAGAAGGATATGAAACAGACCCTCAAAATCAAGGTAACAAGAAAGGACGCAGCTAAAATAGATGAAAATGAAATTGGCCACAGTACGAAGTCGCTGCAACAACATCAGTCTAATAATGAGAGAAACAGAAAACAGAATTTTCTCAACCACAAATATTACAAAACAAAAAGTAGTAAATTTTTCTAAACATGAACAGATTGCTGTAGATAGATCCTGTGTGACATATGAAAGCTCATCATATTCAGATTAGCCACAACATTATATCCACGACAAGTCATCTGAAGGCACTTTTAAGACCTTACAGAAAATAACTATTTATAGACAACAAGGGTGTGCATGCTCAGTGTTGTAGTCTTTATGAATGTAGACAGTCGTGTAGTCTAGACAGTTTAAGACACAGAACAAATTAATTTTAACTGATTCCTTTGTGTCTTCATTATGTTGAGATGCACCAACGCTCGGCATAATCACACATCATGTTGATGTCTCCTCTTTTACCAGGGAGAAGTTTGCTGGGCAGAAGATCCCAACCCTGGAGGAGGCAGTGGAGGAATGCATTAAACTGCAGCTCAACATTTACTTTGATGTCAAAGGTCATCCAGATGAGGTGCAGCCAACAGAACTAACAAACAAAACGACTTGATTATGTGAAATCTGTCTGTTATACTTTGTTGACTGAATTGATCTGTACCCAGTCAACATTGCATAATGATGAGAACATGATGTTGTGATTATAATGGTCCACAAATAGCTTCTACAGTGCCCTAGTACAAAGTGATCTAACTCTACTGTTTAAATGTTCCAGTCCTGAAACAACAGGTCAGTGAATGAATTAATCAGGTAATCAGCAGGTAATTATTACTTTAATAAGGGTGGGAGAAAATAATGGATTCATGTAAGAATTGTGATTCATATCTTCTATGATTCTGAATTTATTCACAAATACAAAATAAAACATTTTTGGAATAATACTGTGCAACTTAGACAACATACAATGCACAAATACTACAGTTGTCTTGTAGTTCATCTACAGTAAAGAACAAACATCTGAGCACATTTTAATAGTCTTGCTAGACAATAAGGGAAGATTTTGTGAATATTCAGTCACCAACAGACTAGCAGAGCAGAACAACAAACAAGAGCGGTTCAACAATACACACTGAAACGTTTTAGAAAACTTCAGTCGAGCTGTTGGGGCAAGGAAAACAACCTGTTACAAAATACTTGCACCTGTTCATTAATACAGTTAAATAACTTTTTTAAATATCTTAAATAGAAAGAAGCTGCTTTCATCAGAACCAGTCCTGTCACTCACCTCTTGTTGGGGTTCTATTAGTGAATTGAGTGAATTACTCAACTGTGGTATTAGTTCTAAAAATTCTAAGATATAACTTTTCATGTAGTCTGTGTGCAACAGAAAGATAACAGTAGAAGATTAATTAATAGCTAAACAATCACTGGTTGCGTGGCTCGTCATTGCCAGTGACATGTTCTAGAATACTTGTTCTAGTTTGTACTGAATTATGGAACAAACAAACCCCTCAAAACACACAGACACGCGGACAGCTTGTCAAACAGTGAGGACACGGGTAAGTGATGTTGTGGCGTAGTTTGTTTACAGGGTGATATATTTCATCATTACTAGATGTTCCTCGTAGATATGAGTTCAAACAACTTGCAATATTCTGTCTAATGTGAAAATATGACTTTATTGTTTCAAACTGTTCAAACTAATTGAGCCACAGAGAGCCGTCAGTGTTACAGCTGAAAGCTGTTGCAGGGTTCATGTCAATTAGTTCTATATATTTAAAAAACTACATTTAAGTTTGCATCAGTGTACTTTCAACCACTTGACATGTGGTTTGCTAACTCAGCACATTTTCAGATGAGTAAGGAATGCAGACCTGCATTCGTGGTTGTTGTTCAGTCAGTGACATTCTTGAGTTCAGGACCCACAGCAGTGTCTCTAGACATCCACAGCTGCTAGTTAGCCTCACATGGTTGGACACAAACACACACACACACACACACTTACACAGTTGACTGACCTACAATAACAGTGTGTTTCTCCTTTCAGGCAGCCGCAGCCCTTAAAGAATTGTATAAGAAACATCCAGTCCTCTACAACAGCAGCATCGTCTGTTCCTTTGAGCCCAAAGTCATCTACAGGGTAAGAGGGATCTTCAATCTTTGTTGGAAGTCAGTGTTTGTGTGCAGTGTACTGTTCTTGATCAAAGTTGCTGTGTAAGTTTTGTTAACCAGCCTGCACACCTTGCTGCAGCACCAACACCAAATGAAATGTTTGTTCTGTTCACTGCATGTTTAACACATTTCTAAAGAACTTTACCAGACTTTGACTGAATAATGCTAATATAATGCTAATAATGATAATACTGAATGCTCAGTGTTTGTATACATGCTGGGATGACCTGAAGAGTGTGGCTAACGTAACAGAAAACAAATGACAGGTTTTCAGCATTTAACATAAACATTATTCTGTTTATAGGACATTTTGAGCTTGCACCCTGTACTGAACAGTCGGGTACAACACATGTAGCATGAATTGCTACATTGAACTACATTGAGGAAAAAAGAGACAAGAGCCCCCCCCCAGTCCAAGCACCACTGTCAGATACTAAACTGATACTAAAAGTGGTACTGATTTCAATACTGTCCATTTACCTGTCATGTATTTTATTACTGTTGTATCTGTCATGTTACCAGCAATCAAGATTTAATCTGTGTGTGTCTGTTCCACTGTGGCCCAGATGAGACAGAGTGATCCAGAAGTGATCACAGCATTAACCCATAGGCCATGGAGCCTGAGTCGGTTTGGAGATGGCTCCCCGCGCTTCTCATCGCTATGGAAACACCACTGGATGACACTAATGGACGTGGTGTTGGACTTGGCCCACCATCACGTGCTGTGGAAGCTGTGTGGAATCTCAGCCTTCCTGGTCCAAAAGAACGTTGTTTCACTGTGAGTTTCTGCTGAGACCACACAGTCATATTCTCATTTTCGCTTTATTAAAACCATGAGTCATCTGAGGTGGATAATTTGAACATATATCACATCAGGCTACTTCACTGGCTGTTAGAAGAAGTACAGTATGGACAACTGTAAGAGTGGACTCTAGTCGCTTTAAAATGTCTACATCATGTTCACAGCAGAGAAAAACTTTCCTGTGTGTCTGCAGGGACTATGTGCAATACTGGGCCCAGAGAGAGGTGGAGGTTGTAGCCTGGACAGTCAACACAAAAGTGGAGAAAGAGTATTACCATGAGCTGCTACAAGTCAACTACATCACTGACAGCCTGGTGGAAGACTGTGAACCTCATTACTGAGAAACACGTGAACGCAGCACATATGAGTATTCTCAAACACATAGTTATTAAAGAGATATATATACACACATAGAACCACTACTGCCACTACTCATCAACCATATGTGGCATCAGGTAAGAGAACACACGCCACTCTTTCCATGCCATTTCCATGCACACTGTCACTTCTGTGATTGTGTTTATGTTTGTTTGAGGCAGTGAGACTGGGTGTCATACCTAATAACAAGACACCAGGTAACAGGTTTTATTCTGACTGAATCATTTTAATTTGATGATGAATTCAGTCACACATGGTGATGCACCTGACGTGCATTTATACACATTTGAATAGAAACATTTTGCTAATACTTGTCTGTAATAAAAGTGAAACAAATGTACTGTATTCACCAACTCAGGAGTGCAATTTTTTTTTTCTTTCGTTTTATTTAACTGCCTGTAATGTCATACACGTTAATTAATTAATTAATTAATTAATTAACCTTTGAAAAATACATAAATGAAACTGAAATGTAGAATAGAATAAGATACAAATAAGTAGGTTTTTGTGTCACTCTTCTGTGTGGCACCTATTATTTTTCCCTGAACAAGCTCACTTTTAAATTTACATTTGATCTATTCTAATTTATTCTGATCAGCAGGTTAATTTATTTAATTGTCATTATTAGTCTAAATATTGAAAAAAACTGAATCATGAAGATTTGATTTCATGTGATTGAGAACTGTAATGAATGAACTGAATAAAATGCTGGATAACTAATTTCAAAGTGAAAATGGTGTCATTAAGTACTTCCTCGCACCTTGGGACAGCTGACATCAAACGGGTTTCAGCTGACATTCTGCATCTGGACCCTACACGAGACTGGAATTATTCAGTAGGTCGACACCAAAGCAAATCATTAACACACAATCTCAGAAGTTGAGAAAAAACATTTGTGTTCAGAAATGTTTTTGTCTCATCACACAATCTGGGAAATAAGAGTCTTAAAAACTATGAACTGTACTAACTTTCTCCTGTATCTTGACAACAATGTACTTTGAGGAGTGCTTGACCCTTTAAAGTATGTTGTTCTTATGGTCAACAGATGGTAAATACTAATAACTTTCCTGCAGATAATCTGTGCACACTGTTCTAAACAGACACCATCTGTCTTGTGAAAGTGTAGAGGGACAAAGTGAAAGCTGATAAATGTACCTATTTCAGCACATATTGTTCATCTGACCGTAGTCTGGCCTCTCTACTGTTAATTCTAATCCTGTGTAGTGTGGACTGTTGATGATTAGCCTTTTGGCCTGGAGACTCAGGTGACTGACCCAGATAGTACAGATGAACTGGGGGGTGAGTGGGCGGTGTAGTGTTGGATATCACACTGGATAAGCCTGTCTGAGCTGGTTCTTGTCCCAGCTGATTTTCAGTTACTGAACGCTGACTGTCAGCTCACACCGTGTAGAGCAGGTGATTTTTACCTGTGTGACAGAGGTTACCTGTGGTGGCTCTGTCATATATTTAAAAAGGTATCCAGTATTACAATAAGCCATCATATAGTATAAAGTGATATAATAATTATTATGTTGGAAGTTTTTTCATTTTTTCATCACTGCTAATTTGTTTGATTTAATAGGTGAAAGGTGATCGCAGCCGGTCCTCCCACAAAACTACGTGTGAGGGGCGTGCAGCGACGTCACTGACGGGGGGGGGGGCTATTTGCGTAAACTTGTCCGACCACATGTAAACAGAAACACCGTGAGCGGAAATCAAAATACTCTGAACTCCAAAATAAAAGCCACAACCTGCAGAGACGTCCAAAATCTTTACGAATTGCTTAAGATTTAATTAAAAACAATATAAAATTGATCTAAATTAAATGATAATAACTAATAATATTAGTAATAATAATAGTAATTATGATAATGAATAAATGTGGTAAAGACAAATGCACTGTTGTTTGTAATGCTAAGATTCATTAGGAATTATGTACTTATTATTTTTTTCTAAACTTTGTAATAGTACAGTATAGTATATTATCTACAAAAACTGTGCCCCAATTTCTGTGGATAATCTCATATTTGTGTTGCAATTTTGTTTCTCCTGAAGAAATAAATTAAATACAAACCAAAGTCAATTATGAAAATTCCTTTGTGAATGAAATAAGAAGCTTAAAATAATGCAATATATAAACACTGACTACTACAACGCTGAGACCCTCTCACTACCTTCGTCGTAAAAGAAAAGGGCATTTATTTTGAAACTTCCCGCCGGAAGTGTGGCTCTTCATTCTGGCTGGCTCGACTCTGGCAGAGCATGGTGTGTTTCCGTCCTGATGAAAATATCAAAGTGTGCAGTGTCCTTGTGTCCTGTCAGACAGCGGAGGTGTCGCGGTCAGTCTCAGCGGAGTGACCGGTCCTGAGTGTCACTGTCCACGGAAGTTACAAACCACAGTGTCCCCCTGGAAGTGACTGGTCCCCGGCATGTGGAGCCACTTTCTCCTTGATTGACCTACACGCCACCTCCCAGGAGCTGCGTACGAAGGTTCACTACACCTGCTGGTTAGGAGGAGCACCGGGGTGCGTATTAAAACACAGTCAAAGCGAGACTCCTGCAGGGTTCAGGCCGACTCGGGAGCAGCTGACCCGGGGAACAAAATAAGATACGTCACGATTTTTTCCCAATCGTGGCTGCGTCAGGAGCAGTGGAAAGAGGACTGGAAGTTGCAGAGTTAGCAGTCCATGTTTGCACCAGATATTTAACAAGACAGATTTTAAAACACTACTACAGATTGTTTTTGATCTTACCGGCGTTCACATGATGTACACAATCACACGGGGTCCCAGCAAACTTGTTACACAACGGAGGACAGGTGAGTGACAATGTCTGTGGACGTGATGCAATGTTAACACCACACAACTTCTGGGTCATTGTAGTTAAAGTTTGAAGATTAATGCATTCGTTAAAATTGCAGCCAATTTAAAGATAAACCGTGCAGAGCATGAAAACTATTTAGGAGTGATTTTTAAAATCTATTTATTGTTTTGCGTCAGGTCCTACGCAACAGTTCGAGAGTAAATTCAGCGACCTGAAGCTCAAGCCGACATCTTGGCTCACGTCAAAGTAAGTATCTGCTCATATTTTGGTCTCTCTATATTTTTTCATTATTACAACCGTATTTACATGTGCCGCGCGGGCCCAAAATACTCTGCACGTGCGCACTGAGTGCGATCGTGTAACGCCGGTGACAGTCGTGCATCCATTATCGGACAGAACTTCTGGAGCTCCTCCTAGGACGGTACCGTCCATTCCCACGTAACCGTGGACGATATAGCTCCTCTGCCTGTGGCCCGGTGCTGACGGCCCGTGAAGCCCGTTTGAGTGACTCCTCTTGTCTTGTTCTGACTCTCAAAGTAGCAGGAGCCCTTGTGATTCCTTCAGGTGCTGCTCGGAAATACCATTACTGAAGAGAATCAGATCAGTTGAATAGGATGACTAGCGTTACTGGTGATAAATGGAGAAATACTGGACAAATATTAGACACATCGGAGTGTAAAATTATTTAACGGCACCAAAATGACAAAGTTTAATAAGCATCTGTATCAGTATTTATTATCAAAGTACAAATGTAAAAAAAAAAGTGAAATCCATATTTAAAAAGCCAAAATATAATTATGTAATAAACTACAAAAAGTGCAACTACAAATGATTTTCTTACTATTATAAAAATATTTTCTGCTATTTACAATATTGGGTCATTTAAGCTTAAGCAATTAAATAAAGAAAAGGAGAAACAGAAAGCAAAAAGTCTACATGTTTCTAAATCTGTTTCTCTGACTTGATAAAGAGCTTGAGTTGTGGTTGGAAGCTCTGAAAAGAGAGTGAGGGAGTGGGCATTAAGTTATTGTTTATTTTTCTCAAAATAGTGTATCTAAGCTTAAGACCTTCATGTTTCAAACCTTCACACTCACTTTCTCTGAAAGCTGAACAAGAATCACCAGTTAATCCACAAAGTAACTTTCCATGCTCGTCAGTCAATATTAAAGTTGCCTGAAGTTAAACTGACAAGCAGCATTAACTGATTCCATCCCTGTGAGATTTAACAATCCCCAAGCTGACATCTGTAATTAACCCTGTCTGCCCTCTGCAGCTCTCCGCCCCCGAAGATCGTCTTCAACCGCCTCAACGGGAAGCGCAACCACGGTGCAGCCCTGCAGAAACCTGACAGCCCAGCAGAGGGTTTCACTCCTGCACACGAGGAAAACGTTAGATTTGTGTATGAAGGTGAGGGTCACGGTGCAAAGTCAGACCTCCAGTGACGAGAGGTTGGCGGTCTTTCTCTCAAGGTTGGATGATTGAAACTGTAGCAGTGTGGTGCTGTATTTACACATACACACACAGTTTCAAAAGATATAAAGACAATTGTCAACACTTTACAGTGATGTACAAAGAAATTTGAATAGAAATAGTCAGCAGTGCATTGTTAACATGATCTAGTCTTTGGTTGCTTAAACTGATTGTTAGTCGTTCATTTTCTTTTAATCTGTTCATTTGTTTCCTACTAATCCCTTTGTGGCTACTTAGAAGTCTGTGAAGTGTTGCAGCACATTTTGATTAAATGCGAGCGTGTTTTTTTTTTTTTTTTTTACAGTGTTCAGAATTGCAGGCTCATAT
Source organism: Sandelia bainsii (assembly GCA_032362345.1). Lineage (NCBI taxonomy): Eukaryota > Metazoa > Chordata > Actinopteri > Anabantiformes > Anabantidae > Sandelia > Sandelia bainsii. The sequence continues at coordinate 18,770,620 of JAUMHL010000001.1, forward strand.
CTCGTAGTGACTCAGGGTTAATGTTGTCACAGGGCCTCAGGTTCAAAATTTAAGTTCGGTTAAGTTTACAGGCAACAGCCTCACTAATAAGATTTAATTTGACAGAGAGAAACCTTCACAAGAGACAATTGCTCGTAGTTATAAATCATGGCCACGCACCATTCACCCTTGCTTGAAATTTACCCAGCATGCCTTTAAAACACAGGCCATTAAATTCCCCGGTGACAGTGAATGAATCAGCATGAATCAGCTGTCTGTGTTTCTCTTGGACTGCCGCCCTGTGACAACTGTAAAGTTCATCCAGGGCCAGCGCTTCCTCTGTTATAACTGTTCAAACCTGAAGATAAAAAAAAACAAACCTCAAACAGTCGGAGCTGTTTGAACACAAAACTCTCGATGGGTCTCGTTTCAGTTGAACCTGTTGACTGTGACAAACATGACGTTACATGTTTGTCCCCCCCCCCGCACACACATAACTGATGTATTCCTATTTGTTGTTCATATTTAACATCCTTACATTCGTTTACGTATGCTGGCTGCACTAACCCTAAATAAATAATGTTTGGCTGAATATTTGCATTCAAGGCAAGCTGCAGACCCTAGAGCCAAAACCTTGAGGTTTATCGGGGGGTGAAACTGGAAAACCTTCACCTACAGCTGATAAGCTCACGCCACAGACCAGTCCAGCCCTCCGATGAGGGCGTCATGCTGCAGTCGTGTTTGCAAATGATCTTTTTTGCACATTACCTTAAAAGTGGACCATGCATGTGCTTCTGTGGTGCGGTGGAGGCTTTATTCTTGTGAATTTCCGAATGTAATGAGAAATTCAGAAATGTTAAGAAAGACTAATAAGTGAATCCCAAGTTGTTCTATTTTCATAGCCTGTTTCAAAAAGGCCAGATTCCTCTTGACTAATTTAATCAGAATATACTGTTTTTGTCTGCATGCAGCATGGCAGGAGGTGGAGCAGAAGCTGGGGGATGGTGACACTGAGGAGTCAACCAACAGCCAGGGGCCTGTTCAGTATAGTGAGAAGACCCCCAGTGCTGCAATGAAGAGTAAGTACATGCATCTCCCTCACTCCACATTGATACAGGTAAATGTTTCTTTGGGGGGATTGATATGCATTTTAACTCATTCACATGGTAAAATTCCTCAAAGAAGGCAACAATGTGAATCTGCCCCTGATAATCTCACAGCTTTATAGTATCCTGACAGATAACTCTCTTACTGCTCAAAACCTGCCTGAACATTGAACCTGTAATCTCACCATGTTTTAATCATTCACGATTATGCCACTAGAAAGCTAAATGGCTCCATAAGACCTACCTGCACAAGCTTTATCTGTAACCAGAGGGCTACTGTTGCAATAGGTGTTTTTAATTTTTAACCCTTCTTTGGTATGTGAACCTGGTTAAACCAGCTCTGGCAAGTGATCACAGCATCTGGACTCTCAAACACCTGGCTGATCTGTGGCTCGGTTCTGTCAGTAAAAATATCTTTAATGGGACATCTGTAATCTAGTGCAGTGGAGCTGAAATAAGCCTCAAGTTTTATTAAACAGTAACTAACATGCTAATCTAACTTGGTAAACATTGCATGCTGCAGTACAGCCTTACACATCCACTTGAACAGCTGTAAACTGCTGTAATATATAACTCTATATTATATATTATTGTATCTTTGGACATTTGGACATCATCTTTGGACATGTATGATACATGTATATTCATAATCTTTGTTTTCAATTTAGACCAAATTTTACTTTGAGCGTTAATATAAAACCTGCCTTTTGTTTAACAAGATGATACATAAAACAAAGCAATATTAACATTTGTAATAACAAACAGTAAATAAGTATAGAAATTCACTGATATGTACACAGCTGAGATCATGGTCCATGGTCTTTTATAAAATAGATTTGACTTTGGTTATGCAAGAAAATTAATAATTTAAAGAATGAGTCAATCATAGAACATGGATTATTCTTTAAGTCCCATCCGCCTCTTTTTCCCCTGTGCAGACTTTGTGCCCATAGACCTGGAGGAGTGGTGGGCCCAGCGCTTCCTTGCCAACATCGCTAACTTGTCGTGACTGGGTGAGGCTCGAGTCAGGACAGGAAGTACCACGTTGATGCCCTGTTAGTGAAGGCATCGCAAAAGTGGAGAGAAGCCGAATCTGCGATGCAAAGAGGTCGCACGTAATTGGAAATGATGCCCTGTGCTTCACGCTGATGTAGAGAAAACAGGGGGCACAACAAAAAAACGCCCCCGACACAGCAACAGTGACCAGGCTCTGATCTCTGACAGGGTGGACTTGATGTGGAGCTGCTACGAAGGACCTGTCTCTCTCTACTAGAGTGACATGTTGGATAGAAGTTCTGAGATTTTTCTAGTTAAAGAACCTGTCCCCTTTTCTCAAGTGTGCTCAGCTGTATGTATGTCTTGGCTGATCTTTGGATATAAAATAACTGAAGAACCACAAAAAAAAGTAAAATGTTTTTTCAAAAATTTCCTGTGTGGAATCAATTCTTTCATCCTTTAATTCCTTCTGAGCCGATTTCCACAAACTGTAGACATGATATAGATGCAGGTAAAAAATGTCCCGCTGATACTTAGCGTTTGTACCATCATATAAAAATCCAGACAGAAGCTGTGTAAAATCTTTTGTAAAGCTTTAATTTTTTTGGAATAAAATGAACTGAGGCACAATAACATTTACCATTTTTTTATTTTCACAGTGGGAGTTCATAATAACTGCAATATTTGAAACAAAATTTAAAACCAACCCTGAAGAAACCTTATGATATGTTAATATGGTTTTTGAATCTTGAACATAGTTGACACATTGAATTTTGAACAGTAGCAGTGAAGATATAAACCTGTCTACTTTTTAGTCCAGAGCCGGCTGTCCAGGAAGTCTTTAAACTCGTCAGAATTTATTTTCTTCGTGGCATCCCTCAAAGTTCTTTTCAGACAAATGTTCAAATACTGAAGTCAATCGTGCCACTTCTTGTTTTAAATTATAGCTGTAACACCTTTTTTCCTGCTTGCTCCACTTTCTCCCAATGCCTTTGCTCCTTTGCCCGTCCTCTTGCCCCGCCTGCGGCTAGGTGCAGACTGCCCTGGCTTGGCAGTGGTGAAGGTGACACACTGAGAGTCTAGATAGTCCACCAGTTTGGCAGCACCAAGGCGGATCCCAGCTGCCTTTAGTCGCTCCTGGAGCTGGGACAGAACCAGAGGTTGGTACTGGAGGATCTGACTGTACAGGTCAGAGTTAGACAGGATGAAGGAGCGCACCGCTCTGAGACGATCCTGAAGGCGATTTGCTGCCTGAGAGGCAGAGATTCCACCATCGCTGTCTGAGTCACCACTGGAAGAGAGGCACAGCTCTGGATTGGACCTGATAAAAAAGAGAAATAGTTACACATACTGTATCAAAGAAAGCTACACATAGAAACTATTTTATAGTGTCACATTTCTTTTGTCAAGTTATGTGGACAAGAGTGGACTTTTGTCTGTTTAGAATTGTTACATCTCTAATATCTTTGGGCATGTTTCCACCACAGAGGAAGTTCTTAGTGTGTCATCTTCATTTTAAAATGAAGATGACACACCGAGTCGAGATAGTCCACCAGCTTAGATCTAAAAGTAATTCTGTAGTAGATCTTCTTTGATCTTTAGGGTCATTGTCCTGCTGTATCACCCAACTTATTCTGAGCTTCAGGTTGCAGACAGCCCACCTGACATTATCCTGTAGGATATCTTGATAAACGTAGGAATTCATTTTACCCTTTATAATGCCAAGCTGTCCAGGTCCAGAGGCAGCAAAGCAGCCCTAAATCATGATGCTCCCTCCACCATAATTCACTGTTGGGATGATGTTTTTAATGTTGGTTCACTGTTCTATTTTACCGTCAAACATAAAGTTGTGTGTTCTTCTCAAACAATTCTTTCTTTAATCTGTCCACAAAACAAATTGTCAGTAGTTTTGTGGCGTGTCAAACAAATTTAAAGTGTGCTGCAATGCTTTTTTGGAGAGCAATGGCTTCCTCCTGGGTGCCCACGTCTATGGAGAGTAGTCACATTATCAAATCGTCTCCATTTATGGACATTTACAGCTACATGCAAACCAACAACTCTTGATCCTACATGTCCTGAAATCTTTTTTTGCAAGACATGGCAAACATCAGCTGGTGTTGCTAGTGAATAGTACATTGACACTGTCTGAGTCAGACAGCCCAGTGTTGCTGTTACTTTTCCCATCATCACTCTGTATTTTTATTGGGTGTGCTCAATGAAGACTGAATGACTGTTTGTGTTTTATCAGCTTAGAAATATTGTGTTTGTTGATATTTGTGACTTGACAAGATGAGGTCACATGTCATGACCAATTTATACAGAAAAACAGATAATTGTAAACAGGATCATTACAATTTTGACAAGTGTATATGCAGATATGAAGTTTCTATTATCTATTTGTATGCATTTCGCACCTCTTGTCCCTTATGTGTCGTTTGAGTGAATGTCTTGCAATCAATATCATTTTGACCAACATTAAAACTTATACAGCCATATACAGAATATTGGAGCCCATTGAAAACATGTATAGCAACAAACCGAATGTGCAGTTACACAACACCTGAGACAAAGCAGGCACACACACACACACAGTACCTTTCAGATTCTTCACTGGCAGCAGTTGAAGAGGTGTTAGAGCCCTGTGAGGCAGACAGCGGCTCTTCCTCCTCATCTCGGTTGTGTTTCACAGGAGAGATGGCAGCAGGCACCCTCGGATCTTTAAACTTCACTCTCTGGGTGCAAGAGAGCGGCCTGTTGCCCGCAGCTGCAGAACTGGTTGCATGGGGCATCGTTTGAGCAGTACGACCCACAGAGAGTGCCTCATCCTCAGAGTCTGAGCTGACCAGCTGGTGGGTGTACTGGTGGATCTCCTTAAGCTTGAGGATCATCTGACGCTTTGGTAAAGGCCGAACACCAAACCTACACAGAAGAGAAAGTTGGAGGCATCTGTGATTGACAGATGAACAAACAGATGGACTGGAGGAAAACAGCCCGAGATAGAGAGCTAAGCGAGACAGATTAAGCTGACAGCAACACCAGGGGAGGTAATCGGATAGGCTCCTCAGTTAATAGCCTTGATAAGGAAAAAGGAAAAGAAAAATGCAGCCGTTCTTTACCCTGTCTTTAAAAGGATGGGGATGAGAGTGAACCAACCTGTTAAGTTTGTTCTTGAGCTCCGGTGTGTCCATGTCAGAGTAGTGGGGCATCGGAGTGATGGGCACCAAGGAGCGTTGTTTTTTATTAAGTGATGATGCTAATAAGACACAAGCAAAACAACATTTTAAAAGTCTACAGTTGGATGTTTGCACCAGAACTTAATGAGTGAAAGATTACTGGAAAACAATGACCAGAGTTAAACACTTTTTAAATTTTAACCAAACATTCCTTAACAAAAGAAATATTAAAAACTCTCTCACACATTGAAATATTTACATTTAAATGATGTTCAAAGCATAATGGTGTTAATGGTGTTTTTTTTTTTTTATCTGCTTAAAAGAGATCAAGTGTTTTAAATTGGATTTTAGTTGTTCTACATGTTTTCTTTGAGCTGGCCTCACCTACTTCAACTTTCCCACAATGCCTTTAGAGTATAACCAGTCAAGACACATACAGTAGTTGTTTTCTTAGAAAGCTAGGCAGAAATATACTGTTACTATTTAGTCTTTGACTGCGGCAACACGCAGACAGTCTAAATCTTTAAAGATATTTAATTTACAATGACAGAATACAGAAAAAAAAGAGAAACTCAAACAGGAGACGCCGGAGCCAGAGAATGCTTCATGTTCTTGTTTGACCTAAACATAAATAATTACTTTAATTAGATCTAACAGTAACAACTGACTGATTTTTTGACCGAGGTAGTGATTTTTCAAATAGTTTGCCAGAATGTTTTTCTTTTCATCTTGATGCACTGGTTCTTTGTTTAAGGCAGATGATGTTTATTTCTAAACATGTCGTCTTGTGCTAATGTAGCCAGCGCACATCCAGTTTGTTGAAATGCACCTTTATTAATCTTACTATCTTACGACTCCTCTGTGTTTTAGGGGAAATCATATCAACCATTTCTTATGTGGGGACAAATATTCTTATTTGTCTAATCAATAAGTAAAAATGACTCTTGATTGGACAAAATATCAGAGTGTTTACTGGCAGGTTGTACAAACACAACTTCAGCTTAGTGCAAAATCATAAATACTGCAGTTAAAGTTAAGACTGGTTACCTGGGGTTTTGAGCTGGGCACGGGGGTTCACCCTCTGATAGAGAGAAGGAGCGTCTTCCTCCTCCCAGCTATCCCACACATTTGATTCCAGAAGGCTATTGTTGATCTGTGGTATTGTTCTGGTGGTGGGGGCAGGCGGTGATGGGGTGAAGGAAGGGTTTGTGTGAACCTGTACACTGGTGGGTGGTTGTGGTTGTCTGGATGGGGAGGACTCAACCATACTGCCACAACTCTTTGATGACTGCACACAGCAACTGGATGGTGGAGGTTGACAGCTGGTAGAGGATGACGACTTGGTTGTTCCTCCTTGACCCAGACTTCGCTCCTGCTGGCTGGATCCTCTGCTGTCCTCCAGCCTCAGACTGAAGCAACCTGGGTTTCCTTCTATGCAGGGGTCGAGGCCCCATGAGTCATTGAAAGCTATGGGAGGCTCGTCCATGAAGCTCTGCTGGAAACTGTACTCTGCCTCATCTGCCTCACTACGTTCTCCTTCGGCTCCCTCCTGTTCTCTTTTGTTGCCCTGGTCTTTGTCTTCTCCTGTCGTATTTCTAAGTACTACTTCTTCAACTCCGACCCTCCTGTGAGAGACAGAGGAGGGTTGATCCAAAGGGTCGGACAGGGGAGAGAGATGAAAACTCCCCAACTGTGTCTTCTCTGGGCTTTCTGAAGTTGCCCTCTCCCTTCCTCCATCTGTTTTTTTATCAGGGTCAGTGTGGAGTGGGGTGGTAGCAAGATGACCAGGGGGCTGGTGGAGGTCTGTATGCAGGGGAGTACTGCTGTAAGGTTGAGGCTGGAGGTGCAGCGGTGTATCTTGCTTTGAAGACGTTTGGAGGGAATGCAAGTGATTAAAGCTCGAGACCTTACATTGTGATAGGGGAACTGCAAATACTTCTCTATCCTTACTTGCACCGTAACTACCAGTCCTTTTAGGAGAAAAGGTTAGATCTAAGTTGATGCTGTGGGAGACTATCTTGTCCAGCTTCACCCTGGAGACACTGCCCTCTGTTGGGCCACTGTGGGAAGAAACACTGTTTGGACTGTTGGAGGTCTGAAGGCTGTTGGCTGATACAGCAGGGGAAGAGAAAACAGAAGAAGGTGATGAAGCTTCATCTTTAGGGAACAGCCGAGTCCTGCACATACTGCTTTTGGTCTGGCTGGAGCTTGTCCTCATGCTTCTTCCAGGCTGCACTGGTGTGGACGGGATCAGCCAGGAAACTTCTGGAGAACAGACTACTTGATCACTAGAACCAAGTTCCAAACTAGTGGGCTCCTTGTTATTAAAGGTAGGTTTATTAGGCTTTGGAATCTGCTGGGATTTAATCTGGGTGTAGCTCTGTGGGTTCTGGACAGTGCAAGAAGAATGTGGTGAAGGACTGCGAGAATTAAAAACTACCTCCATCTCTTCACTTGAGTCAGACAAAACTATGAGTTCAGGTTCCTTCTTCTTTGTGTTCTGAGGCAAATCACAAAGACTACGAGGACCTTGGCTTTCTCGCTTTAAAGCCAAACATTCATCAAGTTCAACAGCGTTTTTTCTCTTGTCTCCACCACTGCACCAGTCACCCACTTGACCAGGGGAAACACCTGGAACAGGCAGGTTGGATGTACTGGCAGGAGGGCTTGAGGAAAAGTCATCCACGACACTTGCTGAGGACTGAAGCAATGTTCTGCCGTACAGTTCAGATGATTTTTTATGAAACGGCTGGGATCGAGGTGGATTTGTCCGCGACAGGCCAGAGGGGGAAGGATCTCCTTCCTCATAGACTCCCCATGACTCTGAAAAGAGGCGGCTGTAGCTGCGCTCCAGACTGGGGTCTAGCTCAAGCTCAAGCTGAGACTTCAGCTTTGGGCTGTTTTCACTGGAGCCTCTTTTAGATTCTGGCAGATTGCTGAATACATCTTCTTGATCTTCTTCCTCATCCACCTCCTCCTCCTCAGTGTCATTCTCCCTCACTCTGTTTCTCTGTGTTGCAGCAAACTCATAGATCTCATCCAGCTCTTCCTCGTTCACCTTCTCCTCACTTATTTCTCTGTCACCTGATGCAAGTTCGTCGCCCCGATGATCTTCTTCTAATGCTCTCTCTTCATCCTTTCCTCCATCAGTATCCGTCTCCTCTTCTCCTTCATCCTCTTCGTTCCACATGGAGCGGAGGAGCTCCATGAAGGCCTGATCTGTTTGGTTGTTGACACCTTGCTCCTGGCTGGTGTAATCTGCCTCATCCTGTTGGAGCTCACAAAGCTGCTGTAGCTCCTGCAAATCAAACCTTAAAAACCACATAAGGACGTGAGATGAGCCTTAACAAAAATAAAATGAGACTGCAGTGTTGTCATTTTTATTCATAAGAGAGGGCCACTTCAAAAACACTGGATCAAATAAAGTTGGTTTGACCTGTGTCAGTGTATTTCTCCCTGCAAATATATTCAGCAATACACAAATAACGTTAAATCAAATTAGCTAAACCAGAAGTTGAACACACATCTTTAAATAACATGCTGATCAAAATGCATGATTTGGTTTAAAGTGCTCTTATAAAAATAAATGCAATTTTCCAAACTTTAAACTAACCTGGATGCTAGCTCCAGTACATGAGGCCACAGTGAGGCTGGGATGGAGCAGTGGCCTGTGTAGAGGTACTGCAGCAGAACAAACACTGCCTGTCCTGGGACATCACCCATCAACACCCTCTGAGCATGCATGCCTTCCTCCTGCACCCCAAAACCACTCTCATACACCTGTGAGAGAGGAGGGTGAGAAAAAAATCAAAGGTTAAAAGGCAAAGAGACTAAATGTTCAGAGAGCACCTTCTTGTACTTTTTTGGTTAAAGATGTTGGAAAATGTGGAGCTTTTAAAATAATTTTTAGATGAATTACTAAAATATTTAGAATTATCACAAAGCAAAGGAAATACAGATAATGTGCTGGTAGGTTATTGCATATTACACTTTCCGTTCTTCTTACAAATAAAATATTGGACAAATTCCATCCCTCATTTCATTGTTAAAATTCTTCCAATCAGTTACGTTTCCTGCCAGTGAAATGAAATCAGATTTTAATTAGTCTCCTTTAAACTAAAGTGTATTTATTATCAAATTTTTATGTAGAAATTTTTCTCCAGCTCAGTATATTAAATGCGAATGATGGACAACACAGGATGTCACAATAATTTAGCTCTTTGCAACAGACGCGTAACACTTTACCATTTCTGCCAGCAGGGGACAGCGAGCATACACCATGAAGGAATGAGCAAAGTAGACATCTCCACTGTCCACCTGGAACTGCACATCACTGAGCTGAGGGTTGTTCACCATGCTACGCAGGTCTGTTTCCAGTCTGGACAGCGCCACCTACAGAGGACAGAGAAGTGTTTCTTATCACATGTATCATTAAAAGAAACACATTTAAATTAAACTCCAATGCTGATTTCTATTTGCATGTTAAACTGAAGTGAGTCAACTTCTCTGCAGAAACACCTATGATTTCAACTGGTCTTACTGATTGGTGGCTGTCTCGCCCTTTATCCGCTCCTGACTGATCAGTTTTTTCTGGTAGAAAGCCGCTCACACACAGGACAGCCTGCTGCTCTGCATCCTCCAGGACAAAGCCACTCAGATGCAGGTCTGTGAAAACAAAAACAATCAGGACCAGAACGTACGAGTAGTAAAGCATTCACAAAGCTGTGTGCATTGATGAGTTCCTTCTACAAGTGTGTAGAAGTATAGGGGAATTCAGACTTTGGAATTCGGGAAATACATTTTTTAGAAGTAGTATACAGTAATATACAGTGCAGATTGAAAGAATCTTGACATTTACACACTTGATAATGAATCCTACATTTAAGAGCTTTAATTTGAGCGGATTTGGAAACAGATGTGTGTGATATATAGTCTTTTTAACACATAGTGCCCAAAGGGGTTGATGAACAGATGACATGTAAAGTCAAACTCAATCATTATATTTGATATTTTGTGGAAAATCCTTTGCAATGAGTAAACAATAGATTAACAGTATATACAAAAAAAGGCTTTCAGTGGAATTGCACAAGATTATTTGAAACCTGACTGTGCTACAGGGAAACTACTGGGGAAGCACTTACATATACTTCAGGGTTTACAACCACAACAACAGGACAAATTTCACTGCCACGGAGAAAAAAAAAATACATGGCAGTTTTCTGTGCTGGTGGCAGTCATGCATTCAGAAAACGGATTAATCATTATGATACATTTGTACGATTTTGTTATGTTTTTCATGTTGTCATTAAACGACTTCTTGTATTTCAACTTCCTATCAAATGAAAAACTGTAACACATAAAATGATTTTTCATCGGCACTGTGAATGTCTGCATTGTTTATTAGGCTACAGGTACTTCCTAAAAATAAACAAATATTTTAGTATATAGTCTGTATAACTGCATGTGTGCAACCTTTGTTAGGTTCAGAGGCAGTGTAGCCACACTGTGTGAGGGTCAAGCCATCTTCAGCCAGCTCCATCAGGTCTCGCAGGGTTTGGCTGCCCACTGGGAGTTGCCTTACTCCCGGCGTGGAGGGAGCTGAAGAACAGGAGGCAGTCTGGGAGGAGGAAGGTAGGACGGAGGTCCTGGTTTCTGTGGCAGGAATTCCTTCAGTCACAGGCTGGAGAGAGGACTCTGGCTTGTTGCTGGTGTTGGAGGAGGCTGCATCAGTCTGAACATGGTTGAGACCAGCATCAGTTTAACTCTTTTTGGTCAAATATTCAGAGCATAATGAAAGCTCACATTCCACATATGATTCTGTTTATTTAAACAACAAAAGGTATCCCAGTTTTTCAAAAACCTTCACAGTCAGCACATCAGCAATGATTGTTTTCCTTGCTTTGACACAGCACTCAGTATTTTAAGTGTTTTTTTCAACCACCACCAAAACTTAGCAGAACCTCACACAACACTGTGTGTAAATTAAACTGACATTTGCTACGTCCAATTGCATTTACATAATATAGTCAACTTGTGCTATTCATGCTTTGATAAATGAGACCTCTGCATTTTCAGTATGTTCCCAACTCTGACAGATTTTTGCTTGTTGTTATTTTTCACTTGCATGGTCACCTCTTCACTCCACCTGAGTCAAAACGGCAACTCTGAAACTGAAATCCATGCTGTGCCACAAGTGAGCTCTTTGTGCATGAACTAATGGTGATACAAACACGGCTGCACAAAAAACATTTACAAAAAACAGCAAAAGGTTCATGTCCTCTGCTTGTGAAAGGAATGAGGCTGCAAAATATTCTTTCCCACGTGTACTGAAGCCAGGATAGAAGCTGTGATGTCAATGAGAGTTGACTAGAATTGCTATACATACATACACATAATGTACATGTACACAGTGAATAAATACACAGGAATTACTTTTTAGGAAAATAAAGAATAATGAAGCATATGTAGAAGTTCTAACTAACGTCTGTAACATAAATTGAAAAATAGCACAATTGATATAGTAAAGAAGTGCTATTGTGTTTTATTTTAATTAATCTTTGTTTATGGAGAAGACAATTGGGATTAATGTAATTCTTTACATGTAGTGTTTCCACACACAGACTTTACTTGCGTGTGCCACTCAAGTATATTTGACCATCCATTTTTTAAAATCTGTCCAAGAGATTGATTCCATCTGTGATCCATTAACTAGAGGACTTTTTCCCTGAGCTCTACTGTGCCTGTATGTTGTTCGCTGCTTAAAATGTCGAACAGCTGCTCAGATCAGCTGTCACTAATTAACGTTAATTCCACGATTTAAACTGATGACAGAACAAACGTGCTGTTGTCGGTGTGTGGACTTTCCGCAAGTTGGTGGGGAGACTTCAATACAACACCTTTATGTAGCAAGAGATTGTCTGTTTCACCCCTGGACAATAAGAAAGGACAATGTCTCTGTAAATGTCAAAACAGAGTCCATGTCTTCTCTAGTAAAATAATCAGCTACATTTAAGGGGGTGAACAAAAGTATGTTCTAGTAATTGTTTGCAAACAAATGCAGTTTTTAATCAACCTTCTTGAATCATTGTTGCTTTCCAGTCTCTAATCAATGTACCACAATGCAGTTATTTATATGTTTCTTTTTAATTTGAAGTGTTTACTGAACCTGCCAATATATTAACTAACATATATCCAATATAATTTTAAGACATTCATACATGACTATCACTACTATTTTATGTTAACCTTCCAAATTGTATTTCTAGTATAGGTTCTGTGGCAATTTCATAATAAAATTAGTCTGAGTTCAGAAGTATCATACAGTTTAGACAAGACAGAAATAAAGGAACATAAAAGAACTCACCTTTGCTGATTCCCAAGGCGTGATGAACTGCCTGAGCTCTGGAGTGTACCAATCAGACAGACATGTGGAGTCTCTGTCCAGAAGTGCACTTTTCTGCCAGAGGGGGGCAGCACCAGTCCAGCAAGGCAGAATGCTAGGGCAGCGGGTCGGGGTGGGAGGTGAGTGGGGCCAGCTGCATAGGAGGAGAGCAGAAACACGTTCCTGCAGCCTCGTTAAGGCCTCCTGAGCATCCTGAACAAGGAGGAGTGGAGGGGGACGAGGGATGATGCCCTTTTTCTTCTTCCCACGGCCTTTACCTGCACCATTAGTTGGAGAGGGGAAAGTTCAGGTGGTGCTGCATCTGAATGGCCATGAGACACTTCATATAGTTAAGCCTATAAGTGTTTGGACAATGACACAATTTTCAGCTTTCAGCACAATGTGACATCAGTAGATTTGAAATTCTGCAGTGGCCAAGTCAATCAAAGCCTGAATCCAACTGAGCGCAAATTGCAATTGGTGAAGGCAAAACAAGTATTAAAACTGACAATGTATTATTATGTTAGTGTGTCCAAATAGTTTTTAGTCCTTGAAATAAGGAGGCTGTGTATAAAAATGATCGCATGTCACATATACAGAACATCCTGATGTTCGAGTCTGACTGAGGACTTTTTCTGCATGTAGTTGAGTATTCAAAGCAAAATGAGTTTTTCTAAAAGATTTGTTCCAGGAAGGCCTGGGGATACTCTAGTGGTGTTACTGTACCCAGGTCTGGCCTCCATTTCAGCACCGGCGTCATAGAGGTATGACAGACAGCAGTTTCTGCTTGTAGTTGTATCTCTGACTCCCTGTCTCTCTGCTGCTCCTTTTCCTGTTCCAGCAGGGAGGAGGACAGAGCCAGAGCCACCAAAGTGTCTTCATCCAGGGGTTCAGTCTTCTTCTTGGTCTTTTTCCTCACTGGGAGACCCGGCTTGGAGGGACCTTTCCTTTTGGTTCCTCCAGTCTGTGCACTGAAGAAAACAAACAACCAACAACAACAACACAAAGGCTAGAATCAGGTTTGATTATGTCTTGTAAGTACTCATATGTTGATGTTGCATAATAGGCAAGCTATTCCTATTACGGGAAAACATTAAGTTAAACATTCTCTCTTTGACTCCCGTTTGCACTTGGTTTTAAAATGCAACTGCATTACAGTGTGGAGTACACACTAAATACAACTGTAAACATCAACCGACAAAGATTGTTATCCAATCGCTCAAACCACTGAACACAAGTGGTCTCCTGGACACCATGGAGAAGTATGTACAAGGACATGTGTAAACAGTGATGGTTCTTGGCTGTCTACATGTGACACAATATTCCAAGACACATTTTAACATTTAAACAAATCAGTAAGCCTGAAATGAATGAGGAAGGAAATTAATGAAAACTGAGCTGTGTGAGAAACTAGAACTATGTGGATGGCAACAGGCAACATCATCAACAGCCATATTGTATTTCAGAAATGTTTGCAGGCCTGGCCTGATGCCGGCGTGCATCAATTGCTATGACTGACAGCAAGATCAGAGCTGCACTATGTTACTTTCAGATAGAAATTCTGAGGCAAGCTCACAGCATGTTAGCAGTGGAGACTTTCTGTGTCTCCTCAGCCTGTCTCTGCAGAGCCTGCAGCAGCACGGCTGGAGAGATGCCCATGTCTGAGGAGCAGCGCTTCAGGTGGGCCAAACGACTCTTCTGGGACTTGAACCTCTTGCCACAGATGGGACACTCAGGGACACCAGGAGGAGGAGGGGGAGGGGCTGGTGCACTCTCTTCACTCTCATCTAAACACCTACAAAGAGAGATCATTCAGTGAGTTTACATGCACTTAAGTAACCAGGTTACAATCGTCTTTTTCTTGAGTTAGCTGATTTCCTAACTGTCACGTAATCAGGAAACCTGGTTTCTGTAGTTGGAGTAGGGGCTTCTCACTATTGGAAATGAAATGAAATCTTTCTTCTGCCAATCCCTTTGAGTGAGAGAATTAGGCAAGCACCTACAATATAAATGTCCAAACCTGTTGAGATGCTGTGCGCGTCCTGCAGAAGTCATGTGTGACAGGTCTTTGTGGCAGATCTGACAGAAGAAAAGGCCTCCATCATCTAAATCCACAGTCTGGGTTTCTGTTGACTCTCTGTCCAGCTCCTGCTGCAGCCGCAGGGCCAGAGCTTCATCACTGTCCTGGGGCTCGCGGTGGAGACCTGAGTTGAGGGACTCTGGATTCTCTGCACTCAGAGAAGAGAGTGTGGACCAGATACATTTGTAGGTAAGGGGAGTGATGGTGTAACATGATAGTATAGTGACAAAGTACCTTCAAATGTTATTTCCTAAATGTACATTGACTTATGCTTTGGCTACTTCGGTGCAGGCCAACAAACCCATCTAAATAATCTTATTATAACTTGCTTTGGCAAACTTGTTTGCAAAGATTTGCTTATTTACACAATCAGCATACACGAGCATTGTTATCATTCGTTTAAAGCTGCATTTCTGCATTTACAAGTACTGTTTGGTTTCATGTTCTCAATGAAACATTAAGGTGCATACATTCTAGCCAGAGCTCAAACAGGAATAAAATCCAAGACCAAACTCAAGGAAAGGTTCCAATAGAAAACAGCGTACTAATTTTTTAAGCATTCATAGTTTTAAGCAATCAGTGAGAGAGAATGGAAAAAAAATATCTCTGCTGTTTTCTAGATGGAAAAAAAACAACATTAATAATAATGAAAACAGCAAAATAGCATAATGTTATCTCACCTTGCATTTGTGGCTGAGGAAGAGTTCCACAGTTGTTTGTTGGCCGGCTCTTGTCTCTATGCACCATCCTCTGGGGACTGGCTCTCTTGAACTGCTGCATTCTGTGGAGTACTTTGTCTTTTGCTGTCAAACCTCTCTCAGGTCTTGCTGCTGTTGAAGGTACAATTGATGACCCAGCATCTCCTGAATCATGTCCAGTCCCTTCACTGACCACAAGCTGTTCTGTTCCAGCACCAACAGGCTGGGTTCCAGTGACCTTTGATCCAGAGTCACCATCTTTTTTATTATTGCTTCTCTTCTTGTCTCCTTCATTTGCCTGGCTGGAGGGCTGGTGCTCTGCTTTCCTTGGTTGTCTGGGCTCACCTGGTTTCTTGCGCACACGTTTTAGCAGCTTTGAGCAGAGATCTACAAAATCCTGGTCCGAGTCATCCATGTTTATTTACTTTTCCTCATATTAAAAGACCATGTCAGCATGTCCCCAGCTATAACAACCATCCTGCAAACACAAGACAAGACAGGAGAAGACAAGACAAGACACAGAATCAATCTAAAATATACTATAAGAATACAGAATGGATCAATAGTGTACTATTAATAATAACTATATACAATTAAGGAGGTGAGATACAGTAGATAACAAAGTTTGTGAGATCACGAGAAGCAACAAAAGCACGAAATTGACAGGTGCCTTTAAGCTAAGAAAATTCGGCAGATCAGTCTGAGGTTATCCAGGTCACTTGAGTTTGCTGGAAGCAATAGAAACCAAGAAGGCCGATGACAGCAGGACAGCCATGTTTTCTGTTCCACATCTCAACCTCATCAGCTCCTGGTGGATTTCAGGTCTTTTGGATGATTTCTGGTGGATCAGACCTGTGTTTCAGGGCTAATAGCTAGTAGCTAATAGCAGATTAGCTGTTATCGTATGTAAAAACAATGTTGTATCCATGGTAACGTGTGCCTCCTGACAAAGTCACCAAACGTTCTCTTATATACGCAAAAGGATAAGAAAGATCTCCGTAACTTCAATTCTGGTCATCAGCTCCGAAAAGCACACAACACAAGCTAGCCAGGAAGACAGCCAACAAAAACTCAACAAAAGTAACAAAAACAACACAAAGAGAGGAACTGCTGTGACTGTCTGCCACCCAACAGGCGCCTTTTTTATAATGAATTAAATGAATGGAGTAAAGAATGAAAGCTAATGTTATTGGCCATAGGTTGGGTTCGGACACTTTTCAATTGAACTTTATTTATATAGCGCCAAATCACAACATAAGTCATTTCAAGGCACCTTACACATTATATAAATATATACAATATATATATATTGTAGAAAACCCAACAATCCCACTTGAGCAAGCACTAGGCAACAGTGGAGAGGAAAAACTCCCTTTAACG
>JAUMHL010000001.1:18787512-18803082 GCA_032362345.1 Sandelia bainsii
TCCGACTGGCGTAGTCGGGTGTCATTACCTCCTGCGTGAATTATGATCTTACTGTACTTACGTTTATCCTTAGACAGTAGTTTTAAATAGGACTCGAAATAGGACACTAGAGGAATCTCCGTGACAGATTAAGTTTATTTTTCAATAAAAATAATACATGCCAACACTATTTAGGACTATTTTATTGGCGTTTGTTTGTACCAGAAGTATCATTTAGAGAGCAGTTAGCCAGTCAGCTAGCTAGCATGCTAACACTCACCCAGATAACTCCTTTTCTAGCTCTCCGCCTCATTGCCTCACGTCACATTAGTACGTCCCACATGTTTCAAACTGTATGTAGCTTTGTGTGTTAACTACACGGACAATAAAATAAACAAGAGCCTAACGAGGTTTGTTTACATTTCAAAATTACTCATAGTTAACCGCTTCATTTTGAGCTTCCGGTCATGTGACGACGGAAGACCGATTGGTTGTTCTCCAGATCACGTGACTACAGTGCGTCGACATCAGCCTGCTGAATAACGTTGTGTTTTTACAGCCACTTGGCCCATGTAACAAACGGATAATTAATTGCACTTCTTGGGCGGACCACGAACTAATTTAGTATCGGTGATTGTTGTATTATGGTGCCTTTAGAATCTGAGGCATGAACTGGGCACAGGACCCTGGGTGTTGCGAAGTAAGAAACTTGTGTGGTTACTGCCTTCTGTCTTTAATTTTTTATTATGTGTTCTCAAAAACAAGTGCAGCCAACCCCTCTCAAAGGACTGTTTAGTATCCAATGTGAAGTTGACTCTACTTCTGAGACCCAAATGTGACATGGACAACTGCAAATAAATGATGGCACTAGTATACCAAGTACACTTACACATTTGACCAGGAGGAACCAGGAACTGAACGATAAATCCTGGGGTTTGGGGATGACTGCCCTACCAACTGATTTCTTGGAACTTCAGGAGGTCAAATTTGGCTTGCAGAGCCAAGAGAACAAGTGTAAATTTAAAGTATGGTAATCCTTAATCCCTTACTTGACAAAAGAGATGTCACAGTAAGAATCTGCTGTTTTTAATATTATATATGTAAGACTGCAACACTGTGCCTGCTTGTTGTTTTGCTTTAGGTTTTGTTTCTTGCTGCCACTCTTTTTTCGTTTGTATATTTACTATTCAACTACTTGTTGGACGTGTTCTCCAGATCTTGTTTGTAGGATAAAAGAAATCTGAATGACACTGGAATAATGAAATGAATAAATACAAATTGGAAAATAAATATATCTGCTAATATTTTGGTCATTTAATAAAAATTACACAATTTGTCACTAACTACTTTTTAACTTCAAGAAGTACATTTAATTTGAACCCTAACTTAAACCTAGTCCTTAGGAAATGGACATTTAGTCTGACTGATATTTGTATTTGTGTAGCCTTTTTTGGTTGTAGTGCTGCATCATTAGACTTTCACAGCCCCACACACGGACATCCAGCTATGTCTTCATGTCATAACTTACAGGTTTCACTAGAAATAAATGTTACTTGAGGGCAGTAATGTGAACAAAGGGATTAAACCAGAAGCTTCTGAAAGACGCTCCATGACCTCTATCACTTGTTTTTCCAGCCACTGTTGCTGATGACCGAATGATAAAACACAGCTCAGTTGAAAAAAATAAACACATGCCACCAGGAGTGAGATGCCTCATTATTTAGTCAACAGAGTACTGGAGTTCTTCTGTTGCACACAGTTTATTTAACAATATGGTATATAAGTAAGAAATGAGTCTTTTACCAGTTTATACAGTGATTTCATTCTCTCTTCCTTATATTTATAGTATTTTGTTTAATAACTTGATTTACAATAGGAGAAAAAGTAAATCCCCCCAATTCAAGTTTTCGTGAGAGAGGAATGAGGGTTGATAACATTAGTTTTCCTCAGGGTGAATCTCAAATGTGCCCTTCATCCCTAGATAGCACACGACTTAGTGTAAAATTTAGAGGATGGGGCGTCATCCGAGATGTGGCCTACAAACAACCGGTGATCATTCCACCTCAGCTTAGGGGGCTGGTCTCTTTCTCACACTCTCTTTACACTTTACAACATTTGTATGACAAATTCTTTTTAATGTCAACGCAACAATTTGCTACACCTGCAAGACAGATCTTTCCAAATTCCACGTCAGTGAGATGTAGTTGCAGTCCTTGTTGTCTGTGTTGGTGAAACTGGTCAGAGCTGTGTTTCTCTTAGTGACTGTGAGGGTTTGTGTCAGTGTCTTCATGTGCGCCTGCATACGTGCCCGTGTATACACAACCTGCCACAGTCCATTTCCTATTTTAATACAACTGAGTGCTCTTCATACACACAAAGAGGAAGGGAGCGGTCTATGTCCCTGAACACATCGTCTTGGAGTAATGGTACAACACTAGATTACAACGGCCAGGAATGAACAGCTTGAGAAGAGAACAAAACCCTGGCCCAATTCCCAGACAAATTATTTTACACTTTCAACACAAAAAGGCTTTAAGATATTTTTTTCCAAAGGTACAAAATAAAAAGATATGAATAATATAATGCAATTGTACACTTTCTTAAAAAAAAGAAAAGAAATGAGAAAGGCATGAAACCATACCAAAACAAAAATAAATTGAGTATTGAACACATTTGGTCTGAACCAAAAAATATATTCTTTGCAATTTAAATTTTATTTAAGAAGCATCTTGCAAATTCCTCAACATCTTAAGGAAGAAGTACCCATTCACTTGGGTTTGGGAAACAATTACATTCCCTAGAAGTGTTGACTTTTTTGTTTTGTTTTTTTCCTCAACCAATTTTCTTTTTTACAACATTTGAAACTTTTTACATGTCAGTACAAAAAAAAACATTAGAAAGAACAAACAAAGCCCTCTAACGGGATAAAGAGTCTGAGGGGAAACTAGGGGGACAAAGAGGAGGGTGGGTCCCTGGGAGCAAGAATGTTTTCTTCAGTTCCCAGCAAAGATGCTACAATCCCTCCACAAACTTCTCCAGGGTGTCCCCTGTAGCATCTCCCACCAGCCCCAAGTCACTGTTCAACCCCCCTCTGTTGGGCGTGTTAAGCTGCGGTAGCATGGCGCTCTGTTCTGGCGTCCCCAAGTGTCCCTGATCCATGGACTGCAGCGGACCTCCAAGTCCTGGGTGGGGTGAGCCAGAGTGTGGTGGAGGTGGGTGTTGCGGCGAGGGCTGGGGTTGATTCTGGACCTGTGGTGAGGGACTGGAATGTGGTGGCTGCGGCTGCTGGGGTTGCTGTTGTGAGGGTGGACAGGGCGACTGGACTGGTGCAGGAGAACGGACCTGGTTGCCGAGGGCATTGGCTAATGTGGGTTGACCAGGGAGATGGGTTCCACCTTGGGCCTGGCTGGCCAGCAAGTGGGTCTGTGGGCTCATAGGACTAGGCTGAGCTGGGGAGCCCATTTGCTGCTTGAGGACAGCCTGCTGCTGCTGGGGATGTTGCTGCTGCTGCTGGAGCATTCGTTGATGCAGCAAACTCTGGGTGGAGTCCATCCCTATACCTGGCTGGGCCATCTGAGCCATGGGAGGGAGCTGACCCATGGCTCCCCCAGCTGCTCCTGCACCTGCCTGCATGGCTATCTGTTGCTGTTGCTGCATGCGAAGCTGAGAGTATGTAGCTGTGTGTCCCTGTGCCTGAGCAGGGAACTGGCTGGGGTGGCCCTGAGCCATCACTCCCTGCTGTTGCTGCTGCTGCTGTTGCTGCTGCTGTTGTCTTAAAAGCTGCCGACGGTAAAGCTCCTGGATCTGGGGGTTGTTGTTGTGTGCTGTGTTCATCATCTGACCTTGAGCACCTAATGCTGCCATGCCCTGGGCAGGAGGCTGTTGGGGCTGCTGAGGGGGCATCCCCGGCCTCTGCACCGCTCCTGCCATCGCCATGGTCGGCATTGCTGGCATGCCGGGCTGTTGTTGCTGACCTGGTTGCTGTTGTGGCTGGTTGGCATGATACTTGGCTGTTCGCTGTTTGATGAAAGCAGCCATGAGCTGAGGGTTTGATTTGAGGATGTTGAGAACTTGCTGCTGCTGCTGGGGCGAGCTGGGAGATTTGAGGGTGCGGAGAAGGTCCTGTAGGGCATTGGGAGCTATAGCACCAGGTCTCTGGGGTGTTTGTGGCCGGGCACCAGGCTGCTGTGGTATGAGCATTCTCGGACCCTGCTGAGGTTGCTGCCCTGCAGGCATCATAGCCCGCTGCATGGGCAAGGCCTGCGGTGGGGTCTGGCCTGGAACAAGCCCTGGCTGTTGAGTTTGAGCTGCCTGCATGGGCCCTGCAGCTCCGGGCCACTGGCCGGTGGTCATGCTGGGAGGCATGACCTGTGGTCCCCGAGGCCCTGGCACCATCTGCATGGGTGGCTGCATTGGTCCGGTCATGCGCTGCTGTGGCTGCTGCGGGTTCATAGGCAAGCCATTCATATTGACCCGGTAGTTCTGCTGGGCCTGTGCCATCATCTCGATGTGCCGTGCCATCTTGACTGCAGCAAGTGGAGGCTGCTGCTGTAGCTGCTGTGGTGGCTGGGGCGGCTGGGGAAGAGGGGACTGCTGCTGGTGTAGAGGGGAGGCCTGGGGCCCAGGCTTGCCTTGCGACACTGGTGCTTGAGGTTGACCATTGCGAGGTGCATTGGGGAAAGAAGGAGACATGACACTTGCTGAGTTAGGGGTCTGCGGTTGGTTGGAGAGTGGCTGCTGGGGCGTCTGGGGAGTGTTGGGCTGGGTATGGGAAGTGGGAGTGCTGGGGGCAGCTGAGGCCGGTGGGGATGGAAGTGGCATGGTTCTACCTTGCATGGTGGCCATTCTTCTCCTCATCAGCTGGGCCTGCTGGAGCCTGTGCTGCAGCTGCTGCTGGCGAAGTTTGTGCTTGATGTTCAGGCAGAATGGGACAGGGCACTTGTTCTCCTGACAGTGCTTTGCATGGTAACAGCATAAAGCAATAAGCTGCTTGCATACAGGACAGCCACCATTGGTTTTGCGCTTGCAGCCCTTGGTGTGCTGAACCACGCGCTTCATCTTTTGACAGGACGGCAGGGAGCAGTTGGCATTACGACACTGACAAGCGTGGACCAGGGACTGGATACAGCGTTGTATACTTAGGCGCCGGCTCTCCTGTGGGCTCTTGGAGGCTTCTCCGCTCTGGCTGTTGCTGTCGTCGTCCAGGCCAAGTCCCCACTTCACCATCTGGTGCTCATGACCCTTTGAGTTATAGCAGTTGATGCAAAGATCAAAGTCCTGAGAAAAAGGAGGGAGAGGTCACAGTAATTAATATTAGTCTAACCACAAAAACATATAGATTTAGCAATAGGTTCACAAATAATCTCTTTAATCTAGCTCATCCAAATTATTCCACATTCATCCATGTCTGTCCTAATCTGTACATTTAAAAACAACACACTTCCATTTAGAATTAATGTTTTCAGATTATGATCCTGCCTTAGATAATGACAAACAAGAAGTTCCAATGTAAAACCACAACAATAGCAGCAACTTACCTCGCACACAGTACAGTGCCAGCGTGTCTCCACATGGTGTTTGCACTCGTTGCAAGTGTAGACAAAGCGGTCCTGTCCCTGGTTGTGCAGCTCAACCAGCATGCACATGGTGCTCCATTTGCACCTCCTGAGGGAGCTGAATTCCCAGTGCTTGTCCCTGGCAAGAGTCAGGAAAGCATCACGGCCGTCCATCAGGTCACAGGAGAGCAAGGGGTCAGGGTCAACGATGGGCGGCAGGGTGTTGACCATGGGTCCAGAGTGGAGGTGGATCACAAAGAACACCTTCAGTGGACAACAGAAAGAGACAGAATTCAAAATCAGAGAAGTACAAGAAAAACTGAAACAGGTATTTAAAGTTTTATACATATAAAAACAGCTTTTAGTACCACTTGGCAATCATATCAAAGTCTGACCTCTTTGTGCTTCTCCATGGTGGCGTAGAGCTTCTGGGACAAATCGTTGGCTACATTCGGCATCCCAGGCTTCTTCTTATTGGCTCGGCTCACACTGCTCTTGTTTTTATTGGTCTTCTTATTGTTCTTCTTCTTTGCATTTTTGCTGTCGCCTGGCGTACCCTGGGGGAGACACACAATGACAGATATTACACTGAGGATTTTGGTTATTAGTTACTGTTTGCTGTCTCCTTAGCAATCATTACAATTCAACAAATTCCATTCAAAATGTGTTGATGACAATACTCCAAGGCTTAAGAAGGAACAGCGTATAAAAGTATACTCAATCTATAGATGTTCTGAAGTGCAAAATAGCTGTTGAAGATAATACATGATTCACTGCTCTAACCTCAGGAGTTTCAGAGGCAGCTGTGTTCTCTTCTTTCTTCCTCTCCTCCTCCTCCTGCTCCAGCTCCTTGATGCTCTCCTCCAGCACGTTGGGCCAGAAGTCACCTTCAAAGTATGGGAGCTCATTGGCACTGGTCAGTCGATCCTCTGTAGCCTGTTTGAAGATGTCCTGAGAGAAAGACAAAATATTTTACGTTTTCAGTAATCCAATATGTTGAACATTTTGCATTTATTTTAAGCATCTGTTGCCCCATGTTCAGAAGTAGGCCTATTGTCCTTTTGGTCTATTTGAAAGACAATTTCTCTTCCTCACTTTGTAGTCATGTAGGATCCTCTCTGCAAAGGCTTTGTCCAGCATCTTCCTGTACCACTCCTGTAGCCTTTTAGGCTTTGGGATCTTCTGATCAGGCGGATGGCAGTGAAAGATGTAGTCATCTCCTTCACTCGGGGGACATGCCCAGATGTGGCCCTGGGCGTACCTGAGGACGTGCAAAGACCAAAAATCAGACTAGATAGACAGTGTAGAGCAGGGCTATTCAATTACATATTAAGCTGGGCCAGATTTTTTAAATCTAGAAAGTTATGTGGGTCGCACATTTTCAGTGACAGATAAGCAGCAACTTAATAACAAACTCAACAAAATGAATGTCTCTAAATCCATACAAAACACAATAGTGAACAGTATCACCAACAATATCTTTGGCTTTAGAAATAAATTGATATTTTGGTCACATTTGACCAATGCAATGCTGTCAAATCTACAAGTGTGCAAACCCATAAAAAAAGAAAAACTAACACAACACAAATAAATATTTCTACTAAACCAATGATGATGATATGTGAGCAACACTTACACCGCTAAGATTTTAGTGGGAGAAGAAGTGACATATTTGGTTCTGAACAAGAGCACAAACCTTAGGATCACAAGGGAGTTTTTCCTCTCCACTGTTGCCTAGCACTTGCTCGAGTGGGACTGTTGGGTTTTCTACAAATATTCTGTATATATATATATTTAGTGTAAGGTCCTAAACCTTACACTGTAAAGTGCCTTGAGATGACTTATGTTGTGATTTGGCGCTATAAAAATAAAGTTGAATTGAATCACACAATGTCAGTGTAATCCTAAGACACTGGTGAAGAACACGTCACTCAGCTGATTTTTATCAAGTTCATGTGTGAAAAGATTGATTCACCAGCCAACCCTGTCTCCTAAAAATTACGTTCGTATACAACTAAACTGCGATACCGATTACGTTTTAGAAGAGAACGTAATTGTTACGTTGCACTGAAACGTTTTTAGTGAATGAATAACGTAATACATTTATTAATGCGAAGCAATTTGGAAAGAGGTGGTTGGGGTGGATGGAGGGCATTTACTGTGCAGGACTGACATGCTGGAGACCAAAGTCCTGTCTGAGGTTGGGTTTAGGCAAGAAAAGTACTGAGGTTAGGATTAGAGAAAAGACTGTGATTTGGTTTCATTTTTAATGCTGACATTGTGTGTGTGAAGCGACTGTGTGAAGTGACATTTTCACCTATTATTAACTCAGTCCACAGTCTTTCCCTGACCCTAACCCACTGCTGTGATGACTGGTCCCAACCATAAAACACTTTAATAACGCTACACTCACACATCTGGATGTTTACTGCAATGTCGGGATATTTTCTCCGACAGAAAACCGGTTGATGATCGGATATTTTGGCGGACAAAAATACGTTGCCTGTGTTAACATTTCATTGATATGTTCAGTATTTGCGACTTGTCATTTACGTTAACTATGAACATATGATTGTGTTAACAGAAAACGTAATCGTAATCATAATCAGCACTAAAACTGCTACTTTTCTTAACATGAGCAAAGTCTGTGCGGAAACTCTGATGTTTCTCAAAGTGGTGCCTCTACACATTATAATCTTTAAATACAGCAACACACTCATGGTAAAGGTTGTAGAGGTTAGGACATATGTTCGTCAAGAACATACTGGATCCCATCACAAAATTCTTTCCCATGGTTCTCCTCCATGTTGTTTAAAAAGGTTAAAGCAGAATAAAAGGATAAAACTTACCCAAGTTTCTTGACATATTCTAGATAGCCAATGAGGATCTCGTGGTACACTGCAGTTCGCAGAATCCGAGGTCTGAAGAAGTGAATACTGTCAAGGTATGATATGTAGACCCGTCTTCAGAGGAAGAGAGAGGAAATATTAAATTTCACACAATAATCACGTAACGGTAAAATCAGCATTCCTTCACTGCCATGTATGACATTTAATAATTTGATGCACTGACCTAGTGTTAGGGAATGGGCATTCAGAGCCGTACTCCTGCACGTGCATGCCAAAGAAGCAAACATCCACACCATCAATCTCCTCAAAGGCAAAAAGTGCTTTGGTTCTGTAGGGAAAAGCCTCGGGCATTTCCCCAGTGTCCACAAACCTGTTGTAATGAAGGAAAGAAACGTACATTAAAAATGGACATCTCTTGTTAGATGAAGCAGCTAGAACATTTTGTGATATTTGGGTTATTGTTGGCTGAAGTATGTTATTATGATACGTGATATGATGTTATGAGGGTCTGATCTGTACACAACACAAAAGGTGTTGACTGTGCAAAGTCCAGATTTTATATGATGGTTTCTTACTTTATTAGGGTATGAGAGTATGTCATCACATATACATATTAAAACCAAATGCAAGATAGTATTCCATGGTTCAGCGTGTATATTACAGTACATAAAATATTTATAACAACAGTGAAAAGCTTTTTTTAAGCCAGTTTCATTACGTCTTTACAGGGTTTTAGAAAAAAGGGCCACGAGCTGCCCAAGTTTCCTTGTGTGTCGCTTTTAAAGGACTCTCAAGTATACAATGAGACAATTTGAGCCTTAAAATCAGTCAACCTGAAGATAACCAGTTCTTAGTTGAGGGCCTCCTTGCTGCAAGGACAGGATGAGCATCACAGACTGCTCTTGTGTGAGGAAACAGTATGCAACCCTATGAGAAACTCAGGTAGCGTGCATCTAGTCAAACAGCTAGGTTTCACAATCACTGTGAGTGGGTATAAAACCTTTATAGAGGGCTTTCAGCTTTGTATGGCAAAGACAATAAATATAAACTCAGAAAAAAACAAGCTCTATCAGCGTATATATAAAATCAGGGTAGATGATTTACATCATATGTATGTATTTTGAGACTGGGTGGGTCCTATAAAACTATGGATTAAAATCTCTTAAAATATCACCTCACATTCTTCATATCACCCTGTTGACAGGGATGCTCTTACCTGGCTTTCATGCCTGGTTTAACCTCCACCGTTTTGTCAGAGCTCGCCACCACTCGCACAAACACCTCTCCGGCCTCTGGGTGGTTCTGTCTCTTCAAGTATTTATTCACACGGTCCTCTATGTATGTTCCCAGTCGTGTCGACTGAAGCCCTATGGTGCACAAACACAATGGAGAAATGCCAAAAATTTCAATTCTGTTAACTTTCCAGAATGGAAGACAAGATCGTGTTCAGGTTGGTCTAAAACAACCTGCATTAACATTCAATAAAGAGAAGGACTAGAAATTATGTTACAATGCTAATAGTGGTTCATGTGAGACCATGAGAGCAGGAATCTGTTAGTGCCATACGCCATAAAGGTCAGATATGTTCTCCAGGGCTGCAAACACCAGAGAAGAATACCAGTGAAACCACAACGCTAACAACAAAAGAACAAGGCTATTGCAGCAGGAAAGCCACTGAGAGGCAGATGTAGGCCATGTGGAGGTGGTTTATATTGTCTTTTTTCTACAGTGACAAAACGCAATAATCTGTTGGCATTTTAAACAGGCAGATTCAGGGACTTTCACTTAAAAATTACAAAGAAGAACACTAACTTTTTGCTGAGAACTTGTTTTCCTTCCTTGTTTTTCCACTCTTCTTCAAACAGTTGTCACATATGAATCTGGAGAGAGAAAGGGAGGCAAGTTAAACTTATTGTTATAATTAATACACAAAATACGTGCCTGTTTAGGAGAAGTTGAGATTGACATCTCACCCAGATGGCCAAATGACCTCGTAGTGCAAAACGCAAATCTGGTGCATCTTTCGTCCACAATCTTTACATTCAACAAACCTGAAGAAAAGCGAACACATATGAGACTTGAGACATTTAAACAGCTGGTATTTGTATGAATGATATCTTAACTGCTCAGGCAGCAAGTAAGACAAATATCTCCATTCAACTTAATGTTCCTCCAGTCGTTACGCACTTGCAAGCCGGCCAATACAAGAGTGCCTTTGTTGGAGGTTTAGATTGTCTATTTTTATTGAGATCTAACTCACGGTGGCAATGTGAGAGACAATGTAAATTCAAGTATTTAGGACATGTGATCTCTAATGGGAAACTCATCGAAAACACACAAATTTTGAGTATCGCTCAGCAGGTGGTGCTGCTATGTAATTGATCAGAGAGATCCAGAGAGAAAATATGCAGACCATGCACCAAACATAAGAAAACAAAACCAGATGTGGGTGAAACAATGTAAAATAAAGTAACTTCTGGAAAAAGAACCTTAGAAAGAAAATACTTTCTGTCAGTATTAGTCCCTGGCATTGAGAAGATGTGGGGGTTTACGTCCACTTACGGTTCAGGGTCGAGTACATCATTCTTCTTCCGCTCGAACTGGTCCTTCGATATCATCCTGATGTGTTACAGAAACAGTTTTTCAGTGCTCAGCTCTGTGATTACTTAAACAGCTCTGGAATAAATGGCCTTCAACGTCAACGCGTGGGCATGTAGATGCTTGTTCAATGCTTTTTCATTAATGCATTTATATTAATCATCTAAAGCCCACTAACACACTGCTTATTTAGTTGTAGATCTATAATTAAAAGCAAGTAATTAAACCAGGTACAGTTTAGTAAGTTCCCTTTGCTATTAAAAAATATTTAGAAAAGTTCCAGAAATAATAAAATTGACAATGGTATCCTATCAACATATGTGGGTTTACTTACGTCTGTGGCTGTGCTGGATCGTCTCCTAACGTCACACTCTCCCCCTGGATCTCATTGAAGCACTTCTCACAGAAATGGTACCTGCAAAAAGAAACATTCATCATTATAGATGTAGCTGGACAGTTACATGCAGCTTGTCGTGTTCTTGTGCAAAAACATGTCATATTGTGGCCTGGTAGCTCAATGGGATAAGCATCAGACTGGGATGCAGAAGGTGGCAGGATCGAATCCCAGCCCAGACTCCTAGCCCTCCCCCATACCAGGTGTGTCCTTGAGCAAGACACTAAGCGCTAGCGCCTTGTAAGTCGCTTTGGATAAAAGCGTCTGCAAAGTAAAGTAAAGATATTGCAATATATTGCAATTTTTTTGCAATGCATCATATTCGGACTCTTGTTTATGTGCGAGGTCAAACTACAAAGTTTTGGCCATTTTTAGGACCTGAAGGAATAAAAAAAAAAAAAAAGAAAGAAAAATAAATAAAGAAAAGAATAATAAATAAAAGAAAATTAATAAAAAGAAACAAAATTAATTAAAAAAAAAATATATAATGAAACAAAGAAGTGTATTGGTTAAAACATCATCAAACTAAATTATTAGGTGAAAGCAGGAACGAAAACAGGAACTCAGGTAAGTTGTTGCATTGCAAAAATTAAAGAAGGTGCATAAATATGAAATGTTTTATGGGGAAATGAAATGGTTATTTTATGTTGAAGTATTGATGGATGATGAGTAAATGTTATGTATGTTATTGAGTGGGAATATATATATATATATATATATATATATATATGTATACACACACACACACATTTCTTTGCTTTGTTTGTTTAAGGTTTTTCACTGTTTTGGCCAACAATGGAAAATTTATAGACTGGGATGTCACATTTAAAATCAAATAAATTAAGGAATAGGAAGAAGTTGTTGTTGGTTCATGAGTGAATGTAGATGTTCTCTTTCAAGTGGGGAAACTGCACACTCAACAAGATAACCTGACATTATGTATATCCAATACAAGTGTGCACACTTGTCTTTTATGTTTAATAACAAAGAGCAGGGAATCCCTGAGCTCCCATTGAGAGTGTAAATGGACTGCACTGCAGGAATCTCACACTGTCGGGCTCTGCTGTATCACTATGGTTGCTGTGCTGCTCTGCTCTGCTCTGCTCTCAAAGTGCCCAGTTTACATGTGAAAAAAGCACTGCAGTTACACAGTTCATACAGCAGGCGGTGCAAGGGAACATGGTCTAAACAGAGATCTGCTGGTTTTCAAACAGAGGAAAAAGGCAATTATGGGCAATTCTGTTTGTGGTCTTCACCAAAGCGTTATATTTTCATCTGTCGCACAAGAGAGGGGGCAGCAACAATAAAAAAAAAAAAACACCCAGTCCCTCAACAGATGCTGACAGAAAAACAACCACCACACTGCTTTGCTCCTTTCAGTGTCTGATGCTCTTTTGAGTTCAGGGTCTTCAGCATGTTTCCCTTTGTGTGCAACGCTGTAAACTGGCTATTACTAAACATTGCTGTGAGTAATTTTATCATCTCTTGCCATGCGAGACAGTGTCATTAAACCTGTAGCTGTTAGGATGACAGTACTGCCTGGATCACAGTGGTCCTTCTAGAGTTATAGAGGAACAGATCCCAGAGCTGCAGGGGATGGGCAATGTTATATATAATATACAGTTTAACTGTATTTAGAGCCCATTAAAACACTTAATAATAAACTGGTTGTGCAAATGTGGGACATGTATGAGATGATCCATTAGAAGTCCAGACAAGTGCAATATTGTCACCTTTAACTGCAAAGATGTACGCAATACACACAGGCATTCAGCTACACAAAACCACCCACACCCACAAACACACTTACCTGTTCTGGTAACTGTAGTATGTGCCTCCAGTAGGTATGGTGCAGAGCTGCTTACCATAGCAACAGAGGGTTTGAGGGGAGAACTCATACTGCAGACACAATGAGATGACAAAGGTGGTCATAACCTTTCAAACTGAAAATGTAAAAACAGTGTTTTTAAAGCTTAGCTCTTTTTGCTTTAACCTTAATTTTTTTTTCCTTTTCCCAACTTCCTTGTAGACTCCCCGCCATCTCACCTTTCTCCCGCAGCAGTAGCCCAGGCCCTGCATGACAGGGTCGATCTCTGACTCAAACACCTCGGCCAGCTTGGAGCAGTACTTGTAGACACGGGACGTCTTGCGGTTGTAGAGCCAGGCATTGTTAAACATCAGCCAGACATCATCAACATATTGCCATGGCTCTTGGTATTGACCTGTGTCGAGCTTGCGCTTTATTGTGGACAGATCTATTGGGTTCTTAACAATGTCAAAGTAATCCTAGAGAGAGAATGACAGATAAAGGTTTGAGTGTAAAAGCCAATTACAGTACTACTGAATCATATGCAACTGCCCAAATGGTTTAACAATTTAATAAACTTCCTATGACCAAAACGTGTCATTGTATCTTTTCAAAGTTCTTTTTTTAAGTGAAGACGTTAGGTGGCCAGTGCATGTGTGCTACATACTGGAATACCCAGGAGCATGGGGTCTACTGGCTGTCTGAAGGGCAGTGACTCAGGATCCTGCCTGTAGAGAGACTCCAAAGTTGGCATAAGAGCCTGGCGCAACTCCTCGGGCTTGAAGACTAAAAGAAATATAAAAACAAGGTAGGTGTTACACAGAAAGAAAGGAAGAAACTATAGGTTCAAAATGAGGGGAAGGCTACTGCCACACATACTCTGCATGCTCTTTTAGAGGCTTTGAAGAAGAGAGAGGAAACATTTGAGGTTTTAACAATAAATCAAACATACTTTCAAAACTAAATGCATCTCACTAACAACCAAGACTGTGGTTCAATGAACAGTGCCCACCCTCTGCGCAGTACTACTACTAAGAACTAAGCAATAGTTTTGATTACTTCTCACTGTGATGCACATTGCTTATTGACAGCAAAATAAATTCTAAGGAAATGACAGCATTAGTTGTTCTATCAGCAAGTACACAGCCTGTTAATTATCTGTGTAAAAAGTTGGAAAGATTAAAGAAAGCTAGACATTATTTGGACAGTCAGTGTCAGACTAATACTACTGAAATAATATGTTTTACTGGAACTTACAGTAAGTGATAACTGTCTCACAGTTGGCAGTGTGGATGTATTAACCAACTCTGCTTACTGAGTCAACTTTTTTCCACACCCTATCAGTCATACGCTCTACACCAGTTTCATTCATCCTTTGGCTTCTCACTCACTCTTTCTCCGTGACTGAGATGGGGATGAGGAGGTTGTGTTGTTGGCTCCACCCTCCTCCTCTTCTTTGGGTTCTGTTTTGATTTCTGGCTTCTTCTCCTCTACCTCCATTGGCTCAGGCTTTTCCTCTGGCTCCTCTTTCTTCACCAATGTTGAGGTAGAGTCATCCTCAGTCTACAGACAAACAGGCAAATGGCTCATTAAACCACAGTCAAACAGACTGAAAGGTGCTGATGGCATTCATCCCCCATGCATTCATTAATTTAATGA
Source organism: Sandelia bainsii (assembly GCA_032362345.1). NCBI lineage: Eukaryota > Metazoa > Chordata > Actinopteri > Anabantiformes > Anabantidae > Sandelia > Sandelia bainsii. Next base: position 18,802,354 of record JAUMHL010000001.1, read on the forward strand.
TGACAAGATTATCCCTTTTTAGTTAGACTAAGCTTCATTAAGGTAGCTTGTGTGCTCATATGTGCATCCCTGAGGCAGCTGTTTTGACTTCATACAATAATATGCTTATCCCACCGTTGTAATGGCCACATTAGTGTGATTTGTTCCCCAATCAACAGACCTCCTGATTTATTCAACTGTTGTGTACTGATGGCAGTTAAGAAGAAAGATTAGGGTTATATTTAAACTATTTAAAATCAACAACATGAAAGACTTGTCAGTCAAGTGTTAAGTTGAATGGAAGTGGATTAAAGGCAACTAGACTTCTTTCTTGTTAGGCCCAAACATTTCACTGCTCATCCAAGTAGTGAACTGAATAAGCTACTTGGAAGAATAGTGAAAAGTTTTGACCTAGCAAGAAAGAAATCCTGTTGAAATGACTCAACTTCCAGATAAAAGACTTGTGCGTTAGATCTTTTTCAAATGAATCCACTGGAAACGCCAAATAAATATGGAGCATGTAGAGTGCCACAATACAATAAATATTTAAATGTGTCAGTAAATTATTAAATACTGAAATTAATTTACACATAGTTTATTAAATATACAATTTATTAAATATATAAGTAACCAAATATATTCATTTCACATAAAGAGTATATATATTTATTTAACTATTTATTTAATTATTTCATGGTCTGTGTTGCTGCACATCATGAATTTATTTTATCTGTCAACTTTGCCCATCAA
>JAUMHL010000001.1:18809849-18829203 GCA_032362345.1 Sandelia bainsii
TATATTTATATAATGTGTAAGGTCTTAAACCTTACACTGTAAAGTGCCTTGAAATGACTTATGTTGTGATTTGGCGCCATATAAATAAAGTTGAATTGAATTTAAATGGTCCTCAACTATGGCTGAAGTATACTCTGTGCAACTCAAACCTTTATGTCTGAGGATATTTTTTCAATACTTAGAAACTTATTATATATTTTTTACAATTCTGACTCATTTCAAGTCCCTGTAATTAGGTGTGTTGTGCATTAGAAGTCAATCGGTTCACACACAAAAACCCAATTTAAACAGATGGTACAAAGCTGGAAAGTGCTCATAGAGAATTTCAGACTAAAAGAGCCTATCTGGCTTTACCAAGTGCATTGATGGGTCTCATCTGCTGCGAAAGCTGCTGTTGTTGCTGGGCCTGTGCGTTCTGTGCCCCTGCTGGCTGTCCTGGGCCAGCAGCTTGCTGGGCTTGGGCCTGCCCAGCAGCCTGACTGCTGTAGGGTAACCCAAGTGCCGCATAGGCTCTCTGCATGGAGCTGGGGTCTATCGGGGCTGAGGTATTGATGGTGGGAGCACTGGTCTGACCCACACCAACTGAGGACATGGGGTTCTGGAGGCCCGCATTGGGAGAGTTCACCATAGCTGTAGAGAGAGAGACGGAAGCGGTCAGTCCAAAACACTTGCATACAATCATATTGACTTTGGTTAAAGTGTTGACCATGTTGTTCATTCTATAGATGCACTAGCTTGGTTACACAAAAAATGCAAATTTTGATCATGTGCACCAAGCTCAATAAATCTGAAATAATCTTTTTCAATAAAAACACAGCAAACACATAGAATACTTGAAAACTAAAAAAAGTAATATAAAATACACTTGCATTTGAATACTCGAAGCAAGATTGAAGCAAGACGCAGTCATAACATGGGAGCATGATACAGTGACAACATTAACGTACAGCTAAACGCTTTCAAAAGCAGTGAACTAAATAAATGCATAAATCCCTTCTGGGCACAGTTATTACCATATTTTTTTCTTGGTTCAACATTTGGTTGAGTTAAAAAAAAGTTCAGTTTATGCAAAGAGAAAAATCAGAGGACACAGAACAAAGAAATACTGCGCTCTGTTTGCATTGGCAGGAGAGACACAAGCCCTGGCATCTTGTTCTTCAACATGCAAGCCAAACAGGGACAGACCAACACTGGAAAACTTGAAGTGATGAAAAAATGCTGAGCAGACTGATGAGGTAAAGAAAAAAAAAAACAGAAGCAAAAAAACAAAAATTGTGAGAGTAATTTTAGTAACTCATAAATAATTCAGTAGCCTATGTAAATAATCAAGGGTAGTATCAAAACGATCAGACATATTAAAATAGAGTGAAGCCATGACAACAGGACAGAATGAAAAGCAAATCAGAAAGAAAAACAGTTTCAGTATGAGGTAGCTAGAGTGTAAAACTCAGCTTGGTACTAGTGAGTGTAGCAGTAAACAGCCAACAGCTCAGTGGGACTCCTCTAGCACACATTCTCTGTTTTCCCTCTCTCCCATCATCTAACTTCAGTCTCTTCTGTGTGTCAGATTACAAACCCAGTGGGACTACACTCTTACTCACAGAGTGCTTTTAATTATCGCGAAGGAGTACAAACCAGTTTAAACATCAAATCATACACATTCCACACAAACACTGGCTGGTTTTAGGAAAGCATCAAGCAAGTCTTATTAATTCTAATGCTGTCACTATGGATTTTGAGAGCTCAGCGCACCAACATATAATATTAAGGCATTTTAGTCTTGTGTTCATTGTTTGTGGTGACACTAAGTGACTAGACAATGGTTAAGCAACAGGCCAGAGCCTGCTACTCATACTCACGCTGCTGGGTGCGCTTGTCACTGGCGTTCTTCAGCGGCAGGCAGACAGGGCAGTCGTGTCGTGTGCAATTTTTCCAGTGAGAGATGATCTGTCTGGATGACGCACAGTGAGGCACTGCAGAGAAGAACAGATTTGGTCACCACCAAGCTCTCAACATGAGGGATGTGTAATATCACCTGAAAGAATTGTCGAGGTAATAGCTTTTTTCACAGTAATGATAAATGAAACAAATGTTGTTTTCCAACAGATTGTACATGTAGCTTTATTTTTCTATATTGTACGGTAGCTGTAATCTCAGGAGCAGTCTCTGCAACATTAGAGTTATCTATCTTTGACTAGGAATGGTACATTTTTACTTCATAGTTCAACAATTGATGTTTCACGTTGAACAATTTAGACTTTTTCAGAATAATCCAAGGGCATTAGCACTTGTTGACAGGCAGTGGAAGTTGTTACTAGGTTTTCATTTTTTGATTAATTGTCCAGCCCAGCTTAGCGCTGTATTTTTCTAAAAACATGTTCGTCATGAGTTCCCTGGGAAAATACGTCTTTCCCAACCTTCCCAAAATCTGGTCATATCAAAACAATACCACAACTGAATACTCAGTCCAGTGGTCCTTTGAGAAAAGAAAAAAGGCTAAAAGCACATTAGCAGAGAATGTCAGATTGACAGTAAATGAGGTAATTGTATTCTGAGAAAAGAAATCTTGCTGCCCCAAAACACAAATATCTCATGGTCAGTTCAATGCATTTATTTCCACTCTTGAAAAGTGTGGAAAGGAAACTTCAATCATATTTCCTGGTGCGTGACTGAAAAAATAGAGGCACTTCATTTCATCTGTGGCCAGGCTAATGTGCTAGCAGCTAATCTGACAAGAAATCGCAAGCATGCTAAATCAGCCTCGCTAGCTGCTAGGCACCTCCAAGTGTTACTCCATATATAATTACTTGATGGCATCAAGCTTCAAGGGTTATGCACAAATAAAAACAATTTTATTGCCTTTGTAAGAATGCCAATACTACTGGCAAAGACTCAAACATAGCAGAGCTATCATGTTGGTGGATTATTGTGATTAACTATGTAGAAAAAAACAAAGGAAAGGTTTCAGATTTAGGTCCAAAGCCAATCCACTAGTCATACCACAGAGTCTAAAGTCCCTCAGGTGAAAATGAAATAAACCAACAGACATCTGAAATCTAAAATATTACGTATATGTTTTGGGCAACAAAATCTCCATTCAGTGGTACTGAGAAGCGAGACCCTGAGCAAGAGGAAATGAGCTGGCATGCACGGAGCAGAGACACGGCCTGCTTCAGACTTAGCACACCTCAGCCTCTGAATATGTTTGCCATGAAATTTAACTTAAATTTTCAGGGCCAAGAGCACAGCAATGTACTGGAGCCAAATGTAAATGAGAGCAGCTTGAGGGAAATTCTTCATCACAGCAATGATGGGGTTGAAACAGGGAGGAGCAGGGGGATCAAGAGTGTACAGAAAGAGATGATACTGGAAATCTAGAAGAAGACTGAGGTGGTGAGAGGAGCAGTAGACCAAGCCACAAGAGCTAGCAGGAAAGCAAGTAAGAGGTGATGTGTGTTATAAATAGATGAAAATTCCCCAGTGTGGGGAATCCATACCATAATCTGGACTTTTTTTTCCCCTTCATGCTCTGTATTTTATTTATCAGTTATCAACATTTATTCTTTACTGCCTACTTGCAAAACCACTACACACCTGACTGTCCCCTTATGTGAATCCCCATCTGGGCTGATGCCATTTTCAAAATATTTTTCCCTAACAATGTAGACGTTTTCATCATGATTCTGTAGGTGTTATTGTCACCTACTGCTTTCTAAATGTGGAATGTGTAGAATAAAAAATTAGCCATGTAATAGTAAACCAGTTTGGCTTGTAGCAAAGCTTGTATAAAGTAAAAACTAAATGGGTTCTTCAATGTCAAGCTTTAACAGTACCAACCTTTCAAGATTTAAAAATTATCAGTGTGATGTTTCATTATCATTGTTTCATACGCTCACACTCACCTTGGCAGGATTTGCCGGCCTGGCAGTGGGTCATGTGGTTGAGGACGTTCTTCATAGTGCGGCAATGAGGCAAGGCGCAGGCCCTCACCTCCCCGTTGGCCTGCTCCCGCCGCTGGCACTTGTGTGCATGAAGCAGCAGGACCAGCTGCTGCTGGATCAGTTTGCGTTTCTCTGGGTCGGCTGTGGGGCCTGCTGAAGGCACTGCCACACCTCCGCTGCTGGCCAGTGGGATCATTGCTGCCTGCTGCTGAGGCTGTTGTTGGAGCTGCTACATTTTGACAAGAAAAGATGCAGATACGTGTCAAAGTTGCAATGGGTTAAAATAATGCCATCAATCTCTGCTTGCAGCACTGTCAATACCACAGCTGCAGAGAGACTCATTCTTGAGTTATTTAAAGTCTGATTTTTATTTATTTACCGCTAATAAAACAATTAGCAAATTCACAAAATAAAATATATGTTCGTAATAATATCCCATAACTTCTCAGCATCTAACAAGAGGATGTGGCTTTTTTCCATTTTCATATGACTTTAAATAATAACTTGACTAATAGACAAAACATAAAATTTAGATAGAAAAGATATAAAATAATGTAGGTTCTATTTATGGCTAATTGAATGGTATGACAAAAGGTATAAATTGTTATGAAATATTGCTGTACATTATTTTATAATTCATGACTCATAAAACCACAATGCTCCAGCTCACTCTGAATATGCCCTTACAAACATGCAACACATGTTAATAATGTTGTCTCAATTAGGGCTGCTCCTAAATATCCAGATATATGCTGCTACATCGTGAACAACACGAGAAGTCCGCTTTTATCAAAGAATGAGGACAAACTAATCTTCCTCACTTAAGCTTTCGGTCTGATTATGATTATTAGGTTGATTTGAATGGAAAGAAACTGTTTTTTAGTATGCTGCTGTTATAACTACGCCAACTATGCTACCAACCTTGCCTCATTTTGTTTTGTTCCAAACCACCCCTGCCCCGGGACCAAAGCTCCAGATATTTGCAGGATAGCAGAACCAAAGTTCCAGAGCCCAGAACGTGGTATTCGGGATAGCCCTAGTGTCAAGTGGTGAATGAAACTTTACTGACGTTTCAAGTGGCAAAGCACCCTCTATATTTGTTCAGTGACCTTTATTACTATATGAAGCTATCAGTTTATTTAAATTGTTGGCAAGTGCCCAACCATTTTTAACTAGGTTACATCTAAAAGAGCAAATTAATCATCCAGTTATTGTCTGCCAACTAGAAATTATCATGAATCAGGGCAATTCAATTAAAGCAAAAACTTCTGGTACCACAAAATGGAAATTTTAAAAATGGCAACACAAGGGTTACACACAGATCAGAAAAGCATCCAGACATATATGTGTGATTAGTTATCTATCAAGTATGTATGAGAAGTTACCATCTATCAAAATGCTATGTTACCTGTATGTTAATGTCTGTTTAAGTGTAACAAACACTAACCATGTTTGGCACACTAGTGACAGCAGCTCCTTTGAGCTCACTGGGGAAGGATGGCAAGCTGCTGGCAAGAGCAGCCTTGTTCTGCAGCTGCTGCTGAGGGTTCAGCTGTTGGCCTGGCCCCGCCGCACTCTGACCGTAGGGCTGAGCTCCAAACGGACCCCCATTGCTGCCCAGACCCATCTGGAAAAAACAAAAAGATGATAGAAGAGTTAATACAATGATTTACCTGCATCAGCTTCACAGGCTGACAAAAAAAACAACTTTACAGCCCAGAACTCTGAAAAGGCTCAATTCAGCCTGACTGAAAATTTTAGTACTGATTTAATATGATGAAGAGCTTACTGAGGCATTATAACTCAATGTCCCACCAGTCTTTAACCCTTTACAGAGATGGAATATGTAATATGTTGCTGGCTTCATCGGTGTGTTGAAAGGATGGTTTTCTGTCATTCATAAGTCACTTTTACATTCATGTTTTTCATGGCTTCATTCAGACATAAACACACCCGTGATGAAGAGAGGCACAATATTCAGCAAGTGTGCAGGATTGGACACTATAAGTAACAACGTCTGTACTTATTCATATTGAAAGCAGACACATTCAGACACCATCAGATTACTGGAAAACAGTGCATGCCTGAAAGACTCTTTTTACACCCTATTATGTAGCCAGTGGCTCACATCTGTTTGAAAATGATGTGGCGCCATTAACCAAACTGTTTCCATAAACAAAGACTCAGCACTGTTACTCAACAGCATACGGGCACAATTTACAAAGTTTTAAGTCCAGATATGACGTATTACTATTTACTTTCTGATTCAGCCGCATTTGTCAAAAGCAGCACCACTGTGCCAACAAAGGTTATGCATCCATTTCACTGCCAATTTGTTATTACAAGATCCCCCCCCTGCCAAAGCAGGCACCATCATAGCTGTGCCAGGATGACTATGCCTGGATTGGTGTAAACCAGCACACTGATGCACTGGCACCAAGACAGCTCAGCACGACACCAGCTATTGGCAGGACTTGACCACAGAAACATTTCTAACCTTTTCTCCTCCTCCTGAGGTCTACAGTTGGTAGTGGAGTTTAAACACAGTTAAAACATTACTCACACTGCAGCAAGATGTTCAGGAAGACACCAGATAAATGCTAAGCTCTATTTTGAGGTGTTTCTTCAGTTGATAGGTAATTAGCTGTAACTTCAAAATCCTTAACATCCCGTTGGTTTGTAGAATAAATAAAGTCTAAAAATAAACTTAAGGCACTCAGGAATCTCCCGACAGTCAGACAACAGACAACAAGAGAATATGGTGGTGACTGTATTAATCTATTGCCTAATAAACTGACAACCCAGTTTATATCCATATAATTAGTATGAAAATACCACAGTAAAGAGTTTACCTACATTGCCTAATTTCAATTTCAACCATGACTGTATACATTAAGGTGTGAGGCAACGACAGGAACAAAACCCCTGTTAGTGCAATACTTTACACACTGATCAACATGATGCTGCTGTCTCATTCACAGAGCTGCTGGGAGACCAGACCAGACTACGCCATGCCAAGCCAGGCTGTATCCCCTCGGGTTGTTGACACTGCTCCAACAGACCAGATAAAAAAGACCCAGCTGAGACGACCAGACACTGGCAGCTTTTCAACACAGCTGAGCTGGCTGACACACACAATTGTGCACACACATACGCACACCCCCTCTGCTTCCCTATTCTCATTCAGTCCCCCTGCTCACTGACACACTCCACAAATCGGCAGGCAGGACTGTTGCCAACTATCATCTCACTGCTCTGCTGCCAAGCCAGACTATTCAGGCGAGTTGTCCTCCCTCCTTCTTCCTCATTGCACTAGCCCTCTGTCACTCTAACTAATTAAGTGGTTTACAATACCTGTCTTCTCCTATGTGACTGTAAGGGCAAGTAGACACTGAATAAGCCAAAGAAAGCAAGGGGAGTGTTCATGCATATACAATAACAAAGGAGTGTAGGGTGAGAAGGAGTGACAGCAGCCGCTCACTAATACACATGCTCAGAAAGAGATTTACAACCTGCAATTAACGCACAATAGAGGAAGCCACATACAAAGACTGGGTCTAGTGGTTTTCTCTCTAGAGTTGTTCGTGACATGATAATCACAGGAGACCAGCTGAGCTTACAACACACACACACACACACACACACACCGCCCAAGGCCTCCCGCTGCAAATGCTGACAGTCACCTCACAGATACTTCCACACTCCCTTTTAATCTTTCTTGTGGTTAAAGCATGTGTGCCTACTATATTTGAGAATAAATCTCATCACACATTCACTATCTCTCCGAGTCTGTTCCCAGTGACTTGCAGCATCTGTCTGTGTGTTGAGGTTACGAACCGCTTCAGTGTCTTGGCTCTGACTTACAGCCATTGAAATAGATGGCTTCCTATTTATTTCCTGTGCAACCACATTGGTGGCAAGCTTATGTATAAGCAGCCAATGACATTATGAACTCTCACATACAAACCCAGACACACAAGACTAATCTTAAAAACTGAACAGGTCACAGCAGTGTCAATATTGGCTACCTGCCAAAAGAGAGAGCAAAGCTGTCAGATGTGAAGCGTACATTTCATTTCAGAGCACTGAAAAGGAGTAGAGAGTGAGAAAGACTGCGGAGATGAACTAACAGAGCAACCAGCAGGATGTACAGATCCAAAGGCACACACCAAAAAACATGAACATTTAGTGGTTGTCATCCCACAACTGTGAGAGACAACAAATAGGTTTGTTATAAATTACCTCAAAGGTTTTGGTCTGTTGCTGTGGTGAATGAATCAAGTGAAAGTATGAGTGGTGTAATGATCAGTGAGGAAACAACCAGCTACTATGGGTAAATAATGACATATCACATGTCCATTCACAAATGAATTTCAAAATGTAATTACTGTACAAACACTTCATGCAGCCCTTTCTATTATTTTGAGTGGTGGTCGTGATGGGTGGGGTGCAGCACTGACTGGACAAATCTCAACAACGCACTATGAGTAGCTGGGCTTCAAGCCAGCTGATTGATTGAGCCATTGTTATTGGAGCATAATTTGAGTCAGAGTAAAATCTGTTATAATTTTCCTTTGAGGAATCCATCCATTATCCTCCACTTATCCAGGGTCGGATCAGCTCTACCAAGATACTTGAACTCCTCCACTTGAGGAGAGAGCATTCAAGCTGTAACCCAAAGAGAGCATTCCATCCTTTTCCCAGCTGAGAAACATGGCCTTGGATGTAGTGCTGAGCTGAGTCTCATCTCATGTTATTGTATTAAGTTTTAATATAGTTTCTCGGCCCAAAAAAAACAACCCATACAGATTTCAAATGTAGTCAGTTTGTCCAAATAAATTCTATTTGGAAATTTGCGCTGATGTTTTCAGAGATGCAAGGATTGGATCCGCCTGCCAAGCAGCCAGCCAGCAGCTCACAGCCCTGCTGTAGAGATGTGTAGAGATGTGTGCACAATGTCCAAAAGGAATTTTGGACCAGTGTTCCTAACAGAACTGCTTAGTCTAAGGGCTAGCCATGGTCTAAGGACGTCTAGAGTGAATTCTGGTGCGACTCTTTTGAGGTCTTTCCACAGCATCTCTACTGGGTTGAGGACTGGGCCACTCCAAAAGACAGAATTTGTGTCTGATGATGTTAAACCATCCTGCACATTGAGGTTTAAGGTCACTTTCCTGCTGCGAGCTTCAGCTTGCAGACACAGAGCCTGACCATATCCTATAGGATACCTTGAATCTTAGCTGTGGCCCTCTTCTATGTAGAGTAGCCACAGCACAAAATCATCTCTATTCACAGACAGCATAACTAACTGTAAACTGATGGACATTTAAACTCTGTAACCCTTCTCAGCTACATGCAAATTAACAACTACTGATCACAGGTGTCCTGAGATCTCTTTTTTTGGAAGGCATGGCTCCCATCAGCTGATGATGCTTGTGAATAGCATAATAGCACTGACACTTTATGTGTTAACCCTCTGTTAATGTACGACTTACACTATTTCTGTCAATACATAATTAATTCAACTCTCCATCAATTAGATTTTTTTTCCTGACAGTGTAACTGATCTTATGTTAAGTACAGGCAGCTGTGCCTACCTAGTAAGGGAGTCTCTACTTGCTGTACTTTTAATTAAGAAACACCTGAAATTTGTAGGACCCAAATTCCTTTACAAGGCATTTCATATTGTTGCTAGAAAAAAAAACGTTGGATCTGGTGCAAAATTTTCTGCAACTCAATAGGTCATCTGGTAAAGTGCTGCAAACAAAGTAAATTAATCCACGATTGACATACTAAGCATTCAACTGGGTTTGAAATTTGCGAAATGACAAACAAGATAATTATTCCTGGCTAATTTGTTTGTCTCAAGCATCACAGAGAGAACAGCAAGCAGGCAACACATGTTGGCCAAGAACGCCAACATGCTACACACTGAAAAGCACCATCATCAAGCTGATAAAGTTTGTCTGTCAGCAGTCTGAATCCAGATGGATCAAATTCATTTGTGCCAATGTTAAAATGGTTTCCACCCACATCCCAAGAGACACATTCTATGAATGACAATTAATTATTCAATTCCAGTGATTAGCAGATTCTCTAAAACAACAATGGTGGAAATGGGATTGTGACTCACCTTGTTCATGTTGCCTGCTTGCTGGGCTGCACTGAGGGAGGCGTGAGCTCCCATCTGTTGCCCTCCCTGGGTGAGGGTCTCCGCCAACGCACTTCCTGCCCCTCCTGGTCCTGGTGCAGCTCCCTGCATTGCTGGTCCCTGGTACTGCATGCCTGCCACTCCTGCTCCCCGTCCCCTCCCAGCGCCAGGTCCCATACCACCATTCATCACCTGCCCAGATTGGGGCTGCCCCCCAAGGGCCTGGAGTGCAGCATGGCCCTGACTATTGTTAATCATGGCTTGGTTGAAGCCTGTTGTGTTCAAGCCCATTGTTGCAGCATTACTGTTGTTGTTCTGTCCTCCTACTCCTGTTGGTGTTCCTGCTTTTTGGGCTTGCGGGGATGGGTGGTTGTTGGGGGAGCCCTGGCCAAGGGGGCTCTTCCCCAGGGGTGTTCCCAGCTGAGGCCCCATACTACCAGGCTGAGGGCTAGCTGAGTTCATCCCTGCACCTGTAAGACTGGAGGTGCTGCCTCGAAGGAGCTCTGAGAGTTGCTTGTGCTTGGCGGCTGCATCAGGAACAACACCACTGCCACCACTGCCAAGGCCCGTTGAGTTGCCAACTGGGCCACCAGCTCCAGGTGCTGCTCCACCGTTAGAAGGCATCCCACCCATCATCCCCAGATCCCCTCCATTAGGGATCAACTCATCTGGAAGATCATTCTCTAAATCATCCCAGGACAGAGATCCCAGATCTATAATAGAAGGGAGAGAAACATTTTACTATGTTAATAAGATTTTAGACAAATCACACATTGGAGTATCTTATAAAGTTACATAAATGCATTTCAGCAATCTGACACATGCACTCTTCAAATGATCCTTCATCTCGTAAATATTCACAAACATTCACAATTATGGGATACTAATGAGTCAACTGGTAATACACGGTGAACTACAGAGTGATAAGAGCATCACAACTGTCTTACAAACACAGTTTGACACCGGGAATCCAGCAGCACTTTCAGCGTTTCTGTGAGGTGGTGAAGAAATATTTCTGAAACACCATCCAGAGGTGTGAGCATGATGCTGAGAGCGAGTCCATGATTTGCTTGAGTTGAAGTGATTAAAACAGCAAGAAGTGTGTTTGAGCTGTCCTAGACCATGACACCAATTAGTGGAAACAAAAAGGTCTTGCATACTTACTATCTAGTGGGGTATCACTGTTTGTATTTAGTGCGTCTATGGAGTAAGACAGATAGAATACAGCACTACATTCACTACTGCACTAGTGTCAAATTACTGAAGTGTGTGTGCTGCATGGAACTGAGGAAGGCTGGACACATGGATTTCAATGTGATAATAGACATCACAATAAAATATGTTTACAGTGTTATCTTCATGACATGCCAGACTGTCAACACAACACTGTAATAAAAGCACCTGCAATCAGTCATAATTGTTGCACTGAGTAACAGTAAATCAACTGTGAATCCTTTTAGGTTTTAAGGTTTTGCATACTTAGGGTATCATGTATGTGCAGGATGGAAAGAAAAAAAATACTTTAAGGATTTGCCAATGTTTACATAACCTGCAACAGGAATAAAAAAGATTCGTTCTTTCTACGATTTGTTAGTTTTGGACATTTTTGGACAATTTTACAGTGTAAAACAACACATTGTTATTTTAAAATAAAGGCAACACGAGTAAAGAAATCAGTATGATCAGCATGCATCCTTGTTTCTGCCAGTACCATGGATCACAAATGCAGTAATTTACTGCAGCTGTACAAATGAGGAAAGTGAGAGCTGAGAAATGACACTTTATCCAAGACATATCCTAATTATATTAAAGTTTATAATTTTATCAGTGAACAGGGCCTTGGCGTTAATAAATAAGAATGGGAAAGGACTGAACAGGAGAGAGCAGTCCCCCTTCCATCTGCTGCTGCTGGACGTCTTCATTGAGATTCAGTCAGGATCCTGCCTTTAGTGAGGGCACTTGGCCTCCGCACTTCCCTGAGTAAACACAGCCTTACAGATTTGCCATGCTAGCCTGCTGTCTGTTCCTGGCATCAGGCAAGCAGGTGCTCCATGTGGAGGAAGCTTGTTTAAGGCTGAAGGGAACATCTGTCTTTTCCCTCACACGCTCCTCTCAGCCCCTCCTCTCTAACGAGCAGCCACATGGAGACTCTCAGAGCAGCAGCATTCACTCTGAGCACATGTGCTCAGGCCTGAGCTCTGTATTCATTTCTCAATGGACACACACAAACACACACACACTGTGTGACCTTGCCCCCAGGCTCCTTGGCTTGAAACCAAAAATGCAAAGCAATGTTTTGGTTAGGTAGTGCCACATGCAGTCAGGGAAGCCCCAGCCATGGGAGGATGGGAGACAGAAATAGAGTACTGAATTTCCACCTAACCCCACTTTCATTTGCTTCTTTTTACTCTTTCCTTCTTATGTTCTCTTATGCAATTATTCACGTTCCTTGTGAATAATTGGATGAATGACTGTCGCAATGTTTTTTTTTCTGCTAAATCCTCTGTGGCCACGTTCTAGGTGGCTATAAATACCTGTAAAAGCAGGCCCAGCTGTGGTCCAGACGGGGACTGTCTGTCATCTTGCCCCAAGGCCAAATGTCTGGCCTTAGAGGGACAGGTGCTGCATGGTTGCTGGCAAACTTTCACTTGCTGTTCGGTATCACAGCACACAGAGCACGAAAGCCACTTAGCACAGAGATAGGGAAATCTATCCTCTACTTTTTCAATGATACTTTAACATTGAATGAAGTGGGTAATAACACTGGAGAAGGTATGACTGAAAGAAATATAAAATTGGAAAGACTGTGAGGATGACCTGATGAAAAGATATAGCTGTATTGAATAAATTTTTACTGAATCACTGAGGACTTAAACAGAATTAGTCAATGCTACTTGAATAAGAAGTTAGCAAACACAAATCAGGTTACAGTGACTTGCCATATGCAAACCACAACCACTCTGTTTACATTTCAGTTAGCAAGCCTATGCCAAATCCAAACCATAAAACATGCAATATTAATGACAGTCGGCTGAGTTTAAAGTAGTATCTCAATTAAAAATCAGATACGTCTTGTATGATACTGACACAGTGACTTGGAAGGACACATGAACTACTGAAAGCAAAATCAATGCAATACTGTTTTTTTAAGCAAAATTATTGCTCTGGAATAATTTTCATTCAACAGAAATATCCTAAATGGAAATCACCTGGGGAATGCAACAAGTGGCAGATAAATTGAGCCAGATTTGTCTATATTTATACTAGCCATGGCTCGAATGGCTAGCCAGGGCGACCATTTCACTCCCAAATGTGAATAAATTAGAGCAAGTGAATGTAAAAACTGGTCGCATTGGTGCAAGTGACTCAACCGGGTACATTTTAATTGGCACTTGAATAGAGCAGTGAATGAGATTAGCAGAAACCAAAATATGGTGACGGTGTACGGTGCAGTCTCTCCTCTAAGTTTGCTCTGTGTGGACTGAGGGCGGTGTCAGCAGACAGCAAGCAGGAGAGACAAAGCTCAGGTGAGGTGAGACCTTAAAGGCTGATTAAAGTTGACAACATCTACTGTATATTTGTCTCTGTATGTGCAATAAAAGCTCCACAAGGAAAAATCCAATAAAAGTAAACAAGCATCAACTTGCAGAAAAACAGTAACAATCACTCTGCCCATAGTCTCCCATCCGCTGTCGCTATGTGTTCACCTAAGAAAGCTTGTTTGCTAATTGCTAATAGCAAAAGCTTACTGTACATTACGTATTATGCTACTGTTGAGTCCAATATGCTACATGTCTTAAAGCTCAGCAAGTTCTCGTGGACGCTTAAAGAGAAAGAACCCCCATACCACCACCAGGAATAGACTACCTGGAGTGAAGGCCAGGAGCATTATAATCACAGAATCACATCAGCAGTAGATAATAAGCGGTAGATTAGTAAGTAATAATGACTGATTTCTATATTCTTCATGCTTTAAAAACTTCAGACAGTGATAAATGTCAGCACTGTTAGCCTTTACATTTAAGTCAAGTTTGATACTGAATCTGTGTTGTGACTTTGCTATTGCATATATTCATTTCTGAATGTTCACTCAGTCGTCAGTTATTAGTGACACCTACAGCTAAAACTCAGTCTAATTCATCAGTACTAGAATAAATCTTCCTACATGAAGGTGATAATGTTCAGTTTTGATTGAAGCTGTTTTGAAGGTGTTAAGATCCAGCTGTTGAAATGTACTGGGTTATACAAAAGATGTGTTTCTGTAGGCTATTTGTCCTAGTTAGTGTAACGCAACACAATTTGACTTTCACAATTCAAAGACGTAAGAAATATTTGTGGCTACTTTAAAAATAATTTGATTTAAAAGATAGTGTTGTGAAAAAGTAATTGCCCCCTTCCTAATTTTTTATTTTTTGCATATGTGTCACACTTAAATGATTCAGATCATCGAACAAATTTTAATATTACTCAAAGATAACCCAAATAACTACAAAATGCAGTTTTAAATTATTATTTAATTTCAAGGGAAATAAGCTGACATCTGGCGTAAAACTAACACAACTAAGGTGTGAAAACACGCCAAGACTTTTGCTCAGTACTCTATATCAGCATAAACACAGGAAGTATGGGTGCTGCAGCATTTCAGCCCCTCTGTCATGTGAGCCAACATAGCTTATTTTGCTAGTTTGTGCTCTGTGCTTGAAATGAGTTATTACTGCATTAATAATTTTACCACGGACATGTTCTGCACCACTGTCAAAACAGGGGAGGGGGGGAGCCAACACTTGCCAACACTCTGGTTTATCACCTCAACCACAAAGCATTTAGCAATGAACACAGAGGGCTGAACTAAAGCTATAAGAGTTTCTATGGTCTGTTGTGTCAGCAAGACACAATACAGGCTTGTGATACCATTAGACAATTCTATTGTATTCATATAGCCCCAAATCACAACAAAATCATCTCAGGGCACTTTACATTGTAAGGCGGGGGGGGAAATAAATTTTCTGAAAGGGCCACATTAGACACTGGACCTGTTGTGAAGGGCCGGACCAATAGGATTAAATCAATTCTGCTCAATATGAATTATATCCTTTTATAAAAAGCAGTCAGCTGTATGGTTTTGATAGCCCTACTAATCAGCAGCTTGGAAAATGCAGAGCAGGCATAGTAAAAATGGGAACATTATCAATATTCAATCATTAGGAACATTCCTGAAAATGCACATTTTTCCAGTATTTCAAAAATAGCATCAAATTAGCTATATACAAAATAAGAGCACTGGTATTTGTTTGTAGTTATTTTTTCCTCAGTGAGTTCAATCTAGTCTGGATTGGGCTTGAACAAGTGGTGTGAAGTCAGGCTGAATGTCTCAGGTGGATATGCGAATGACAGCTGACAGATGATCATCAGTAAGAGACGGTCTGTATCTGGATTTGTTAAAGTTCATCACCGAGAATGTAGATCCAAAGAGAACCAACATCTTTTGAGCGCGCCTCCTCATCTGCACGTTTAGCCTTGTAGTGGCGATTCAAATTGTAATCCTTAAACATAGCGCTCTGTTCTCCACAAACTAAGCACACGGCTTTACCTTTAATTTCAGTAAATAAATACTTACCATGTCTAGTTAAACACTCTACATTCTGCGTCAATCTTTCTTTTTTACCATGTCCTGGCATCTTACAGTGATAGTAACTAACTAACATCGATAAACATCAGTGTACATGGTGACTGTGAATGAACTAGCACGCACAAGCGAACATACTTAAACAGCAAGTAACTTAAACAAGTAGAAGTTGCCTTCAAAATAAAAGTATTGTATTTGTACTGCGTGTATGATGAAGGTTACACTCTTTCCTTTCTCTTTCTTTCTCATTCCAGTTTGATTCCTGGTTTTCCATTAACCATAGGTGGGCTGGTCAGGGACAGCAACTGGGCTGTAAAATCCCCAGGTCTGTTGTAAGGTTGCGCTATTTCGCACATATAGCAACATTTTATTGGTAAAGGGTGGGTGACCATAGCTCAGTTGGTAGGGCAGTCATCTACAAACCCAGGGGGTTAGTGGTTCGAATCCCAGTCACCATTGCTATGAACATGATAAAGTGAAAAGCTGTAATGAACCAGTTAATCTACCTCAGTATTAATATTTTATTGCCAGTAAAAAAAAACTACTGTTAAGACCATCAATGTAGTAAAGTATCTGACAGAGAAAGAGTATTAAAGCAGCAGAACTGATAATCTCACCCATCCCTAGTACTAACACTCCCAGGACTGCTGACGAAACATTTAGCTACAACATATTATGACGATTAAAATAATTTGTCAGTGAAACCTCTTTAGATGAACACTAATGCCTGCTATATCTTGTCCTCCTATTACTTATGCTGAGGATTTGACATAGAACATAACCTGGTTATTCACGTATCTGTATTATTATAACATACGAAATCAAGTGTTTCTGACTCTGCTTTAAACAATATAACTTCTATAATGAGAACCTGGATCATTGCCCCTAAAAATAAATGTAGGTACAGAATCCTGCTTGCACAGTTTTGGTCTTGCCTCCTTTCTGATAGAAAGTGTAGTACTGAGTGAAATCACATGGACTTACACAGAACTATGAATATCCTCTGTGTAACTCCAGACAAGGACACAACAATATCATGTTGATGAAGTGACACAAAACCCTTCATAGATTTTGCTGCCTTAGTTACGTTATAAAGCAAAGATGCAAATTTTGTCACATCACTGAATCCAGTTGCTCAAGCTCAATAAAGTTTAATGAACATTTTTCACAAAACAATCTACAGGAAGTGGAGGAGAGGACGGTGTCTGTCAGTGTGGATCGGTTGTAATAGGAAGGCTTCAACAGCCTCTTTTATCTCTAACACCAACAAATAAACCATCATTATAAGAAACAGCACACACTTAACAACTGTGCAGATGCTTATGAATGTGATTGGTTTGTGATGACTGGTCGGACCTAGATGTTTCCATGTTCAGTGCGTGCTGCGAGTCGGCAGAAAAAATTCTTAAGTGTGTGCTGTGTAAAAATTCCAGTGTTTAGTCTTAATAACTAGGGATGCACTGATTCTTGATTTCCGTTTTTTTTTTTTTTTAATGGTCAGACCTGCCAATTCTGATTTTGTCTAATTCTGATTTGCATTTTTTCTAAGAACTATAACTGAAAGCTTACACAAACATTGTTGTAGCTTTTCTTTAATGAATCATTTAATTATAATTAAAAAAATAAACTATTAAATAATTTTTCCTTCTCCATCTTTCTCTTACTCTCAAAATGGAAGTGCTCCAAGTTACTTGACAAACTTTGAAGTAAAAATGAGGTGCAGTATTTGTACTTTTCCAAATGTAAACAGGTACGAGACATAATAGAAACAGAAGAATACAACTAGACACCATATGGTTGTTCCTCCACACCTTGTATTGGCCTTGTAGCTGTAGATGTCCACACTAACATGTGTGTGTGTGTGGCTGTGACATTACTATCCGTTTCTGCAGCTTTTTTTTTTATAAAGGAGAGAGTGTCGCACTACGTCCTGCTTCAATGTACCGCTCACCTCAAGAGTCTGAATCATGGCTAAGCCCAACACAGAATGACTGAGCAGGTGAGTGAAGCAGCTTTAAGCCTTTAAGTGTGAACAGTCTAGTCTTTGACTCGTATTTTAAGCATTTTAACAGACCTCTACAGCTTTTGCCATCATATATCCAGTAGAGTAGACAAAGGATCATAAATGAATGAGGACCAGTCTCAATCCTGATTCCTGATGCTTACAGACTCAGGACATCCCTGCTGCCACCTTTAAGCCATATTCTCACAGATCATGTTTTAACACGGACCACTATGTTAAAGACAACACAGGAGTCTGCAAAATCATTTTCCACTAAGACAATAAAATATGATATAAGAAGTCCAGTTGAAGTCTGAGACAAAGTCTGTGTTTAAAAAGCTTAGAAATTGTCAAAATACAGCACAGTAGTTTGTAAAACTCGCAGAAAGGATTTTATTACTCTCAACACTTATCTTTGGTCGTAACCATCTTGAGGTAAGCGGCATGTAGCTCATTTGGTAGCGCGCCTACGTGCCTCAGGGTGAGTGGTTCAATTCCTGGTCCCTCCAGTCGAGGTGTCCTTGTAAAAGACACTGAAACCTTGTAGTAGCGCCTACATGTACTGTCTGTCAGCTGTCCAACAACAATATCGCCAAGGAAATCAATAAAGTATGTTGTTATTATTATTTTTATTAAACAGAAATACAATGTTCATATTACAAATTATCCCCCACTAATGTGGATGAACTGGCATGTAGGTGATTGGTCAGTGAAGTACCTTGCCAAGTTAAGAATAAAATAAAATTGTGTACATACATGTAGATAACAGTATTTTTTTAATTAATTTTAACTACTTTTCTGATTCCTGTGGGGAAATTCAGGACACTGAAGGTGAAGGTATAGATGCCATATTTTCAGGCACTGGTACAACTTGTGGTCTAACATCTTGCTCAAGGATACTTCCAACATGACCAGGGGATCAAACCACCAAACCCTGCAATTAGGGGACAACATGTTCTCCCTTCTGAGTCACATCACTCCTGTTTATAATGTATACCAATCTAAAACCCATGTAGTCTAACACAACAGTTCTGCTACAAATTCTCCCTTCATGAAGATGAAAATGTTCAATTGATTCCAACTGTTGGAGAAAAATTAACTTTGTAATCGCAAATCATACTTTCTAGATCTGTGGGGCATAAATTTCATTAACAAACCTTGACCATGAGGCTCAAAGTGAATGACCATGCACCTATGATGACACTCAGTGTGGTATAAATTTGACTTAAGTGGCATGGCTCTATTGTGAAAAAATGTAACTTGCTTCAGGAGGTAAATATGAAGCTTTATTTAGTTTCATTTGTTTAACTGACCTAACTGATTCTAAATGTGAATATTATATTTTAAATAGTGTTTTGAATGTTATATGTTCCATGATGAGTTTCAGAAAATAATAATTTTTAGTAAAAACAGAACTGATAAAGGTATCAGTCAGAATGCATAAGAGAGAAAGAAAACACCTGATAAATTCCTGACCACAACCATCACTAGCATTCACACTTATTGTTTTATAACATGGGCAAAAAAGACGAGTGACGAGCAGTATTTAAAAATTACCAATTGGCCGATGCTGCAAAGTAAACCAGCTAGAAAAGGAGACATTGTCATATGCACTTTCATCTGCGGGGGGGGGGGGG
>JAUMHL010000001.1:18829303-18839730 GCA_032362345.1 Sandelia bainsii
CCCCCCCCCCCCCCCCCCCCCCGTCAGCTATGCTGCCCCGCCCCCCCCTTTTCACAGGGTTTTTCTGGTTGCCCATAGGCAAAAGCATAAATGGCTCCATTAGCAGCTGCGTCATGAGCTTACTGTCTGCCTGCTGGGCACTAAAGGTGCCATTTGTGTAGTAAGTGAACATTTGGGTGTTTGGTGATGGGGGTATGCACTGACACATAGCATTGACCCAAGATCTCAGCAAGGCATGCATCAGATACTCAGGTTACATTTTAACACACTTGTGGCTTTGATCAACATAAATACAAACCACTGGGTATGCTTGGACTCAAACTACCATCACGCAACTTCTGTGAAGAGAAAGAGGACTTAACAAGAACCACTGACCCAACATGAAATAAGTCACTGCAATGTCAAGGAACCTTAATAACACCTATGTCAAATCTATATGCATACCCCCTGCTGTTTTGTCCACTAAGCCAAAGGATGCTGCCGGGTGACAGATGGCCTGGACAGGCAGACAGGGGGCACGTGTTTGTGCTCTGTCACAACAATAAAAAAACGAACCTCTGCAAACTCACACAAAACTTGACTACATAAAAGCATCACAAGTACACCTACACTGCAAGTATATAAGCTCTATGACACACATTAAGTGTGCAAAATCCAAACATCCCCACAAACATGTTGTACATCAAAATTTCCCTTTGGGCATCAACAAAGTATCTATCTATCTATCTATCTATCACACGACAAAACTGGACATGCAACTCAAACAAGCCTCTACTGCAAATGGTAAAGGCCAAATGTCAGGGCTGAGGGGTGCAGCTCACAAAGCTCCAGGCATGACACTCTTCAAAGAGTGAAAGTCAACTCTTTATCTGCAGTAATTTACGGCTGACAATGTGTTTCCCAGTTCTGTCCCACAGGGTCCATTAAGTCTCAATAGTAACTGGCAAAAACTATAAGGAGGCAGAGCAATGATTGATCACAGCAGACATGTGGTGCCTCTGCCATGGGTGATGGCCGTAATTCATTGTGTTGCAAGGCAGTCAAACTTATTTTTCTTGCAGACTAGACAAAGTTAAACTCAATAAAGAACACATGTCATTTGATAAAATTAAGAAAATAACTTGTTTAGCTACAAATAAAAATATCTTACATATGAGACTGCTGTAGAACCCCTGTTGACAATGTGCAGCTGGGGCTCTACATCACAACAGCATTATGACTCCAAAACATACCTTAATTTGTAACATTTTTCTTGAAAATCCACATCTAAAAAGTGAGGCTGCAGACTACTCTTTCAGATACAACAGATGGACTAAGTACCTGTGCATTTCCCAGAGTTCCATTCAAGATGCATAAAACAAATTTTGACATATAAGAGTCAGATAATGTTGGTTTTTCAGTTTGAGTCTGAAAACCACTAATGTGTAAATTTATTTATATCTCCCGAGAATGTTCAACACTGTTTATTTATATAGTGGATACTTTGCTTGGGTTTGGAGCTTTTTTGTTGTGAATGGCTGCCTACATTCAGAAGAGACCAGCTCACACTCCATCATCCAGTAGGCAGGGAAAATGCAAAACAATGGGTTACAAGAGGTCAAAAGTTAAGTCTCTGTGAGATGTGTAATTTCAATTCCTATCAAAAACACTGATGCACGTTTGACCGAAGCTTATATTATAGTTTGTAACTGCCTTAATTTGGTAAGGTTAAGTATGTCTGCCCTTGTAAATCAATCCCAGTGGTGTCTTGGAATCCTAGCCTAAACAAGTTGTCTACTGGCTAATGTTACATGTTTTGCTGCTGCAGAGGAAATAAATTCCTAACAACCACTTTAACTCAGAAATGGATCAGAGTCATCTGTCAGTGCGCCAAGAAATACAGCCTAACACAATATGATATTAGGTAATGACAAGCCTCAAGGGTGTTAAAAAAAACGTATAGAAAATCAGAAAATCTTTGTTTTGTCTCAAGCCAGACACTTTAGGGAGACCGACATTTTCTATACATGAGTGATCTCATTTAGGTATTGCATTTGTATTCAATTACTTGTTTATTGAAATTCAACAATACATGTAAAAGATCTTCTACATATTATGAATGCATACCTAGATCAATTTCTAACGTATTTATGCTGAAATCTTGTTCCATATAATCAAACATGAATGTGTCTACAGCCAAATTGGCTGGCAGCATATGCCCACTTCAGGTCTTGGCTGCTAACGAGACGATGGAGATTTTGTCTCAGCTAATTCTCATTTTTAAACTTGCTTTCTGAATAAAGGACCAGTATCAAACACAGTTTCCTAATAACGCTTTTTAGTAACATATTACACAGTTCTGACCACTGAACACAATAAATAATATATAGTTTACCTTCACATGAATCAAACCACTTTAGAGGGGTCAATTTTATTAATATATTAGACAGAAATGTCTGATGTACTGTATGCTATGACTTGAAGTGCCATCTGATTTTAACTGGATGTAATTTTGTAGTTAACTTTGCAATGAGTACATCAGATAATCAGAGTATAAGACTTTCCAGTTTCCGCCATGCCATCATTACCTACTGTAATGCATCCCAGCATACCATGAAGGACACAAGTCATGCCATACTTGATCTTATCTGAAATTATCTCTTAACATTACAACTTCTTACAAAGGGCTGGTTAATGTAAGCTTTCAGCAGCAATCACATGTTAGAAATGCTCCTTGCTAACACATACACATACTCAGTTGCCAGCGGGGCATGCCTTGTTAAAACTTAACCAGTCTAATGCAACAGGGCTGCAAGAAATCCAACTTTCAACACACCACTAAGGTTTAATGTTTAGAGAGGAGCTGCTTTAGTTGTATGGTCATTTGTAGTGGTGCTGGACAGAGCTTACTCTTCACATGGTGGTAGATTTAGTTGCAAGACTGTTATTGTAACTGCATTAACTCAAGTACCTGCAGCTATTAACTACGTCTAAATGTGCATGATCGCTCTCCGCATTAACACCAGAGAACCATACACAGTACATGTACAGTAAACACCACCAGCCAACAGCTCAGCACACCTAGACGACTAGCTAACTTTAAACTAGGCCTGGTCAGTGGATTCAGGGAGGGACATGTTAAGTGTAAATCTAAATTATAGTTTTGTTTACGTGTGCAGACAGAGTTGAGGCCTTTACCTTGTCCATCAGACGCCGACAGGGCAGGTGAATTCAGCTTCGGCCGCTTAGAGCTGGGAGGCCCGACGTCCAGCAGGTTTTCAGCCATAGTTGTTATCTTGTCCGGCTGGTTACTTTAGTTGATAACTCTGATTACTTAATGACTGGGAAGTTGTTCTATCAACCCGAACTTTCCCGGTTAGCACATTAGCAAGCTGGCAGCCAGCTAACGTTAGCTAACTGGCTAATAGCTAGCTAATTGCCTGCTACCAGCTAAGTTAACTGTTAGCGTTAGCTACTCCTTGCTGTGAGTCAGTGTCTTTTAAAAGAGATGCAATAGCGCCCCGCTTCGCCACCGCCATTCACCCCATGATAATCCAACACCCAACACCCACATTATTATCGTTAAATATCCCAAAATAAAATATTCCCCATGTAAAAATCCAACTTCAAAATGACAATCCTATAAAATCAGGTGGATTTCTGCATTCCGGGGGGAAAGTCGTAATTTCTACATGGGCAAAGTACCCATTTTGCGTGACGTCAAATTTCTTCATGCAAAAATCGCGCGAAGCTCCACAAAAACGCACAATTGCATAAAAATGCGGTATTTTTGTAAATCACTTCGAAAGTCACGGTCTGGTCTCCGCTTGCCCACGGTAAACAATGCTGCTCCCGAACGGCGACAGGGGCTGAATCGCCGCACTCTGAAGGGGAAATCAGATATACGGAGCTTTTCTGCCCGACGACCACCGATCCAATTCCCGTTTTTTCGCACAAAATGTCTCCGAGGCGATGTTAAGATTTCGTTTTCGGGGAATGGACGCTGTCATAGCGCGGTAAGGATGCTCGATTTGTATGTAAAAACCAGTGTTGGACCGAAATCCTAATTCCGAGCCACAACAAGATGGCGGCTGTTGATTCCTTCGATACAAAAAAGTTTTTTTTCCTTTTCCAGATCGGCTGTGGAGGGGGAGGGGCCGCGCAATCACGCCCTACGTGAAAACACCGCTCCTGTCCGCCACTGGGGGCGCTACAGCACCGCCACACAGGTAACTAATTTATAAATTATTATTATACATTTTACAATTCATTATTCATCGTACATTACAGTTTAATTATATATACATCTATAAAAAATAGCAACACAAATAAATAAAAAATGTTAAATCAAACATGAAAAATATAAATCTGCATGTAGCATATGTTGCACTGTATTTTATATTTTTTTAAATAGTTAAATCATCATAATATTACATTTTAAATTACCGTTACTGCGCACGTTTGAACACGATATGTAATGTAAAACTAACAACAAAATATTCCTGAATAATCTGATCTGTGTTATTTTTTTATTTTTAATTTTATGTTCTGTTACTTTGCTGCTAGCAGTGAATAACTACAGATACTTTAGTTAGCGTTAGCTGGCAAACCAAAAAGTCGTGGATATTGGTAAGGCTACATAAAATTTGGGCAACTCACAATATGCATTTAGCTAGTTTCCAGACCTCTGAACTGCTGTTTTCATCCAATTATTTTTTTCTTACACAAACCCATCTTCACTTTATATTTCACAGTGAACTCAACTATTTTCTGCTTTGAGATTTATTTTTCTCATACTGAAAAAAAAGAGTAATAACATCATATCACTCACACTTACTCAAATAGACACACACTGAATCAATTTGATGTGTCTCTTTTCATTGTTTTCCGGCAAAATCTGACACATGCACATGTATAAAAAAAATCATATGTGACATAAAATAACTGGATATGTACAAACATTGAGTGCTTTGTGCAAATGTGTACAGATTATGATCATGTGTTGATAAATGATACATGGGTAATGTGCACAAAACATACATAATACACCTCATTCATGAACATAAAACAAATACAAAAAGATTTTAAATCAAACAAGTCTAATTTCTGTCCCAGTGTAATTAAAAACACATATGGGTTGAATTTACAAGAAAATTTATAATGAAAAGATGTAGAGCTGTCTCCATTTAAATGGCAATGCTAATTTGCCCTGATGATTTTAACAAGTGCTTATAAGACAATGTTCCTTTGTGCCTTTCCCTTTTTTTCTGTCACGGAGCAGAATCACATTGCTCTGTGCACTCAGGAATTCTAGGGGCACTTCTTACCCTCTGCTAAAATAAAACACATATTGTCATACACATATCATCTATCAATACACTGTCAGCAAAGGACAAAACCTAAATACCTTTAACTGAGCAAAGCTTAGTGATTTGAGAAATCCTGCATGTTGGCAATACATGCCTAATGTTCAACACAAATATAAAGACAATGATACTGAAATTAAATAAAAAGATTACGGTGCAGAATGAAACCAAAAAATGTAGTGTGTCTCGCAAAAAAGAAAAAAAAATCTCATTCATTCCCATGCAAACAAGACCACACACACATATATCTCTACCCCAAATGTATCACAGATCACAAAGCCAGCAGGGTTCACTTGAATATTTTATTTAAACGCGTGTACAGATGTGAACTATTAGAGAGGCGGTGTGCATCAAATCGTCTATGGGTGCTTTCTGTGCTTGCAAGGGCTACAGCAACATGTCCTGAAAATCACAGAGGATGTGATTATCTAACAACGTAAGGCAGGAGTGTAATTTGGAAAATGTGAGGAAGGAAAATCTGAACTTTCCTTTCACGACTGACACCTGATATTCTCATGTTTCCACACCTTTGAGTGCTACGGTTTATTAGGTTTGGCAATCATGTGCCCCTTAGAAAATATTTTAAAAGTAATGTTAATCTTAGCTATTTTTGTGTCTCACTATAGAGCAGCAGCTTCTTTGGATTCTCAGTTTTTTTACTTATTCAAATAATGCTACTGCTAGTCTTGTCATGATTATTTGATACAAACAGTCACTGCTCATACAAACTGGTAAGACATACTCCTAATTCAAGAGGCACTGCTTGTGTATGTTTGTGGAGTGCACAATGGCGGAGGTAAATAAAGATGCTTTTTTATGCTACAAATGTAGATGGCCACACAGAGATGTAAGAGAAACCATACTCATGTCATGTTTGTATCTACATGTGCAGACACAGCTTCTCAAGGCAAAATTTGTTGCCAAATATTAATCTGTCTCTAAAGGATGTGGCAACATCTGTATGCACATTTCAAATGTCATGGTTTACTTTTCTCCATTTCAGAGGCAGCTACAGCACAATAACAGTTAAACAGTGGCCAATGTAGTTGACTGGTTTCCTTTCTAACTATAGTACAGTGATCTTCTCTGTTCTCATTAACTTGGAGTATATCTTAAGTCACACACATACACACACTCACATAGTGGGGGGGACAAGTGATTTCAAAGACAAAGCATGAAGTGAGTGAAGAGCAAAGAGAACTACAGAGGTGCCAACTATTCCATGGGAGCACCAACACACTATTCTATGTGACCAGTTAATGAAAGAATGACCTGGAAAAGAGAACAAAAACTCTAATGGAATTTGTCGTAAAAATAAAGCAGCACAACAAGCATAATTTCCTCAAACATACAATCACAATCTATCCTCAAGAAAACAGCATGATAAAAAAAACTCTGAAAAGCAAAATACAGTCATACTTTTAGGCACCACAAAATCAGCTAGTTTAGGTTGCACTGCACCTATAGATCACTCAATTAAAGTGGCACAATTTAAGTTTATTGATACAGTAGAGGCTCCCCTCAGTGAAGAGGCTGTGACAGGATCAGAGTTAAAACTCTCAACCCTGCAACAGCAAATCACACAGCTAAAGGCAGACAATACTTAATTACTGAAGAAATCTCTAATGGTGGACTCACTCTTTTTATTCTGGCTATAAAGGCAACAAATGTTGCTGAATTTGAATTTGAGGTTTTACACACAGTGCTGTAGTAACTGTAGCTGATCTGTGCTTTGACATTAACATCCATATGGACTTATCTTCTCTTAAGAACTACACAGTGATTGTCCCTCACAGTCCCACTTAAAGGGATACTCCACCCAAAATCTTTTGAGTATGAAAACTCACCCCCTTGTGCTCTAAAGCATAAGTCTAGTGATATTCTTTATTTTTTGTATTGTGCGTTTAATTCCATGGAAAGCCGACAATGAAATGATCCTACAAACGAGTACTATCTGCATTGTTGTTCAAATAAAAACACATTAGTGAGCTAGACTGTAACATTGGCTGACATGTTCCTTCATTACGATGAACTCTGGCACTGTAGTTTACTTTGAGTTAGTCCCATGAGCTGAAACATCCTTGTCATGCATAGCAGGAAAACAGCTGTTGTCAGCCTTATCCCCTAAAGGTGGTGTAAAAAAAGTTTTACTGTTCTTTTTTTATGTAGCACCAATGGAGTAGTTCTGACCCAGTGAAAAGCCAGACTGGGTAATGCAAGACTGAGAGTGAAGCACAGTGGATTGTGGTACAGATTTTTAAGAGGTTTCTATGGAATCCAATTTAACAAACATCCATTCAAGGCGATCACATTCTCCATATGCATTTCCAGGAGAAAACTACATTTTTACAGCCACCTGTTTGGGTCTACAGCAGATGGGTCTTTCATACTCAAAAGACAAATACTGTGTAGAGTATCAGTGTATTTAAAGTGCCTTTCTGCTTTTGTGATTATTTCATTTTTGAAAACCACCCTTTGTTCCAAGCCTATATTCCCTTATCTGATCTGTTTTTGTGCTTTTGCTTGTACTTGTTGTGAAAGACAAGACCTTTGTTTAAACTCTTAAAAGCTTTCTCACGGTAATAATTACCAAATACAAGTGGTTGAGAAAACACTGTGCAAAACCTGTGCTTTAATGGCCATTGAGCTGCTACATTAAATAAAATGTGTGCAGCCTGCTTTGTAGCATGTCCCATTTTACTGAGACTCTAGCACAAATGAATACTGTATTAAGCTCTCATGTCAAAGCAGAATACATAAATTAACACTGCGTCATGTCGTTCCCTCATTCTACCCATAGTTCCCTGCTCAGCCCATCATGCTACACTGGCACTTATATATATTCTAAAATGATTTCCCCATAAGAAAGGTCAAAACTTTGATCAAGTTGAAACAAATGATATGGCACAACAATAATGATTTTAAGAAATACTTGCATTGAAAATAAAAGCATGAAGTAAGAAACCACAGCATGTTCCGTAGTCTAAGATTATTAAAACTTTGTTCAGTATTCATATTTCTTCGTTCAATGATCTAGTCCTGAAGGCACTTAATACCAAAAATGAATAAGAAAAAACATCAACAACAATACCAACAACTCTTCCTTTCCTTCTTAACCCCTTTCAGCATTGTCGCTGTTATAAGCTGCTGTGCTCAACACAGGTCTAACCCACCCCACAACCCAGGCATCATTCCCATGAAATACTTTACAGCCAATGTTTGTGTTGGAGTGAAACTCCCTTTTCTTCATCCATGCCGAAGACACTTGCCTATAGAAAGAGACATCCAGCCGACATCTGCAATCAGTCCTGTAGAGGCAGGGGACAGAAGATAAGGGGAGGGGAGGGATCAGAGACGAGCATAAAACTCCTCACTGAGTTTTGTTTGCTCGCTGGCCTCTTCCTCTTCTTCCTCCTCTTCTTCAAGTGCAAGTGGAGCAGACTGCACCTGGGAGGGCACTTGTGCAGCACTAGGTTGTCGGCCTAGTTCAGAACATGGAGGAGTGTTAATGTCTGAGGCAGGGGGCTGCCCATGAAGGAGTGAAGCGTCCCTATATCCTTCCTCCTTCACCTCTGTAGACTTAGCTGCGACAGGCTCATGCTCTGCACCACTTTGGAGTTGAGGAGGGAGTGTGAAAAGAGAGGAGGAAGGAGGAGTGGAGGAAGAGGAGGAAGGAAGAGCTGCTGACTGTGCAACAGATTGTGATATTTTATTAGTCGTTGATGCCACAACGACCTGCTCCTTGTGATCTTGACATATACTTTCCCCACTTTTGGTGTACAGAAAGGTCCTCATTTGACCTTTGCCCTTTACATTCACAGTACCTCTATAGTCAAACTCTAAACCCATGGCACTCAGTACAGCGTGGCTCTCCTCGCTCACCTGCACCCGACACTCCACACCGGTGGAGTCCATGCGACTAGCAATGTTTACCGTGTCTCCCCAGATGTCATAGAGCAGCTTAGTGGTGCCGATCACACCTGCAGTCAGCGGCCCATGGTTAAATCCAATACGAAGCTTGAAACCAAAACCTAGCATGTTCTTGTTGAAGTCGTCCAGGACCCCCATCATCTCCAGGGCAAAGTTGAAAAGTGCCCGCAAGTGAGCGTGCGGAGAGTCATCATCATTCTCAGCCAATTGCTGGACATTCAGTCCCGACGCTGCCATATAGGTGGCACCGATTGTCTTGATTTTTTCCACACTGTTGAATTCAGATTTGCGAAGGAGCTCATCAAAGTCTCCAATTAGCTCATTAAGAACACGGTAGCACTCTTTTCCACCCTCATAGCTTTCTTCATAGAACTCACTGAAGTTTACAATACTGGCAAAGATCACACCCACACTGTCGTGATTCTTTGAGTAGCTCTGGGTAACCTGAGGAAACAATAACACAAAGATGAGCTCAGAAAGAAATGGATTCTAAATTCTGAACACTTAAATGAGTATGTATCAGTATGTTTACCATTTAACATCTTTCTGTTTTCTCATCAAAACTTGATTGCTATTTTGTTAATAATCTTTATAGTTATGATAGTTCTGGTATTTTTAAAAACAACAAAAACCTTGAGCTGGTCAGCAACGTGGATTGGGATGATGTTGCCCAGTAACCACTCAGCCTGGTCTCGCATCGTCTGGATCTTGGAGCGATGTTTGTCAGCCTCCACGTTGCCATGGTAATGGAGACGGTAGCTGACCTCAAACTCACGGTTGAGGAACCAGACCAGAAGAAGAAGCAAGAAGAAGGCCAGGACAGCCTCCTGGACCAAACGTTCAAGGGGTTGTGGGGCAGGATCAGGGCCTAATTCTGAACCACCATCACCCAATGTAGAGATGTTCAGTCTAAGAGAGAAAACGGGGAGGAAAGACAGAAATTGGGGAAATAAACAAGATTAAATAAGAAAATTATCAATATGAATAGGAGGAGAGATGAAGGAAGATGGAGATATTACCTTGGCCCAATCTGCTGTAAAACGGTTAATGTTAAATCTTAAAGTTAAGCAGCAAGCACATACACTACTCACAAAAAGTTAGGGATATTCGGCATTCGGGTGAAATTTCAGGATGAACCTAAAATGCACTATA